>CM034534.1:32160048-32296105 GCA_020002185.1 Paraescarpia echinospica | reverse complement strand
GCTATTTGTAAAATGAATGACGGTATGTTGTTGAGTAACTGCGTCGCGAATGCTTAAAACGTATTGATTAACTAACCATGAATATACTGAACGCATTAATGTTTACAAACTCAATTAATTCATACGTACACGCACGCACACGCGCACCAGGGTAGGGTGGTAGGAATGGAGGGGGAGAGGGGAAGAGGGGGAGAGGGAGAGAGGGAGAGAGGGAGAGAGGGAGAGACGGAGAGACGGAGAGAGGGAGAGAGGGAGAGGGAGAGCGAGAGAGGGAGAGAGGGAGAGAGGGAGAGAGGGAGAGAGGGAGAGAGGGAGAGAGGGAGAGAGAGAGAGAGGGAGGCAGAGAGGGAGAGAGGTAGAGAGGGAGAGAGTGGAAGAGCGAAAGTTATAGTAAAATAAATAATGCATTCAATAAGCACAATGACTTAACAGCAAGCGGGCTTAGTGCCATATGTGTATGTAAACCACTTAATGTTGTGCAGTGTGCGGATGTTAAAACGCCTTCTACAAAGACTTGGCTTAAGGCGCAGACAAGTAGTTGACTACGCTATGGTTGCAACAGCAATGCAGGTACTTTTAAGTTTAAATAAGTACTCATGTCTATGTTGCACATGTTCACGGCTACTGGAAATAATTAAAAATTATATTTATGTAACACAAGAAATAAAAAGAAAGTTCGTAAATGAAGTAGAATTTAAATGTATTTTAATATGTCAAAAAAAAGAATAGCGATTCAGTATTAAATGAATTCTTTATGATCTTCTATATTCTAGTACATTCCTGAAACAATACACATATAAACGGAAGGTGGAATTGTTTCTGTTTAGCATCATATCGAAGAAAATAGCAGTATGTGTCAGGGTATATTCTGTGATAACAAATTGAATCATAACTATGAAAATATGAAATATATCACACACGTCTACCAATAAATGTACACAGTTGAATAGTTGTCTTGTTGAGTGCCCTAACATACTTATGCAATATGCATCAATACCTTAACAACCAGTTAAATAGAGGCGCTTTGTTGTGTATAATGTATACCTTATGAAAGTAAAGTATAATTCATCCCTTTAACGATTTACCACATTTACGCAAAATCATATTAATGATACACTGTCTTTAATGGGTGTTTTTTTTTTTTACAACAATATATATATATATATATATGTGTATATATATATATATATATATATGTATATATATATATATATATACATTATGTCAATCTCTTTTCCACATAATAATTGTTTCAGCACGAGTTGGAAGGAAGTGGACGTTGTTTGGGCTATAGGAGCATGACAGTGCGACTACGCAACCTCCACGGTTTGATGGTGCCAAGGTGTGTCCAGTGTTTAGCAACAACAATTTTATTCAGAGAATATTAGCAGTAGTATATATAACACTCCATATGTTATCCTTCATTTAGTTTAATTACATGTCCACTATGACCACAGGTGTGGTAATGGCGGAGATTCTAATGTGGCATAAGACGTACACAGCAAAAAAGTTTGACATTTTTTATTTTCATCTAATTTTTATCTTTCTTTGCAAATAACATGGACATTTTAAATCGTAATATAATCTTATTAGCATAATAACTTATATTATCAGTTCCTGCGGCTACTGTCCTAGGATTATACGAAGTCTTTTGCTACTGTTGCAACACGTGTTCCAAACCTGAGCTGAAACCTTGGTTGTCAGTCGGACGTAAATGTGAGCGCAAAGTTTGCCGCTACCGTGACAGCACTAATTTTGATGTGTACCTGCTACTGAAGGGCATACTGTAACTAAGTGATGTGAGGCTCCATCTACATATGTGTGAATTTATTTATGATAGTTTATTTCATTTACAGGGACACGGTAATGACATTGTTACAAATAATGGACCCAGAAAGGGTATCCGAGCGAAGGATAAACAGATTTTCCCGGAGGCAATATTATAGCAAAGGCCCAAACTATCTCATTCACATTGATGGGTACGACAAGCTAAAGCCGTTTGGTTTTGCAATACACGGAGCAATATGCGGGTGAGGCCAGTTTGTTTTTATTGGCATGTTTAATGATGTGTTTATGTAATGACTAACCACGCTGCCCTCTTCTGTTATCAAATATGTAATTAAAATATGTTTCACTCAGTAGGTGACGCCACAGTGACAATTTATTTCCTCTTAGGTACTTTGCGACAACCAAACCACCCATACGCAATAGGCCTACTGTGTATGGAAAAGTTTTGGGGTGTTTTGGAGTCAGTTTTAATTTTACTTGTAAAGTCAGATGCAAAACAACACTACTTGAATAGTAACCTAGTGGTCAGCCGAATACATTGGCTGATAGATATGTGAATAATATATATATATATATATATATATATATATATATAGTTTTATGTATGCGGTTCAAGTGTGTCATGAAAATAAAATAGATGTGCTGATTCAGATTCTCCAGGAAAATACTATGGCTCAAGGTGGGCAGAACCAACAAAGATCCCTATGTTGTCGCCCATCATTTCATAGAGTTTGTGGAGGACATCAGTGGTAACGTGTTCTTTATTGGCATTTACATATGCAAAATACATCTAAACCACACACACGCACGCACACACTCACTAGCATAGCATATGTATGTACGTACGTACGTATGTACGTATGTACGTATGTACGCATGTACGTATGTACGTATGTACGTATGTACGCATGCACGAATGCACGCATGCACGCATGTACGGATGAACGTATGTATGTATGTATGTATGTATGTATGTATGTATGAACAAATAAAGAGTGATGGAATCGTACCACTTCATTGGTGAGATGCGCATGTTACAGCCGTGCCACGGTGCATCAGAATGGACCGGGGAACTGAGAACGTCTTCATGGAAGACATACAACGAGCCTTCAGATGGGACCACTTGGATGGCATGGCGCGAGACAGCAGTGTGGTGTATGGGAGTTCCCATAGAAACCAGGTTTCTACACCTAAATAATATAATATATATCTATATCTCTCTATCTGTCTGTATGTCCGTCTGCCTGCCTGCCTGCCTGCCTGCCTGCCTGCCTGCCTGCCTGCCTGCCTGCCTGCCTGCCTGGCTGCCTGCCTGCCTGCCTGGCTGCCTGCCTGCCTGCCTGCCTGCCTGCCTGCCTGCCTGCCTGCCTGCCTGCCTACATACCTACCTATATATATATATATAATTAATTTTTTACATTAGTGTGTACCGTATCAAATGTATGCATATTAATACTAATTACCTTCACGTTTGAATTTTCGATTAGTTGTTTCATAATTACAGTGAGAACATGATGTATATTTTAAATGTCTTTTTCAGAGAATTGAATGTTGGTGGCTGTCGCTTCGACGCAGTGGGATGGACTGGTGGATAAATCTGATGAAAGACTTCGAGTCTCAAGGAATCATTTCAACCGACGATGATATTAAGATGTAAGCAATATTTTGTACACTTCTGAAACAGCGTGAGTCTGTGTGCAAACGAACGGGGTAACTAACACAAGCAGTTCAAAGCAAGGACCCAGAAAGACTAACTTACATAATTGTTTACGCAGTGTTATGTACAGCGTGTATTACTTACAACAGTTTTTTTTAAACAAGACATATGCCCAATATTGGTAGGCCTGATTTAATTCTACAATACAATTCAAGCAGCTTCGTTCATTTCAGGGAGTGCTTGCGATTTTGCTTCACCCAGCTGATTCAAGTCGACCTCGACCAGATTGCTGGAGAGTGGAATCAGCACCATCTCAGCGTAAGACGCACAAGCGACACGGTCGTCCGAGGAAAACCAAACCTGCTGTATTTCTTGCCAGAGATTTATGGTAACGTAGCATTTAAATTGATATACATTAATGCTATGCAATTTGCACACATACGTATAAGGCATTTTAAGTTTACCGTGCATATTTTACGTACATATTTAATAATTGTATTCATCCCAAAGATCCCTAGCGGAGTGATAGGAACCTGTTTCTGAATCACAACAGTACCATTAAGCAAACCAATGTATGTACATCATTACAGTATGTAAAATAAATTGATTATTGTCTCTCTCTCTCTCTCTCTCTCTCTCTCTCTCTCTCTCTCTCTCTCTCTCTCTCTCTCTCTCTCTCTCTCTCTCTCTCTCTCTCACACACACACACACACACACACTCACTCTCTCTCTCCCCTCTCTCACACCACACACCACACACACATGTGAACACCTCCAGACAAGCTGTGTGTAGTTTTAAACAAGGCTATAATTTTCCAGGCAGCATCGACTTAAGCAATGTGTTTATATACAAACGTTGATATTATTACGTTTACATTGTTGTGTTCCCTTCGTTTGATTGAAACATTTGTTCTGTTGCACAATGCACGTTATAAACATTTACATTGTAGGTTTCAAGAGGGTCTTTCCTGCCTCGGTTTATACCAAGAAGTCATCAAGAATGCAGAGGTGATGAAGCCTCTGTTCATCCACAGCGATTCGCAACTAGATTGCATCCAGGTGGACAATCTGTTTGTAGTGACATTCAGCGGCGAAGAAGGATCCAACAGGAGGAGAGCCGAACTGCGAACGCAGATGCATTGGCAAGACTTCTTACAAGATCTCGAAGGTAGAATAGTATTGATCTGTAATAATTATTATATACAATTATTTATTCATCCCATGACCTGTTGGCTAGCAAAAGGGGGTCAAACCATTGACCTGTTCGGAGATCGGTATAGTTCCGCTCTACGCAAAGTATTCCTGGTAAAATTCCGTTCATCTGCATATAGCGCGAGATTCGATTTAAGTAAACAGTGGCAGGAACAACTGTTATGCCTGCAGTCAGAGTAAATGTTATATAGCACAGGCAGCACATAAATACTTTAAATAAATCGGCAGTCCAATCACAATGCAAACACATATATTTAGTATAAATTATTTTGTTTACATTTATGTGTTATTTATATGCAAGCTTCCACACACTTCCATGAATGCACATGCGCAGTAGCGTGAATTGGCGTTCTCAAAACACGTCAATAACAAATGGATGCAGAGCAATTTTGGACATTCCGTTGTATATTTCTCTGAACTGTTGACTCCAAAGGTATTTTGTTTGGACAAAAATATAAGGCAAACGTTTTTAAAGCGATAACAGTGTACGACAAAATAACATAACCACAAGAGAAAAACAAAAGAAAACACAGCACATTTCCATTCATAACATTTTTAAATGATACAAACAATAACACGTATTGCTGGGTGGCACTTTTATACAATTATGTTGCCACCTTTGTGTACCTACAAGACCAATGTAAATAAATGTGTCGAAAAAAACTCAAACCGAGACAATCTTATAAAAGTCTTCCGTGCATAGATATAATGAGAATGTATCACATTGACAGTGATTAAGAGTGGACACCCTATATTTTTCTAAGTTTTTCCTTCCAGTAAATGCGTGAATAATCAGGCCAAACCAGTTGCAATAGTGTCGACGTGCTTTTTTTTAAATACATTTGTATATACGCACCAGACCAAAACATAGTTTTAAGTATTCGGCTACGGTAACTGTCATGGTGGAATCGTTTGCTGTTATAGAAGAAGGGCGTCTTGGCCAGCTACTGGCATTCGTCACTGGGCTGGACGTAGTCCCCCCGCTGGGATTTGAACCCATCCCAGCGTTGGAGTTCAACCACCCCGGAGATGCAGATTATGCATACTCAGAAGGCGTGCCGTTCGCCAACACCTGTGCAAATTCCTTGCGACTGCCCGTGTTGCCTGAATACCAGGTGTTCAAGGAACGAATGGTAGCTGCGTTGGCAGTAGGAGAAATATTCACCGACGCGTAAAGGTAAACAAAATTGGTTTCTAAACCAGCTTATACTGCATGAGCATTACTGATGATTCACAATTTCAATTTGCAAGTCCATTTTTTCATGTTTATTACCCATGTGTATTTCATGTGTCGACATAGTCAAGTACTTTTGAAACAGCATGTATTAGGCTTGTTAACAAATGTAAATGCGTAGTAATATATATCATTTCTAACTCCTCCCTCAGTTCGATTTTTGGCTTCTAACGTTCACGGAAATGCAAACCTACAAAGCATTCGCTATGAAGTGTTTGTTCGTTTGTGCAGATTTGTATTTCGTTTTGGTGTAATTGACAGAAAAACCTTAAAATTAATTACGACCATGTCGGTTCGAAATTAGTTATAGGACCTCAGTCGGAAAATACGATTTATCAAAGCACGTGGCGTTAGATCGAGGTCTGGAACATTTCTGACGAGACCTCGATCTAACGGCCGGTTTATTTACACATCTGTGCCAGTGAATCAACTAAAAGGAAAGCTAAAGCCTAATCTATAGCTAGAGGCAGTTGCTAAACATGGAGATGTATGTGGATGAATGTTTAAAGTCTACGGCGCAATAAACAAAAGTGATGCACGTGTTTTTTGTATTTGGTTGCCGTCGTCGTGTCTGTCAAGGTTGATGATGACATGATGATGGTTTATTACAGAAACTATGACACAATACATTCGATATTTGATGCACATTTGATACATACATTGTTATAGTTTCTATAATGAGAGTTTAAAGCCACGAGTGGCTGATGTTCCCTCTCCATACATGTAATACATATGTAATTCCATGGTGCACGTAAAATAATTTAATAAAAAGAAGAAGAAGAAGAAACAGATTGTGCAATTGAAGAAAGGAAATCAGCAACACAAATCACCGCAATACTATTGTCATGAATACACGCATTAGAATGCAACAATGAATGTTAGTTATATAAGTCACTATCATTATTTACTCAAAAAAATCTCTTGACATTTAGACGTTGCCAGTGCATATATACAATCCACTGTTGTTGTTATATAGTTCCATAGCTTAACACCTCGATGTCTAATGGTTTTATATAATACGTTGGTTTTAGAAATCGGTACATGCAGTAGATCCACATGGCGTGTCCTATAATTATTGGTTAACGATTTGCCGTTAAATACAGGAACGACAATTGGTTTCTCATTCTACCATGAGCACATTTTCTTTAGACGAACAATTTGTAATTAAACAGACTGAAGAAAGAAAGCTCATGTTAAATGTATGATTATTTTAAAAATATTTTAAAAATCGTATTGTCAACGCGGATTTGAAATACCGCATGAAAATGTTTGTATTGTTATCTGTGTCATGTTTACGAGTTAAAGTTCGCCACTTATGACATGTATTGCGTTTCAGCAGTGACGCGTGGTGCAAGTCCCTGGAAGACTAGCTCAGTGGTTACGCCGCTACAGCCTCAATCACGGGGTTTCCTGCACATCCTCTTCATGTGTCTGATGTCTTCCTTGTCGACTTCGACTTTGTAGTCTACAGTAGATATAGCGTTTTACACAAGCTAGTAAATTGTTATAACATACATTGTATAACAGTACAAATGTTTCAATCAAACTTTGGGAAGACAACAACTATATTATCAATACCAATGTTTGTGTTTAAAAACATTGCTTAAATCGATGCTGTTTGTAGTACAATAACCTTGTCTAAAACTAAACAGAGGTTGTTTGCAAAAAATTATTATAGTATCCTATGTTTAATAAGGTGAAGCTAATTTCCTACTTTACTGTTCATTTGTAAATATAATTTTCTCACCGTATACTAATTGTTCATAATGTACTCTCACTCCTATTTTGCATGTTTTAATGACATAGACAATAATCAATTTATTTTACATACTGTAATGATGTACATACATCGGTTTGCTTAATGGTACTGTTGTGACTCAGAAAAAGGTTCCTATCGCTCCGCTAGGGATCTTTGGGATGAATACAATTATTAAATATGTACGTCAAATATGCACGGTAAACTTAAAATGCCTTATACGTATGTGTGCAAATTGTATAGCATTAATGTACATTAATTTAAATGCTACGTTACCATAAATCTCTGGCAAGAAATACAGCAGGTCTGGTTTTCCTCGGATGACCGTATCGCGTGTGCGTCTTACGCTCGTTCGTTTTTTATAAGTGCCAACTATACTCTGTGTTAATGATTTCTCATAAAACTTGCGGTGCAAACCAATTTAACGAATATGCACAAAGAAGCACGGTGTTTCGTCGATTGAAATGATTCCTTGAGACTCGTAGTTCAGTTTTCTAAGAAAGATACTTCTGATATACATCATGTTTTCACTGTAATTGTAATTTCACTGTAATTGTATATATATATATATATATACATATATATAATTGACGTGTGATATAATGTGTTTACGAAAGCAAAACGTGTGATGCTAATTACTATTACCATGCATACCGCTGATACCGTACATACTTATGTGATAATGTAATTTCTCCGTATTTACAATGAATAAATAATGTAAACCAATACTCATTCAATATTTTTATTGTTGAGATGTATAATCTTGCTTTCTATGGGAACTTCCATAGACAACAACAACATGTTTTGCGACATATCATCAAGGTGGTCCCATCTGAACGATTGTCCTCCAAAAACACATTCGCCTTTCCTCGTCCCATTCTGATACACCTTAACAGCTATGTTACACGGATGTAACACAACTGAATTTTTTTAGACTAGAGAGCAATGTCGTTTTCTATATGATTCAGCACAAACGAGTATATCAAAATTGTAATTTACACCTGGAAGTGCCGATGCACTAAAGTGGGGGTTAAGTAGCACTTTCGGTTAATTGTATCTCTTGTCTGGCAAGTGGATTACATGATGTGTCAAAGTCGGTGCGTCTGTGGAGACGATAATCCCTGGGTCTTGAGCTATAATTAGAACAGCACCACCTCCCAAAATTGCAGCATTGAACTAGAATGATGCTACTTATTTACATCGTCTGGTCGTAGTTGCGCCTGTGGTTAAATGTGTCTTTGATATGAATAGTCGACACAATTGTTTCTGAACAAGCATAAGCATGAGCCAACTAAGATGGGCAGGACTTGTAGAGAAAATGGGAGAAGAACGGATGGCAAAGAGAGCAGATGCACGGAGACTGGAAGGAAAAGGAGGCGAAGAAGAACTAGACTGCGATGGGAAGACTATGGAAAGAGATTTTGAAGGATTGGGAGAAAGATGGAAAACGAGAGCGAACGATCTGGTGGAGAGAGCTGTGCAGGATCAGCGAGAGAAATTTAAAAAAAATCAGACATCGAGCATCGGAATCGAGGCCAGTTTCACCCCTGACAGACAGGGATATATGAGGAGTTCAAATTCATGTTTGTGGAGAGCCTCAATGTAGATATTTGGGGGGAGCAAATCGAGGTTTTTGAAGAGCCTGAAGATGGAGTTATTTTGGCGAGCCTCAATGGGTGTGCAAATTGTGATGTTGGAGAACCTTAATGTGGCTGTTTTGGCGAGCCTCAAGAGGGGGAGTGCAAATCGAGGTTTTGGAGAGCCTCAACCCACCAAATATCCACCATGTTCCGACACCAGTGTTTTGGGTTTGGCTTTGTTGTCTGGGCTTGAACAAATTCGTGACCTTAGGCAACACACTGGATGCCTTTTATGTTCAACGCATGTGTCCATGGTTGATGACTTTGAGTGTGCGTATACGGTTACACATCTAGTTATTGTGCACAAAAGATTATGTGATTGTACTTCTAAATATTATGATAGAAGCCTAATGCGATTGAGTTTAGACTAAGATAAATGGGGGCATGCGGGCAATCACTTTAGAGAATGTAATCTAGGTTCTCGCACCAAAACCGGAATTACTTCATAGCATGAGGTGTGTACCTTCTACCACTCCCCATTTAATTTTTGGTTTCATCTGAATATCCTTGATCGAAAATATAAACGATAATTTATGTACCTCCACACATGAAAAACAGGGATGTTGATGGCATTTTTCAGTTGAACATTAACCGTAGACTTTGAAGTATACATTTCTTGAATATTTATTCATTAATGACATGATATATTTTCATAGGTGTACATATCATGTTCATTATGCCTTACATAAATAAAACAATATATATATATATAAATAACTATAATCAGTTAGACCCTACTAAACTTTGGTGTCTTTAGTTTATAATAAAATATATAAATCGTAAACTAAAATAGTATTGTCTCTAATTATTTTACCAAACCTACATATAAAATGCACAAACGAGGTAGCGAATCGTTGTTCCTAGAGTGTTCCATTTTTGCTAAGGGATCATCTCGGAACGTCGATGTCGATATGTGTCAGTTTTTTTTCCAGACATGGAAGTATTGGGGACCGAGGAGTAAATCAAGAAGCATCAATTATGAAAAGTTTATATTTTAATTTATATAAGGCATAAATAACATGTTTGCATTCTAAACAGATATTATGTCATTAATTAATAATTATAAACAAATAGGCTTCAAAACTGTTGGTTAATGTTAAACTGAGAAATACCTTAACCATCCCTGGTTCATCGTGTCTGCAGGCACACAAAATAGTGTTTATATTTGCGATCAGGGATATCCAGATGGAAACAATAATTATTTAACAACTAAAATATTGAATAGATACATATTTCATGTTATAAAGTAATCTATTTCAGTCCCTAGTCTAGTTTTTGCGAAGAGGCTGCCTGCCTGGCACCCGTTTTTGTTTGGCTAAATTCAATCCCAGTAGATGTCCGAGACAATATTTAGAAGTACAATCACATAATCTCTTGTGCACAATAACTAGATGTGTAACCGTATACGTACAGTCAGCGTCATCAGCCATCATCACATGCTCTGAACACAAAAAGAAATGTGTTTAATAAAAATAAATAAAAATGGCTGCATAAGTCTCGTTTTCGGCGTACGCATGCTCATTGCGGCACCTTTATAATGTATACCATCGCATCGCGCATCGCATCGCGCATCGCGTATCGCATCGCGCATCGCATCGCGCATCGCATCGCGTATCGCATCGCGCATCGCATCGCGTATCGCATCGCGTATCGCATCGCATCGCGCATCGCATCGCGCATCGCATCGCGCATCGCATCGCGTATCGCATCGCGCATCGCATCGCATCGCGCATCGCATCGCATAGCGTATCGCATCGCATCGCATCGCGTATCGCATCGCGTATCGCATCGCATCGCGTATCGCATCGGGCATCGCATCGCGTATCGCGCATCGCGTATCGCATCGCATCGCGCATCGCCCATCGCATCGCGCATCGCTCATCGCATCGCATCGCTCATCACATCGCCCATCGCATCGCGTCATCGCTCCATGGCGCTGCAGGTTGCCACACAAAAACGCGATGGCCCTTCTCGGCCATCATATCTACCTGATATATTTTGGTATATGTATCATTGTACAATGCATTGCTGAATCGATCAACTCATTTATACTAGTGATCCAAGTTCGTGCGTCGCGTAATTCCGTGGCAAGGCGGTGTTTTCGCTGTTTTTTCTAAAACCTAAGATGTTTACATTGAATGAAGACATGCTAACCACCTTTACTCATTGCTACTGTCGGTTTAATATAAACCTTAATCGATGCAATCAAACAGAAGATAACAAATGACACAAAAGGCTACGCTGATATTTTGGTTAGTGTGCCTTCCGACTGCATCCATTCTATTACAGGCGCGGCAGTGGCCAGTGCCAGTGGCTACTCACGATTCGATTGTCGTTAGGTAAATAACTTTATTTTAACAGCGTGATTGACATAACAAGCAAGCCTATGCATTTGCAAACTAACTGTGTGTGCACTTAGCTACATGTCAGTGTTTCTATTTAATCAAAACCAGACTTTATCGTCCACATACATAATTTGTTTACCTTGTCTGCGTGTTTACTGTTCGTAACATGTCCGAGACATCGTTTATAATCTCGTTCGCAGGAGAGTTCGATCGGAAGGTAAAAATAGATCGACATCTTGGAAAACCCCATCTTCGTTGTTTGTTAACAAATGCATAATTTATAAAAAATAATGTATCAAATCACACAAAGTGACAAGTATGATAGCAAGTATACTAATAAGCAAATATTGATCATGGTATACATTCACTTTCCTAAAATCGTTAAAAATGGTAATTAATTTAACTCAGAATGCAACTTTAAAAACAGCCTGATGAACTAATACTAGTTACAGTACCTACGGTACCAAGTAAGTGTTCTTAGAAAATACATACTAAATGTGTTAACGCAATCAATCAAAGAATTGCTATATTTCTGCATGTTTTTTTACCACAGAAAGCATTATTCATACTATTATGTAAATACTTTTTCGGCAATAACACAGAACGCGACTGTAGTGTTCTGCAGTTTGCGGTAACCGGTGCTAATTGATAGTTTATGGTAATCGCCGGGGATAAGAATAGGAACCGGGACCTTGACCTTATATGGCTGGCCAGTTGATTGTAGTTGACTGTATACTAAGCTAATTACAAGTTGTGGACTGAATCCAATGTGTCGTGTTTGTCACAACTTTACAATGGCGACGAGGATGGGATCGAGAGTACTCACATCTGACTATTAGTACTGAATTAGGATACGCTTCATCCACCGAGTCGGTACGTGTGATATGTGTAGGTCATCACATCATCGCTCACAGACACAGCCTGATGTTGCGTTTTCACGAACAATACTGAACACTTGATGACCATTGCATTGACAAGGTGAACTGTACATTGATATAACTGTCGTCAGTTGCACGTACATAAGCTGTCTGTGTGTCATTGTTCGTACCAGCCTGAAATGTCTGACAACAACGAAGCTGTCGCCGCGGCGCCACCGGTGCCGCCTGTACATGGGATACGATCGCCGGCACCAGTGAATCTCATGTCAGACACTGCAGAAAACTGGAAGCTCTTCAAACAAAAATGGAAGAACTATGCCACAATCACGCAATTCGGGAAGCAGCATGTCGATTATCAGGTTGCCTTGTTACTCCACACGATCGGCGATGACGCTCTAAGAATTTACAATGGATTTACGTTCGACACGGACGACAACACCCGATCGGTGGATGAAATCCTAGCGAAATTTGACAGTTTTGCAGTCGGAGAGGCCAACGAATGTTATGAGAGATTTATCTTCAATAACCGAAACCAACAAGCAGGCGAGACATTCGAGCAGTTCTTAACAGCAATACGGGTGCTCATTAAATCCTGCAATTTCTGCGATGACTGCAGAAACTCCATACTACGCGACAGAATCATTCTGGGTATTCAAGATCGTGATATCCAGGAAGCACTACTGACGGAACGCAACATTGAAAGCAACAATTGACACCTGCAGGGCAGCAGAAAACGCAAGTTTGCAGAGTAAGGCCATTCACCCGGAAACCGTCAACAGGATCAATAAATCAAAACATGGTCGCGAAACAAGACCGGCAAGTTTGAGAAACCGTACGTGGGATGTTGTGAAAGGACGCCAAAATAAACAAGGGCTGTCGGGCCTGGCGAGCCATAAGCCACCACCAGACAGTGGAATAATGTGTCAACAGTGCGGGTTCACGTACCACATTGACGGAGTGTGTCCTGCGGAAGGAGAAATCTGCAACTTCTGTAAGAAGCTTAATCACTTTGAGAAAGTATGCAGAAAGAAGAAACAAGAACGAAAACGGGTTCGACGAGTTCAACCAGAGACAAATATACAGCAAACGACTGATACCTCGAGCGAAGAGGACTATGCTTGCACAATCAACAGTCTGCCGACGAACAAACAACATAAACGAAAATCACCTATGACCACAATTGCTGTGAATTATATCAGCATAAGAATGATGATTGACACAGGTGCATCAGTGAACGTGATGGATGAACGATCCTATGCGAGGATACAGAAACCAGTGTTGCGGAAACACAGAGGACCTAAAATCCTACCCTACGGCGGAAACAAACCTCTTGACATTCTGGGAGTGTGTGATGTGACACTCGAATCAAAATCCGCCATTCAGTGTCATCAGTTCCATGTCGTGAAAGGAGCACATGGATTCCTCATTGGTTTCACCGCGGCTCAGGAGTTAGGATTGGTGGATATTCCTGTCAACAACATCAAACGTGAGTGGGAAGAAAGGTACCCTGGCATCACAAACGGGATCGGAAAAATGAAAAATGTACAGGTGAAACTGCACATTGATGATTCCGTGCGACCAGTCGCAGTCACAAACCGGAAGATCCCATTTCACCTCAGATCAAAGATTGACGAAGAGGAACAACGACTTCTTAACGAAGACATAATAGAGCGAGTACCAGTTGGTGAACCCACGCCGTGGGTATCTCCGATTGTAACTCCGAAGAAGAAGGACGGCTCTATCAGATTGTGCATCGACATGCGTGAGCCAAACAAGGCGATCATACGAGAACGCCATAACATGCCGACGTTAGACGAACTCATACATGACCTCAACGGAGCAACCGTCTTCAGTAAACTTGATCTGTGCAATGGATACCACCAGCTGGAGCTTCATCCGTCATCCAGGCACATCACGACGTTCAGAACTCACAATGGCCTGTACAGATACAAGAGACTGAACTTTGGAATATCGTCAGCGAGTGAAATATTCCAGGAACACATCAGAAATGTGATCAGTCACATCAAATCAACGAAGAACATTAGTGATGACATCATCGTATATGGAAAGGGAGAAAATGCACAATTGATGCACGACAATGCACTGGCCGAGACTCCTAAGGCACTACACGAAAACGGTCTGACCCTCAGACCAGCTAAATGTGAAACAAATCTGTCCTCGATCCAATACTACGGGATGGTCTTCAGCAAATATGGCGTGTCACCTGACACTACGAAAGTGCAGGCTATCAAGGAACTGCCATCGCCGTCAAATGTTGCAAAACTTAGAAGTTTCCTGGGCATGATGAACTACCTGTTAAGGTTCATCAAAGACTTCTCCATGATCAGCGAACCCCTCAGACGTCTCACCAAGAAAGACGCCGATTGGGTGTGGACAAGCGAACATGAAGCCACATTCAACTCCCCGAAAGACCTACTTGTGGAAGATGCGTGTGCCGCTTACTTCGATATAAAGAAAGAAACGACACTAATGCGTACGCGAGTCGTTCCTTGTCAGACGTCGAAGGCCGCTACAGCCAAACTGAACGCGAAGCTCTGGGTATAGTGTGGAGCTGTGAACACATTAACCAGTACCTCCAAGGAGACAGACAGACAGAGACATACAGTAGTTTTTATTTTGACCCATATACATATAACTCAATACGTGAGTATGTAAAAGCATTATGATCACAGAATAGTATATAAATTATTACGTGAGGGTCAGGGAGATTCCCACTAAGGCAAGAAAGCCGCTCTCATGGGAGCCACCCAGTCATAATAATGACAAGTCCTGGTGTATAAAAAGTAGCAATAATCGGTCAACAGATTAAGTCAAAGCAAGGCCTATAACATGACACCATACATGATAATGGACGACTGGTTATTCATCCAAAGAGGTACAAATAAAATATGTATTCCTGTTTGTTATTCACTCATTATGGCAAATATAACAATGTTGTAATGTACATACAGATATATACGTCTGCAAATAATAATGTGATCCTCACTTCACAATCATCACTGATCATGAACCACTGCTAAACATATGGAAGAAACCTAAACCGCCATTACGCATTGAACGATGGGGTTTGCGACTTCAGCCATATAGCTTCACTCTGAAATATATGGCGGGAAGCAAAAACCCAACCGACTATATGTCCAGAAATCCGATAATCACGGCTGGGGCTCTCCGTCACCAAAAAATGGCCGAACAGTATGTGAACTTTATCGGGTCATCCAGTATTCCCAATGCCATGAACATTGAGGATGTCAAACTTGCTACTAAAACAGATGGCATGATGCAGACGATCATCACTCTGTGCAGAAACGGACGATGGTTCGAGATATGTAAATCGGATGACCCCAGGTTGCGAGAGTTCTACAAAGTTAGAGAAGAATTGACGGTCACAGACGACGACATACTACTGCGGGGCTCAAAGGTAGTCATCCCAACATTCCTAAGAGACCAAGCTGTGTCTCTTGCACATGAAGGTCATCAAGGAATGGCCAAAACAAAGGAACTCATCAGATCGAAGGTGTGGTTTCCAAAAATGAACGACAAAGTCGAGACGGCTGTACGCCAGTGTTTTGCCTGCCAATGCACATACAACGGACATCCACACCTTGAACCCATGCAGATGTCAAATATGCCAGCAGGGCCATGGAGAAATAAGTGTTGACTTTCTTGGACCTCTACCATCAGGCGAAGAACTAATGGTCCTGGTAGATGAATACTCAAGGTATCCTGTAATAGAGATTGTGCGCTCAGTGTCGGCAAATAATGTCATCCCGGTGCTTGACAAAGTATTGACAACGTCTGGTTATCCAGAGGTAATCAAATCTGACAACGGACCTCCATTCAACTCGGAAGCGTTCAGTTCATTTGCAAAACACAGTGGGTTTTGCTACAGAAGAGTCACGGAATGTTGGCCAAGGGGAAATGTACAAGCGGAAGGTTTCAACAAACCCCTGATGAAGGCTATTCGATCAGCTGTGTTAGAACAGAAGAATTGGAAACAGGCAATGTACCAATTCTTACGACAATACCGGGCCACACCACACTCATCAACAAAGAGTTCCCCTCATCGCCTTCTGTTTGGTAGAGAACCTGCAACAAAATTACCGTACATTACAGTGAATGATGACCATGACAACAACGAGATCCACGCTGCAGCACGAAGGAACGACGAACAGGCAAAACAGACACAAAAGACATATGCTGATAACAGAAACAGGGCCACCCACAATGACATGCAAGTGGGGGACACTGTGCTTATGCGTAATGACAAGAAATCGAACAAACTGTCCACTCCGTTCTCTCCCAAACCCATGGTGATCACCAACATCAAAGGTACAGCTGTTACCGCAGCGAATGACAAGCACACCATTCGTCGCAATGCATCCCGGTTCAAGAAGATGTTTAAGCCACTTCTTGTCTGGAAAAAAAGTGGAAATAGAAAAGGTCCCAGATACTGTGGACATTCCTAAGATGACGACAGCGACACCAGTGACACACCGAGAGAAAAGTCAGCCCGACGTTCTATATACTAGAACCCCCACGTCACGAGATGTCAACTCAGCGTCGAGAACATCAATGTCCCCCAACGAGACACCAAAGCGACAACGACCACAACGACGACGTTACGCCCCTCGACGTCTGGAAGCGCATGTACAATGAAGACATTAACACGACATGTGGACATTTGGTATAGTCACATACGTTTAGTGTTACACATATCTGAGCAATCAGTATAAGGACTTAGAATGGACATGATGATAGTTGTTAAGGGTAGAATAGAATTAATGATAGTTGTTAGCTAATAGTGAAAAGGGGAGGAATGTAGTGTTCTGCAGTTTGCGGTAACCGCTGCTAATTGATAGTTTATGGTAATCGCCGGGGATAAGAATAGGAACCGGGACCTTGACCTTAGAGAAGGCCACAAGCATGGCTGGCCAGTTGATTGTAGTTGATTGTATACTAAGCTAATTACAAGTTGTGGACTGAATCCAATGTGTCGTGTTTGTCACAACTTTACAGCGACCATTACCTAAACAGTTGGGTGGACATATCTGCTAAATCATCAACGGTTACCCGGCCTTGCTACTACCGCCGTCTTCCTGTCAGCGAAAGTATAATAGTTAGAGCATGTACATAGAAATAGAGCACAGGACCGATCACGTGCATGTCACCACGGCGCGATATTCTAACATGCTGAGTGTGTTTGTGTGCTTGCTTGTGCGTGTGTTTGTGTGCTCGCTTGTGTGTGGTGTGCGCGTGTGTGTGTCATTTATACTTAAATAAATTACTGTCGTTCTTCAATTAGTAGGTATACATGAGGAGGAAAGTAATGAACGGTCATTTTATAAATAAATAGAGGCCATTCGGCAACTCGTTGTAAAAGTGACATTAATGAGAATCGTGCACACTACTAATGCCTCGGTGTATTTATATCCGCCCGAGTGACGTAGCTCGATAGTCATTAGTTCTGATAGAGGAAGGGCTGGCAAAACGGGTTCGGTTATGCCGTAAGATTTCGCTTTGCTGCAGCCTTCCCCATTCATTGTATTTTAATTCGACCCTGTTTATGGACGTCATCTTCATGGAATATGCTTTCCGTTCTGTGGTGACACCCTGAAGCGAATTACTTTTTTCTCTGTACAGGGACTCTACAGTACACATATACATCAGTCTCAACACACCTGACAGATCGCCTTGCTAAAACGATGGAGTTAAGCTGAGCCAATAATCTTGGCTGTTTGGGGTTTTATTGAAGAAGTAGAAGTAATTATTTGAATACACATTAACGCCCGGTCACTCGTGAGAATGGTCGAACGGGTAATTAGTTGTAATTAGGATTCCCTGGAGTCTTTGATATAGGGTGCATGTATTTGCACTGTTCTCATGGGTGGTACAGTCGACACCATTCGAGTCAACTACTAGGAAAAGTACTGATTCAGCTACATATTTACATAGCATAGGATATCTGCCAGGGGTAGTGTAGTCAACCGAAACCCGTGGCTTGTGAGGATGATCAACACGTGTTTCAGTTATTTGGTGGCACCACTCTAGCACTTTATTTTCCCGGTGGGTCGTGGTGACGACCAACCTTTAACTTATCCCAAATAAGTTAAACACACGAGAGTGCTTGGAACGGGGTGAGTGTTTTGAGAGTCCTACTTAAGCCTACACCTGCACATAATGTTGGTGCCTAAGTGTAATGGAACTGCAGCAATAGTATTAGCCAAATAACAATATCGTAACAAGTGGAAACATCCGTATTATACAACACGATGTAAGTGTGTGATCCTTACTTACTAACCATCTGCACAAGTACACAAGTCACAATTGCTTATAAATACACGTTATCAAATAGAAAGAGCACATGACACGATCACTGTGTAGCATTTGTTGTCCATCCGATCTATCCAAATAAGTTTATCCAAGTCTTATCGGGATGGTAATGATGAGCAGACGATGCTGTTTTTATGACCTAACACCTCCTCTTCTTCGCGACTCTCCTATAACTTCGCTTTTGCAATAGCCAAGAATTCTGGAAAAATTGAAGAAAAATGCACATTCAGTATTATAATTATTTTCATACATGCATGGAAGAGGACTACTCACGCGATCTTCAATTTGCAAATACCTCAGTAACAATGATATTTCCAATATACAAAATCACGTATGTATGCATTAACTGGTTCTGAACCAGACTGATTTGCATGCAACTGGTGTGAAATAGTTGTTTTGATTACTGGGTACTGATCGGCATTCATCTGAATTTGCTGCTATGTTACAGAGCATAGTGCACTATTCTATAAAAGCATACGTTTTTGAATGTCAAGTGGATAATGCCATTGAAATCGCTACGGTGGCGCAACCTATTCAGTTGAACATTTATTAAGAATCTTCTGTTGCGTGAATTTCGTAAATAATGTTCATAAAATAACACAACCTCATAAAATACTGGTCTGGTGACTATGTTCAAATTTTATTACCGCCTTATTGTTTGATCACGATGTATAACGCATTTGTAACATACCTTCATAGTCGATTAGTCCGTCGCCATCTTTGTCAACCTCGGTGATCATGTCTTGCATTTCTTGTTGCGAAAAGTCGAGACTCAGTCTGAAAACAAATTAACATGACTTTAACTGAAATTGTTGTCTTGAATGTGGGAAAACGCGAACGTGTTGAACTCCAAAGGGTCTTGTGGTTAAGTCAACCGGCCTCGACATGGGTGTCTTCGTAATTTGAATATTACATTTTTTATAGTTTAAACATTTCGCAGGCGCAACTTTCATAATGCGACGGTTTGTCTACAGGCGGTTAGCAGGCTTACCGATTTTATGAACGATCTAGGCGATATGCTTAGCTCAGCTGCAACCCACCAAAATGATTGTATGTGGCGATTCTAATGTTCAGTAACAGCAATTCAACCGGCGTGACGAACCTTGCGACTCTTATAGACAACGCCGGTTTTGTACAGCATGTGACAAGTGCGACGCACGTGAATGGAAACACGCTTGATCTGTTGATTACTCCCCGTGCATTTATCTACCCTACTATCGACACCGTCTACTTTGCTTACAGATCACCACGTACTCGTGACTTTAATGTGCTAAAACCTGCACGTTCGAAACGTCGCGTGTGTTATCGAAATTTCGCGTTGATCAACAAGTGGGCTTTCGCTACTGATATCTACGACGCGTTCGCTGTGATTTTCGGGACCACCGGTGAGCTCATTGACAACTACAACTCCGCTAACGCGACCATCGCCAGTCATTTCTGCACGGTTGTACGTGAAGCCGGACACAACATGAAGACAACGTTCGGCGTCACCAACGCACTGATGGACCGATCTGCACCCGCTCAATTGTCTGACACACGGAAGAGTTGTGCAGTGCGAAGCGTGACCTGCGCCACCTCCGCCGCGTCGAGCGCTGATGGCGAAAGACGCGATTCGCTGTTCACAGACATATTTATACGACGCTTCGAGACGAGTACCGTCGACAACTCGCCACTACGAAGGCCAGTAATTTCTGCATGGTTATTCGTGAAGCCGGACATAACATGAAGACAATGTTCGGCGTCACCAACAAACTCCTGGGCCGATCTGCACCCGCTCAGTTGCCGGAGTCATACAATGACGTAGTCCTTGCGGAGACATTTCAAGTTTTTCGTCGAGAAGATTTCAAATATACGTCGTGAAATCGATTCGACAGCCTGTCTGACGATTACCAACACGCTCAGCTCTGTGAAGTCATGCCGTCAACTACTGCAGACATCAGACGGATCGTTCTCCAGTCGTCTCCATCCTCGCACGCTAGGGCTGTTTGACCACAGGATCGCTGTCCATGGCTGTATGGCATCTCCGACCGCCTCTTGCACCGTCTTGAGATGGTGCGGCGCTAGGCGGCCAGAATCGTGCTGCGAATCAGGCGGGGCGACCGGCGAAGCACGACACTGGTTACCCGTGAAGTACCGCATTGAGTACAAGCTATTCGTCATTGTGTTTCGCGCCCTCCACTATCGGACGCCGACGTGCGTCGTTCATCACCCCGTACGTGCCGCGCCGCGCCCTACGATCTGTCGACCGCGCGTTGCTTGCCGTCCCGCGCCACAACCTCAAACGATATGGCCGCCGTTCATTCTGTTGCGCGGGGCCGACTCTGTGGAACGCGCTACCTGAGGATCTGCGTGTGACCGAGTGCATGGACACATTTACAGCGAGTCTTAAGACTCATTATTTCAAGCTTGCTTTTAATGTCTAGTTCTCTATACCATTCACTTTCCATATCGTAGTGTTTATGATTATTATTATTTTGTACTATTACACTAGCTTATTTTTTAGTCATTAATATTTTGTCTACTTATTTATTTTTTATTATTATCTATTGTGTAGGTCTTGATATTTTTAGCTTAGGTTTGTTTAGTCCATTTTATATTTTAATGCAGTTCTAGCCTTTTTATACGTTTAATTAGCTTATTTAGCCTATTATTTTTAATAATTAATTAGTTAATATTTTATTCCCAGAGAAGTTGAGATGGTGTTCGATTGAACAGGTCTGCCAGGGAGTAAAGGGTAAAGCGCTTTGAGTAGTCCTGAGGACTGGATACTGCGCTATATAAGAACTTACCTTTACCTTTATTGTCTATTTATTTATTTATTATTTTTATGTATGTCTTGATACTTTTAGCTTAGGTATGTTAAGTACATTGTTTATTTCTTAATGCAGTTCTAGTCTTTTTTTACGTTTAATACTATTATCTACATTTTAGTAGTTATTAGTTGTCAACACCCTTGAACAGTTGAGTCCTATTCTGGATGTGTGTATAAATAAAGTATATTACTATTATTATTACCACATGCAATTTGGCTGTCAATTCACCTTCATATTTACTTCCTATTTATTAAAATATTAAGAACAATATAGTATATTTAAATAAATGATAATAAACTAGATGCGGACATCGTACCATTAATGCTGTTTCAATAGGCCCTATGGACACTACCGAGGTTTTCTAGTGTGATGCACATACAATAGTATAATATATCTTAAGTTTCAGAAACGCCAATGCAGGAGATTTATACATAAATCAGAGTGCCTCGAAAAAACATACACGAGTCAGCCGGAAATAAAACCCAATTAGGCCATGCCGAGTTCGGAAAATAAGATAGAAAAAAAATGGTTTCGGTTTCACTAAAAATCCAGGAGATCGGTTCTCCTTTCCAGGAGATCGGGAGATTTTGTGGATTTCCGGGAGTTTCCCGGCGAATCCAGGAAACTTAACATGTATGAATTAGTATTAATAATAATATAGTCGACCTTGTATAAATAGTGCGTCTATTGGGTAGCCCGTCTTTGCATACACAAGTAAATTCTTGCTGTTTCCCACAAATATTCTAATCTAGACAAGACAAACACTGTATGCTTCGTCGCGACCCAGAGTTTGCTGAATACATCAGCGACTGGCTTGCGTGGAATTAGCGATCCATTGTTCTATAATAAAATAAAATATAATTATTAGTGTTATTTAAAGCAAATTGCAATCAGCGCATGCGTAACTGACATGTAAGATGACGCAGCAGAAGTTGTAGGCCTGTTTTCTTATTCCAAGACAGCGGTACACCTGGTATATGAGCAGCCTCACCTGCAGACGACGTCCCTGAGGTCGGCCTGACTGATGAAGCCGTCCCCGTCCTGGTCGAGGATACGGAAGACATCGATGAGGTCATCGTCCATCTGGTTCACGTCAGTCTTCAGCTTCCGCATCACGCCCAGGAACTCGTCGAAGTCGATCGTGCCGTCGCCTACGATTGAAAAGACAAGTTCTTATATAGCGCGATATCAAGTTGTGAGAACCCCTCAAAGCACTTTACGCTTTACTCCGTGACAAACTGCATCAAGTCTATTCGTACACAAATATCAACTTCTGTCTATCGGTAGGCATTCATTCATACACCTATATGAATTGTAGCAACGTAGAGTGGACGAACTTGTGCAAGGTTCGACACGACATCACAGGATTCGAACCAGGGTTCTCTCGATTGAGAGTCCGATGCTCTAGTCACTGTGTCACCGCGCTCTGCTTAACTAGCGATAGGTATTGTTGATAGTACCCTCAACTAGCGATAGGTATCGTTGATAGTACCCTCAACTATCGATAATATCGACAGTTGACAAGTAGACGAGCAGTGATACTCGTGTGTTACACAAAAACAATATTCGTAAGCATGCTGTTTAATTTCATTTTGTAATTTTATTAATTCACCGACACAGGACGAACAATCGTCGAATATATTAGCGTCATTCAAGGATTCACAGTTGTGAATTAACCGCCTCCAAGCTGGTCACGCAGTGGCGCTCCCTTACATTATGTTTTGGACTGTTTCCTTACATATTCCTTACGCGTTTATACTGTCGTCATATGCCTTCTATCACTGGCGTAATGAAGCGGGGTGATGGAAAAAATGCTCCCAGTGGTACTTCTAAAGGACGGTACTTTGGCCATATAAAAATGTTTTATTTCAAACAGAAAAAAGGCAAACATAAATTATATATAAGTTGTGGATCTCACGAAATCTGAACACGTTGAGAAAAGCCCCGTTCCAATCGTCAAATGTCCATGTTTGCACACCGTTTTTCAAGCACATGGCAGTGCCATGATCACGAAACTGCTGCCTTGCGTTGTCCGGTGTGATGTCGTACAGCTTGCAGCCTCCCTGGTCTGGTCTTTTGATGTCCAGTTCTAAGTTTTAAAGGAGGTCAAAGAAATCCAGAGGTACCTCAAACGCATTGGGAATTATGGAGGTCTTCCACGAAAAAATGGGGCATTTCTTATGTGTGTTTTTAAATACCTGTGTTGGTACATGAGGACGTCACAATATGCAAATGTTCCCACGGTTGCGATGGAGCACTAGTATTTTGAGGGGCTGTGATATTCACTATATATCGTGCTGCCGCCTAGCGACCAGTGATGTACTAGGAACTGTCAATATCCGGGGAACTACTCAGCCATGACATGTAACGAAATGTGAATAAACAGTGTTCAAGTTCCATCCATAAAATCGTGTTAAATTCACGGCCATCGACACTACATCTGGCGACGACGATGTTACGAACACAACAGCGGACATACTCATCAGTGATGTTCCACAAAACGCTACGCATGTAAGCGCATTCGATACATTTACGGTCCTTCCCTAAGTAGCATGGCATGTTAAGCGACGATAGCGGCAGCGGCACGTCTGCGCTAGACAGGGAGCATACTGTGACAAGCACAACTCCCATGCAGTTCATACCCTCGCATGGCATTATCAAGTTTCCCGCCGTTCGACCTACACCTAGATTGGAATATCGGGCCTAAGTGGAAAACATGGACTGAAAGATTTGAACGTTTGTTAGTGGCCATGGACATAACGGCACCAAAGCAAAACGACAGCGTACACTCCTTCACTACGCAGGCCCGGATGTAGACGATGACGGTCCCAGAACCCGGTGGCACAGCAACAGTATATGACGTTGCTGTCAAAGCCCTAACTGACAATTTTACTCCAAGAGTAAACATCGCATTTGAAGTATACGATTTTCAACAATGCAGACAACAAGACACGGAGCCAATTGATGCATACGTAACAAGGCTTCGGCAGCTGCCACGGTCTTGCAACTTCACAGACGTCGAGGGAGAGATTGCCAACCAAGTCATCTTAGCCGGACATTCACATAATCTGTGGAGACGGGCCCTACGACAGGATATGACGCTGACAGATTTAATTGCGGCTGCACGTGCTCTAGAACTAAGTGAACACCAAGCAGGGTAGGTGGAAAAAGCTTCAACTGTAAATGCCATCACTCCCGCTACCCAGCGAGGGAGAAGTCGCCATCACTCACAGTCACAGAACAACTACGAAGGCCAAATACGTCATCCATCAAGGCGCCGACGCGATCACTCTAGGATCAGCCACAATAGACCCCGTGACAAGTCGACAGCCTCAAAGAATGGAAACGGTTGCTTTTTTTGTGGTGAGGCTACAAAGCATAGGAAGGGTGATTCCCGGTGCCCTGTCATGGGAAAAGAATGCTCAGCATGCGGCATAGTAGGCCATTTTGGGAAAGTATGCCAAAATAGTAAACGCAAGCAATATTCACGGGCAAATGCTATACACTACTCCCAAGCTGCAGGAACTGCTATCATCCAGAATAGTGGCATCGATTACCCCGAAGATGATTACATCTACACCATTCTTCAATGCCAACCTCTGCGAGACAAGGTTGCTATTGCGAAAAGCAACAAGAACAAGCTAACCCTATACACCATCAAGCTAACCCTATACACCATCAAACAGTGCCAATAGAATTCATGATAGATTCAGGCGCGTCAGTTAACATCCTTGATGAACCAACCTTTCAACATCTGTCGGAATCGCACCCTGACATGCAGTCACTACAGCCTCCAGAAACTCAGATCTACCCATACGGGTCACAAAACCCGCTACCACTGAAAGGCATGTTGAATGTCGAAGTGCACTACAAGACCAAGTCGAGCGTCACTAGGTTCTATGTAGTATCCGGGAATTGAGGAAATCTCCTAAGTTTCGAAACTGCTGAGGAGATAGACATACTACACATAACTAGGGAAATCAATTCAACACCGTCCACGGCACAAATTGTCAACAGCTCTGTTTCAAGAGAGCCTAGGCAAAGTGCATGGGAAACCTGTCAAACTACACATCAATCCTGATGTCATTACAAAGCAGCAGCGCCACCGTCGCATTCCTTTCCACATCCGGAAGGATATCGAGAGAGAAATTGAGAGATTAGAACAGCTCGACGTCATTGAGAAATCTGACGGCCTACTCCGTGGGTAAGCCCCATCGTAGCTGTGCCCAAGAAGAACGGAGAAGTACGCATATGTGTGGACATGAGGGAAGCGAATCAAGCAATCGTATGGGAGAGACATCCTATGCCAACCATTGACGAGTTGATAGCTGACATCAATGGCTCCACAGTATTCAGCACTGGATTTGACCAATGCCTACCACCAAATCGAGCTATACACTGAAAGTCGGTACATAACAACTTTCAGCACCCACATCGGACTGCACAGATACAAACGCCTGATGTTTGGCGTGAATGCGGCATCTGAGATTTTTCAGAACGCTATAAGTCAACTCCTGCATGACCTCAAGGGTTGCAAGAATTTCTCAGATGACGTCATCGTCCACGGGAAGGACCATGCCGAATGTGATGCTAACCTAGATGCTGTGCTGAGGCGACTACAGGAACACGGCCTGCGTTTGAACAAAGCAAAATGCAAGTTTACACAAGACCATGTCACTTTCTGTGGTCATGTGTTCGGAAGAGATGGTCTAGCAGCAGATCCCAAGAAGATCGAAGCTCTGGTGAATGCCACACCACCACAAAACTTCTCCGAGGTGAAGTCACTATTGGGAATGGCCCAATATGCGTCACGGTTCATCCGTAACTATGCCTCTATCACGAGTCCTCCGAGAACTGACCCGATCAGACACTCCATGGATGTGGGACCAACGCCACGAACAAGCTTTTCAGAATTTGCAACAAACCCTAGTCAGCACCCATGTGATGGAGTACTTCGACACCAGGAAGCCATCCGAAATCATTGTCGATGCCAGCCCTACATACTTAGGAGCCATACTCACTCAAGACGATAGAGTGATCAGCTATGCGAGCAAGGCCCTATCGGATGTTGAGTCACGATATTCTCAGACAGAGAGATAAATGCTTGCTGTTGTATGGAGAATCGAACATTTCCATCTGTATGCATACGGATCGACATTCACAGTGAGAACAGACCACAAACCGCTCCTAGGAATCTTCAAAGGCTCAAAACCCGCATCAGCAAGGATTGAGAAGTGGCGACTGCGGCTGACCCCATATGATCTAGATATGGTATACAAGCCCGGACGTGATGACAACAATCCAGCCGACTTCCTCAGTCGACACCCACCAACGACTTCGACACCAGACAGAAGCATTGCTGAAGAATCTGCGTGAACGCAATACCCAAAGCTATGTCACTGAATGAATTCCGTGACGCAACTGCACAGGGCAGACCTATGAACAAACTGCAAGAGGCAATCGGGACACAAAGGTGGGAAGATGAACTCGTCAGGCCGTACAAGCAAATCCGGTCAGAATGTGCATTACACGACGGTCTAATCCTAAGAGGAACATGCATAGTCATCCCTGAAGCATTGGATATCGATTTTGTTTTATGCAAACCATTGAGATCTAATCATTTTAATGTGCTTTTTCCTAATCACATTAAAATTCATCATTCTATTTCAATTTTGCATAGTTTGCCATGTCTTCATGTTTGTTATAATAGAAAGTTACTGCCAATCCCCCGCTCTACGCCAACATTGAAATTAGCAATAATTTTATTACTAGCAGATGTAAGTCTCAATCCTGGGCCATCTGTTAGACGAAACATTCGGGTGGCCACTACAAACGTTCGATCTGTACGAGATTAGACAGCCTCACTTTGTGATTTATTAATTTCAAAGAAAATAAACATTCTAGCTGTAACTGAGACCTGGCTCAGACCACATGATACACATGCATGCATTGCTGACGTTTCCCCTTCTGGTTACACCTTTCACCATCGACCACGTTTAGTCGGCCGCGGAGGTGGTGTTGGCTTTCTTATATCACAGCAGTTCAAAGTTAAATTACATTTTAAGCCTGAATACTCTAGTTTTGAGTCCATCTGTGCAGAAATTTCAGATTCTTCTTTCTCCGCACACTTTGTTTGTATCTATCGCCCTCCAGGACATCCGACCAATTTCTTTGAAGACTTTCAGGATATGTTGGAAAATCTGGCAGTTATTCATTCAGAATTTTACATTCTTGGTGATTTTAATCTACATTTGGATATACCTTCTACAACTACGTTTGATGATATTCTGGCATCATTTGATTTGAAACATGTTACCTTTTCGACACATACATGACCATTGGCTTGACCTCTTGATAACCCGTTCAACTTGTAATAATATCCAAGCACCTACTGTTTCAGATGGGTTATCAGACCACCATACTGTCATTGCCAATATTAACGGTTCTATAGCCCCTTTACAATCGAAACACACTGTGTCTTACACAGCCATGCATAGGATTGACATTACAGCTTTAATGGCTCTGTATCCTTACATCTGACCTTATCACAGATCAAAAAAACATCTATCTGACTTATATAAACAGTACTGTCAAGTACTCAATGCATTACTTGACAAACATGCACCTATAAAATCCAAATGGGTGTCAGAAAGGCCACCGGCTCCATGGATGACTTCCGAAATTATACTATCTAAAAGGCGTCGTCGTTATTTAGAGCGTGTATGGCGCAAATCACGCTCGCCATTAGATAGATCGCGCTATTCTAAGCAATGTCACCTCTGTAACAGACAAATGGCTAAAGCTAAATCAGATTATTTTACAAATATGGTCATAAATAAGTCTGATAATCCGCGTCAGTTATGGAACTGCATCAATAACATTCTACACAGACGGCCTACTCCATCGCTACCTGATCGTGTCAATTAAGTCTCTATGTGATTCGTTCTCTAATCACTTCAAGAATAAAATCAGTATTATTCGTTCTGCTTTCCCACGTCATAATATAAGTAATGTCAGTGTGGACTTTCCACAAGTAAATTCTCAACTTGTATCATTTGAACCTGCAACAGTTGATGAAGTTAGGAAAATATTTATGTCCTCCCCAAATAAATCTTGTGCACTTGATCCATTTCCAACAATACTGTCTCGATACACTAATTGGACCTATAACAAATATTATAAATGCATCACTTTGCTCTGGCTGTTTTCCTGATGATTTTAAATATGCCCATGTCACACCACTTCTTAAGAAGTCATCTCTGCCTAAACAAGACCTAAACAGTTATAGACCTATTTCTAATCTCAGCTTCATTTCCAAAATACTAGAAAAGGTAGCAAGTCGTCTAAGGTCTCACATTAGCACAAATGTCTTAACTAATGTGTCACAATCAGCATATAGGCAGTTTCATTCAACAGAGACTGCCCTCTTAAAGGTTCATAATGACATTAACTTGAACATTAATAATGGTAAAGTGACTGCACTTACCTTACTAGATCTCTCTGCCGCATTTGACACGATTGATCACAGCATTCTCATTCAACGCCTATTAAAGTGGTACGGCATATCTGGCACAGCTCTAAGCTGGTTTTCTTCGTATCTAACTGATAGATACCAAACTATAAAGATTGGGAACTGCTTTTCAGCTGCACTACCGGCTTTATTTGGTGTTCCCCAGGGTTCTGTTCTTGGGCCTTTGCTTTTTACTCTTTACACCACGCCACTAAGCTCTGTTATACAAAGACATAACTTAGATCATCATCTTTATGCTGATGATACTCAGATCTACATTTCGTTGGCTACCCCGGATACAAATCGCTCCCTTAACCAACTTAGTGATTGCCTTCAAGATATCTTCCACTGGATGACTGACAGCAAGTTGAAATTAAATGCAAATAAAACTGAATTGATCATTATTGGTACTCCAATGCAGCGTTGTAAACTGGATGGTTTTTATCCTACGCGTATTTTGAATCAGTATATCACGCCAGCAACCTCGGTGCGGAATCTAGGAGTGATCTTTGATAGTAACTTCAATTTCCGACAACACATATCTCAAACATGTCGCTGCTGTTTTTATCATATTCGTGATCTTCGCCGTATTCGTCGGTATATGTCATTTTCTGTTGCTAAGACTATTGCAACAGCGCTTGTTAGCAGCAGACTTGACTATTGCAATTCCCTCCTTTATAATATCGCTAGCAAGGATATCACAAAACTTCAGCGTGTCCAAAATTGTCTAGCAAGAGTAGTTACAAGATCTCGTTTTTCTCGCTCTGTACCACTTTTGAAGTTTTTGCATTGGCTTCCTGTACGATATCGTATAATATTTAAGATCTGTACCATTACATACCAGGCACTATCCAATAAGCAACCCTCTTATTTGCATTTATTGCTTACTCCTGTAAGAAAACCTATCCAGCTTCGATCATCTAGTTCTGACCTACTTTTTGTTCCTAGAGTCAACACTAACATTGGAACTAGGGCTTTTTCTGTTGCTGCACCAACTCTTTGGAATATGCTCCCTCTTAGTGTTAGATCAGTTGAAAATATTACAAAATTCCGTCGTCATTTAAAAACGTATCTTTACAACCTTGCTTACCCACCGTAGCTCCCTAGCGCCTTGACCCATCTGTTGACAACTGGAAAACTACTTATGGATTTTGAGATTGACCAACCCTTTTGTTTTGATGCGCCTCTGAGCTTGGTTTCCAAGGATTTAGGCGCAATAGAAGTTATCTTATTATTAACAACAAGCTGTCGATCTAGCTCACATAGGACACCAGAAAGTCGACAAACCCTGAACCACTCAAGATGTCCAGACTACCGCCAGCTCCATGGTGCGACGTGTCTGTTGATTTTGCTGGCCCACTGCCGTCGGGTGACATGTTACTAGTGGTAACAGACGACTACAGTCGTTTCCCGAAGTGGAGATCATCAAATCTACTTCAGCCAAGACCGTAATACCGAAGCTTGACAACATCTTCTAAAGACAAGGCATCGCACAGACTGTGCGGACTGACAACGGTCCACCATTTCAAGGTGAAGACTTCAGAAACTTCAGCAAGGACCTAGGGTTCACACATCGACGCATAACACCACTGTGGCCACAAGCCAATGGTGAGGTGGAACGCTTCATGGACACTCTACTAAAGGCAATCCGAACTGCACACATAGAGCAGAAAAACTGGAAACAAGAGATGTACCGGTTTTTGCGCCAGTATCGTGCAACACCACACGGTACCACAGGCGTCGCTCCTGCTGAAGCTCTGTACAATCGCCGTTTCCGCACACAGCTCCCACAGCTACCTGCTGACAGTGTTCCTCCGCTCCTGAACACACGTTTCAAAATGCAGCAGAACGATGAACACAGAAAACGACAAATGAAACAATATGCCGACAAACGACGAAATGCAAGACAAACAAGCATCGAGAAAGGAGACACAGTATTGGTACGCCAGCGTCGTGAGACCAAGCTCACCTCACACTTCGACCCTGAACCGTTTAAGGTGGAAAGTAGAAAAGGGAATATGATAATCGCAAGCCGACACTCGTGTGCAATCACACGAAACATTTCAAACGAATCGATCCCGTAGACACACTCACTAGCGAAGACACATCTGATGATATGGACAATACAGAATTGTGTGTAGGTGTCACGGATTAGCGAGGTCTCCGTACACTAGATGGCTCAGTCTAGTAGGGTTCTTATATATCAAGATCAACGCATATGAGAAAGAACGGTTATCGTGAACAAGCAACAAAGAACGAAGAACATTTAATAAACTTTATTACAAGATGTCTTCCTTTTGTTATATATCTCGATTAACAAAAATAAACAGAATAAAGAAATCCCGTAACCAAATCTTAATAGAACATAATAAACAATAACACTGAATCTTTCAATTATCAAATTCCACTTCCTTTCTAAGGTGGATTACACCACTACACGACCAAACACTAGGCGCCAAATGTTATATATAAGAATAATTCCCATAATATAAATACACAATATATAGCTAGTCCTCGCAAACTCTCATTTCAGTAATCTGTTACAACATATATATATATATGAATACTTCAAGGGTAATAATACCTCACTTCAAAGCCACAGATAACTATCAATCATAATACAGCAAATAATAGATACGTTCAATCAGAAAATAGATATTTACATTGGGCTAGTCCCATCTCGAATATATACGAACGTTTGTTGAAGTCAATACGCCGAGCTCAGAATACAATTAGAACGGTGTATCTCGGCCGCACGAGTGATGATGCCGGGCAATTGACGATTGCCGTCGTACGCAGCGAATTCTCGAGTCGCGTCCGTTCAATGATCGCACGGTCGCAAACGATTGCGAAGTCAGTTGAATACGTTCAACTGAAAGACGAAGCCGGGCAGTAGACGCTTACCGCCGGCCGCTACGAATTCGATCGAGAGGTCTTGCCATGTCGCAAACAATCGAGAAGTCGGATGAACGGGTTCGCGCGAATGACGACGCCTGGCAGTATACGTTTACCGCCGGCCGCTACGAGTCGCATTCGGTCAAGTTTTCTGACGATGTCGCTTTGACACCACTGATCGAGGAAGGCCCGAGCTTGGTGAGCGCGCCGCGATTATCGCTCATCGACGCAAATACGTTGGGGCCGACCGGAACGTTGTCTCAATATACCGCTGACGTGGCGGCATGGCTTCTTCGAAGCTCGAACAGTCACTATGGACACTGAATATTACACACACACAAAAGCTTGGGAACGTAATCCACGTTAACGATTCCCACCACGCTTCTCGACTTGATTTGCCATTCTCTTGGCAGCAGGGCAACCTGTCTCGTTCAACCCTGATCTGTCCCAGTCCTTCGCCAGCGCCCAGATGGCGAAATGCGTACAACAGACGTTTATATAAGCGGACATAATTACACATCATATGACAGGTTTCCATCATTTCTATTGGCTAATGCAATATACAAATTAGACATTGTGGAACACCCTCTAAGATTACAGTGAAACCACCTGCTGGCCTAGAAACGCTAGCAACAGAATACCACGCCCCACTGAGCTAATCTGCAACCGAGTTGCTGTAATTACGTAACTAAAGCAGTTGGTCAACAATATGTCTATCTACTGACTTGACCTTCCTCATTTCCCAAATTAAACCTCAGGAAAGTCGATTTAAACATCCAGAAATAGCAGAAATGCTACAGTAGGTCAGAACACGCCCGTGATTGATCACGATGATGAGCTACGCAAAGAAACGACAACTGGTGGGGAATCTTCGAAGGCAACACTTAAACCGTGTTTACGCCACCCAGACGCTCGCCCACAACGCTTTCACAAGATGCCAGTCCGCTTCAAGGACTATCTTGGACTTCCTAAAGTGAAGTAATCTGAATGCAGAGTAGGAAAATCCAATGGTAAAGATTGGATAGCCGGGGTGACGCTAGTAACCTCTCCCCCTAGTATACTTAGCTTAACAGCTGGTGTATTTTGCATAGCTTAATTGACAGTTTTGAATGTCCGTGTAATAAGTATTACAGTATTAATCAATGAATAATTTATGTTTACTATGGACTTTCCCTTCGAAGATGTCGTTTTTTAATTTACCTGGCGAGTTGATAACTATTATCAACAAGGACTTCACGAACTGTGACATACACTAATGTTATTTGAAAGTCATGAAGAACTTTCACAGCTTACGTTTTATTATGATATGGCTAAATCATAGTAAGTTTTATTTGTCATTGGACTGTAATTGTGTCTTTGAATGTCATACTATCATATCTCTGAGAGAAAGTTGTCATTTTGAAATAATTTTGCATTTTGTTAGTACAACTTGATCAAGAAGGAGAGGAATGTGATATTCACTACATATCGTGCTGCCGCCTAGCGACCAATGATGTACTAGGAACTGTCAATATCCGGGGAACTACTCAGCCATGACATGTAACGAAATGTGAATAAACAGTGTTCAAGTTCCATCCATAAAATCGTGTTGAATTCACGGCCATCGACAATACAGGGGCCATTGCACCCTAAAAAATCATCCTAAGTGTCTCTGCACCCACCGTCAGTATCGAAGGGTTCAATAAGTGCTTTGATCTCCGACGACGTGGGATCCTGGCCAAGAGAGATGAGCACCTTCTTGACTTCCTTCAGCGAGATGACGTCGTCGCCGTCTTGATTGAACAAGCGGAACGTGTCTTCCAGTTCTGGCGCCGACAGAAGGTCGCATTAGTATTGTGAATAGATAGTTTCATGGGCGCCGGAACCGGGGAGCTTGGGGACAGGGTCCTCAATATTTTGGTGGGGACTGAATATAGGATTAGCCCTCCCCCCAATATCTAGGGAAGGGAGGTGCATTTCTGGGTGAAATTTTAGAGTTTTTATGTGCTTCAAGGGTTTTTGTATCTACCTCGGGAGGTGTGCAATTGGAGGTTTTTTTGGAGAGCGTGAAGGTATTTTGATGAGCCTCAAAGGGGGTGCAATTGGAGGTGTTATCGAGAGCTTTAAGGCGGGCGCAGTTGGATTTTTTGTGACCTTCAAAAATGCTGAATTTCACCGTGACAAATATCAAACAGTTCCCCCTCCCCATCTTCCGATGTCATGCTCCGACAGCGGAGTGGTGCTGAAGCTCCGGCTCACCCCACCCAATATTAAGTTCGTTCCGGGGCAAGTGAATTTGTTCGACAAATTAAACAAACGTAAGCATTTTAACACCGACTGCAGAGCGCAGATATTACTTAAACTATTCACATAACCTATGGGGCAACCCACAAAATACGTTACGCTATTTGTGGACACTTTTGAGACCCACCCCCTTCGTAACGCTGACATGTATACACACACTATTAAAATTACGTTCGTTTTGACAAAAAACACCCATCCTATGGTGCACATGTTATATTCGTTGCATGTCTGCGCTGATTAATTGTTAACGTGTAACACACACGCACGCGTACATGCACACGTACAAGCACACACGCACAAACAAACACGTGTAAAAGTAATAAAACAACAGAAAGCCAACATTGCTGTTTTTCGTTTACATACTGTTGAAATATAACGAGTCTGAGCATTCAATTATCTATATCAGTCTGATATCGACATCTCGACGAGCTAACACTTCTACATTTCGCCATGGAATATTTACCCAAAAACCCGCCAAGCATGGGGTATGTTTTGGATGAGCCCCCCCCATCCCATTACAGGTATATAATTGGCTGTCTAAGAACCGGGCTAAACCAGTTGAGGAAACATCTTTAACTTACCGGTTGTTTTCTGGACGGTGCACATTGCTTCATTTAAAAGATATTAATAAGTATAAAATGAATGTAGTTTTAATATACTTACCCTTCATTTCTGTTTCAGAGAAATCCCGAGCCTGTGTAAAATAATAAAACATTATTAACATGACACGACCGTGCCGATATCTCGTCTCGGTGATGTGTGTAAAACATTGATTAGGTCGATGGACTTCTTATTTCGTTTAGAAAAGCATCCGTGTTTAGTGGAATAAACAACTTTACCAAGTTGAAGATCATGTTGTCAGATCAGGTTTAGAACACTGGTTACTGGCCCTAAAGCTACTCGTGGGATTCGAATAAACAATCGGTCTCTATTCGCTCTTGAAGTGTTATAATCGACACGTAGACAGTGACATTATGATTTTAAGCAGCTGTGGACTGGTCACCCTAAAGGACTAAGGACTCTGGATTAATTACTTTCCTACTTGACCGACAGGTGCAGCATTGCCGCAATTCTAGTTTTATTCTAGTGGAAGGACGAATGGATGAATTATAACGTACAGCTGGTGAGAGAAATATGTTAATAATATAATATCATAAACACATAAATAATTTAATGGTGTCGCGTGCCTCATAGTGTGGCCCGCCGTTATGCATTGTTAATTTGATCTGCCATCACGCATGAGTTATTCGCTCTGCTGTGAATATTTATTTGCTGAGCCATGCACATTGTAACAAATGTAAAGTTACCGCTATTTGTGTCAGTTCTTTCGACGACATCCTTCGCGTCACAGCAACATATACCTCACTGGTGTGCACGCGGGGTGTGGCACCACGCTTCACGCCTGGCTGCTTTCTGATTCAGCAGCAATGCTCAACGCCTGAAATGAGGCTCATACGTACAGTGGTTCCGTTGTTCCAAATTCACGCAGCTTATGTTCTACGCCTCCCTTGCTCGTCTTGTCAACATCCTAAGTATTGCAAATCACGCAGTGGGCACACAAGAATTCTCGTTTAACATTCCAGTTGTAACCAACCGTAAACGGTGATAAGTTGAACATATACAACCAATCGATTTCCGGTTCGATTTCCGGTAGTTGGCTGGAACGATTCGGGTTGGTCGAGCACAGTAATCAATAGGCACTTTAGTCTTGAACGCCGTCCCGGGCAAGTTGTAACTTGTAATTGACAGATCACTTTGGTAGCTATGTAGGTCACACAGACCCACCGGGACCATTCCATTGTTAAATAACTATTGAATGTGTTGTCATGCAGTCAGCACACGAAGTGAAGTGAGCTAATTAGTAAACGTAGTGTAGTTAGTAGGGGCACAACCCCCAACCTCCCCCGTTCCGATACCTATGCTACATAAGCTTAACAACCAAGCTAGACAACTCTTTTAGGCAGTAGGCCATTGTGACACTGAGTTAGCTTGGATTCTTGGTGACAGACGCACACATGGAAAACATGGGGACGTGATACGTGGGTCAATATGTTATTTTGCATCTTTCATGAAGAGATAACTTTGTATTGTTATTATTTCCACATTGGGTCAATTTTAACGTAATGCTCTTGAACTATCAGACCAGTGTCTGTTTCTTATTCGTTTATGTAACCGTATGGTGAACATTCATAATGAGTTTTCAGCTTGTTACATTCCAACCGAACACAAAAATAAAGTGTGGTATTCGTTTTCTTCGTCTTCATATTCTACTTCTTTTTCTTCTCATTTTCCTCCTTCTTATTCTTCATCGTTATCGTTTCCTTCTATTCTTTAATGTTCATTTTCTTCATCGTTGTCGTCTTCTCTTTCGTCGTCTTCTACTTCTCCTTTTTATTCTTCTGTATCGTAATCAACACAATCCTTCTCCTCTTCTCCTTCGTCATATCATCTTATGTTTCTTCCCCTTCTTCTTCATCTTCTTCTCCTCATTCTTGCGTGTGACATTACGCAGTGTGATCGAGCCAGGCATGTGATTTCAGGTCTAGTTCAATCATACACTCCTGTGTTGTTGGTAAATAGAAGAAGCTACCGCCACTGTGAGGCCTACCACTGTCCCTCAGCTCCCACACTATCCGTAACCGCTTAAGCCGTGTCCAGACTGTCCGCAAGAGGTCGACACCTGTGCCGCTGTTTGGTGACGTTGGGGCGAATCGGTGCCGCCTCGCGCGCCAGGGTGCGCTGATGATTACGGTCTCAACCACTGTTAACTACCATTCCTGGCTCGAACTTTCACCAAGACAATGAGCTCATAAGAAAAAAAAATTATTAAACAGCGTCCGTTGTTAAGTTTAAAGAGGTTTGTCAACATGCAAAAACCCGTCGGCGTATCACCAAGGATACTATTTAAGTGGCACACCGGTGAAAGTACCCTGGCGACACATTCTAGTGTTGACAGCTTTCAGATCACTAATAATGAGGGACATTGATTATAAAGAGTAACATCGGGCTTATAGGAATGTTAGAAAAATGGTCCCATGGCTTGCGAGAGTGCATTGGTGCAGACTGAGATGCAAGTAGCTAAGATCGTTATTTTAGTATATTTATTTAAGTACTGTATTTATTTGTATTTTACTAGAAATTTTATCAGAATTTCTTTTAGAAAATGCATGTTTACTTAGCCATCATTTATACCTTTATCTGGGTTCTACATGTTGTAAAACGCCACGAACAATTTATAATTGGATCTGGCGCTATATTAAATAAAATATATTATTATTAATGACTGATGTCGACGACTCTGTCCATTTCACTCGGCTCCTACACTGGACAGTCTGCAGTGGCAAGTGTTTAGAGACGATATGTCACCCATCCAGATACTCCTTCACGTACGGATCCCCGTATGCAATAAGGATTTTGTTTAGCAATTCGAACTTATTTCGTTTTAAATACGGATTTCCTTTTAAAGTAAAAATTACGATGTACAAATTTATTTTTAGTTGTCACACATGTATAAGTTGGAATGAAAAACTTCACTAAGCCTCAGACATTTAAGTTTTTTATTTTGTTTATGTAGTAATTTGGTAGATGGCGACACTTGACCGGAATATGAATGACACGGACCGGGTAATCAACGAAATGCGAAACACGGATTTACACGGCTTTTAAGTTTATAGGCCTGCTTAATTTCACGTGTCGATCATATTATATTCGAAGACACACACCGCAGACGACCAGTCACGACCATTTTCGGTATTTTCTATACAATAACAGCTGGTCGCTTCTGTGTCACGATATTACAAGCTTATCCTGTTATCGTCCAGCGGTCCCACCCAGAACCGCTATAAATATATCCTCTTGAAACATTCTAGTAATGCCAGGAAACACCTGGCCACACCTACAACAATATTATCAGCTAGCGCGAACGTGACATTCATTGTAAAGTCTTATTCGACTAACAGTTGTCAGAGAAGTACACTGCCTCGTTGTTGTATTTCAACGACCATTTTATATACAACACAACAAGACAGCAAAACCCAAATTAGAAACACAACACATAGCGTCAAAAAAACATAAATAAGATACAAACGGCAACAACACGCAACCTAAATAAGAGAAAACGACGTAAAACGACATATACACACAATCTTAACAAAATACATGATATAAAACAGCAACAATACACCTAAATAAGAGACACACCACACATACGGCAAAAATTCACAACCTAACTAAGAGACACACAACAAAGAAACGGCACAAATTCATACCATAAGGCAAACGACACAAAATGTCAGAAATACACAACCCAAATAAGAGACACACGACATAAAACGCCATAAATACACAACCCAAATAAGAGACAAAACGAAACAAATGACACAATGCAAATAAGTGACACACAACACAAAGCGGCAAAAAAAACCGTATACAACATAAATTAAAGTGTAGACGTAACGGTGTCTGCAATACATCGTGACAGTGATAAGGCGAAGAGAGTGGCTATCACTGCTTCACGTCGTGACGACAACTTATGCGGCATGACACTTGATACGATAGTCGATGACGACGTTCGCGGAAATCTCCATTGTCACACGGATAAATCGATGGCAATCACGACGTGCAGCAACGTAGAGACAGGGAACACACGCGGCAGTCCTCCCCTGGACAATGCAACCTATTGCACGACGTACGAGGACATCGACCGGTGTCGTGGGCCGAGAGTAGTGCCGTGTCAGAAGTAGGCCTCTAGTAGCACCGTACCAGAAGTAGGCCTCTAGTAGCACCGTGCTAGAAATAGGCCTCTAGTAGCACCGTGCCAGAAGTAGACCTGTAGTAGCACCGTGCCAGAAGTATGCCTCTAGTAGCACCGTACCAGAAGTAGGCCTCTAGTAGCACCGTGCCAGAAGTAGACCTCTAGTAGCACCGTGCCAGAAGTAGGCCTCTAGTAGCACCATGCCAGAAGTAGGCCTCTACAAGCATCGTGTCAGTATGCCTCTAGTAGCACCGTGCTTGAAGTAGGCTTTTAGTAGCACCATGCCAGAAGTAGGCATATCGTAGCACCGTACTTGAAATAGGCCTCTAGTAGCACCGAGCTTGAAGTAGGCCTCTAGTAGCACCGTGCTTGAAATAGGCCTCTAGTAGCACCGTGCTTGAAGTAGGCTTTTAATAGCACCATGCCAGAAGTAGGCACCTCGTAGCACCGTACTTGAAATAGGCCTCTAGTAGCACCGTGCTTGAAGTAGGCCTCTAGTAGCACCGTGCCAGAAGTAGGCATTTAGTAGCACCGTGCCAGAAGTATGTCTCTAGTAGCACCGTGCCAGAAGTAGGCCTCTAGTAGTATCGTGCCATAAGTAGACCTCTAGTAGCACCGTACCATAAGTAGGCCTCTAGTAGCACCATCCCAGAAGTAGGCCTCTAATAGCACCATGCCAGAAGTAGGCCTCTAGTAGCACCGTGCTTGAAGTAGGTCTCTAGTAGCACCATGCTTGAAGTAGGCCTTTAGTAGCACCGTGCTTGAAGTAGGCCTCTAGTAGCACTGTGCTTGAAGTAGATCTCTAGTAGCACCGTGCTTGAAATAGGCGTCTAGTAGCACCGTGCTTGAAGTAGGCCTCTAGTAGCACCGTGCTTAAAGTAGGTCTCAAGTAGCACCGTGCTTGTAGTAAGGCGTAGTTTGCGCTAATGATGGTTTCACATTTAACAGTTTTATTGTTAGAACCCATCGTGTAAACACTTGTGTAATTATTTCCAAGAAAAATTTGCCTAGTCTTGGCAAGGCAGCACTATTCAAAAGGTCAGTGTCAATTGTTCATTGTGTTTGCGCGTTTGCGCAGTATACGAAGGCCTAATTAGGACACATAGCACAGACAATCTTCCTCGAAACGACATAGGTACGTATCGAGCTACACTTCACAACGCAGGAGACATCATCGCCATGCTCTCTAGGTGACGGATGCACATATTATTGCGCGACCTACCAATCGTATGGCTAATTCGGGAAATAATTAACTAACCATGCGCCCGGGTTTTGGCGTTGACATTTTATTCGCTTCCGGTGATGAGAAAATAGAACAAAAACGTCATCTCTTGTTCGCGTAATCGCAAGCGAGCGAGACAACAACGGAACCGAGATACAGGCGGTAATGAGCGCGAATGACGGAGCAACAGATCGCCGGGACGACAGGCAGCTGTAGGACTCGACGTAACGACCTGTTTATGCCTAACGACATCAGTCTCGTCGCTGTCGAATTTCGCTGCAGCGCTGATCGATAATGTAATGACATGATCGGTGGCCTATGTTTAGACCATGCGACACCAAAATAGTTTATGCCGACTGCAAATAGCAGTAATATGGTATTGCTGCATCACGCCGGCTATCTGAGGATCCGCGTCGCCGTGTTGTCGCTATTTACGACATCCACACTGACGTCAATCATCGGCGGAGTTAATGTGACGGAAAACCTCGTTGATGCTACTTGCGAGCGGCGCCTGCGAACTTAACGACCAATTGACCCTCTCCCTCTCTCCGACCCGCTTGCCGACTGTCGATGACGTCAGAAAGGTGCGCCAGTAATTCGGCGAAGCGCGTGCTTCTGCATGGTCGCTTTGGAAACGCGTTTGCTTTCATGTTTTAAACAGCTTGTTTCTCAGCTTCTGGCAAAAGCTTCCAGGCCTTGCATAATAATAATTATTATATTTCGATAGGGTCGCATTTCAATGATTCGATCTAATCTTTTTCGATGAAGTTGACGGAACATTCCGAAGCGAAGAACCTCGAGACGTAATGTTTGTTCAAGAGGAAGGGACAGACACTTTTAAACCCGGCCGCCAAGCCGAGCGTTGTCGTTTTCAAAATGGAATTATGCCCCTATGAACAGTTTCTATCAAATGAATCGCCTATTGTGGAATACTTATAGGAGTTGTAAGTGCTTTGTGACCGCCATCTTGGGGCACTATCCCTCCGTGGATACTCAGGAGCAGATCCAGAAAGCGAATCTTACTTAGTCCTCTTCGCGCGGAGTTGCGCATAAGGCCGCCACCAGAGCTCGTCACTGTGGTCTAACTGTCGCATATCTTTCGAGGTATCCCCAGGTCCATCCCAGCTCTTTCATCTCTTTCTCTACCATCTACCGTCCTTCTCCAGGTCTCTTTCGGTCTGCCTCTCTTTCTCCGGCCATCGGGAGTCCATCTGAGGGCAACTCTGGGTAAGGCTGTAGGTAGCATTCGTAGAACTTGTCCGATCCATCGATCTCCACCTACGCATCTGGATTTCTTGGGTGATGGATTTGGTAGCAGTCCTCCTGTGTTCGTGATGATGTTCGGCCAAAATATGTTGAGAATTCTTCGAAGGCATCTGTTCCGAAAGACGTCTAGCTTGTGGCTGATGGTCTTGGTCATCTTCCAGGATTTAGCTCCATACAGAAGGGTGCTCAAAACGTTGCTCTTGAACAGTCTGATCTTGATGTTTGTGCTTATGCATCTTGATCTCCACTTGCTTCTGAGTGCTGCAAATGCTTGGCTGGGCTTTGAAATCCTTGTTCTTATCTCTTTTTCTGTGTCCCCCCGTTGGTTGTAATTTTGGAGCCCGGGTACGTGAAATCTTCTATATTTTCGATTTCTTCACTGCTTCCGTTCTGCTGTTCATCCTTAAGAGTTTTTTTAGTGTTGATCTTCAATCCAATATGTCTTGAGGTTCTTGCCACGCTATCTGTCTTGGCTTGGATATCCTTGTGTCAATGTGAGAGCAACCCTATTTCGTCGGCAAAATCCAGGTCTTTCAAATGGCTTGTAAGGGTCCACCGTATACCTCTTCTTCTTTCACTGACCACACTCTTCATAATCCAGTCTATTCCAAGGATGAAGAGAAAGGGAGAGTACACATCCCTGTTTCACCCCGGTGCAGACTTTAAAGATTTCGGTCAATTCATTGTTGCAGATCACTTGCGATGAAAAATCGCTGTATAGAATATTCACTATGTTCACTAGTTTCTGAGGGACTCCATAGTGGCGCAATATCCTCCAGAGATTCGCGATGGATCCTGTCGAATGCATTCTCTAGGTCTACAAAATATGTCTCAGCGTGAAGATGTGGTCAGTGCAAGACCGTCCCAATCGAAAGCCCGCCTGTTCTTGTCGGATGTGCTCGTCAAGTGTTTCTGCCAGTCTCTTATAAATGTTCTTGCTGAATACCTTGCTGGTGAGGGACATCAAGGTGATGCCCCTCCAGTTGTTGCAGTTTGACAGGTCTCCTTTCTTGGGCAGTTTGACTATTAGTCCTGTCTTCCATGCTTCTGGTGTCGTTTCATTTTCCCATGTTACTAAAAATCTCTGTCAGTAACCTTGGTGTCTGTGTTTCTTCTTTCTTCAACATTTCTGCTGTCACTCCATCCACTCCTGCTGCCTGTGCGAATCTGAGGGGGCACAAAAACCCCTACTGGTGGCCGAACGAAATGATGTAGTAGAAATTTGCGCCGCCGTAACTTAAAATTATCGGCTGGCTCGGCTGCCTCGACCATCGAAAGACGGAGGGGGAGGGGGGTGCTGTTGAATATTTTTCGCCGCCGCATCCGCGTAATTTCACCTTATTCTCACTTGGACGGGGCACGTTTGAAACGGTCTAGGGGACACGGTCATGTGGGCCTATTCAAAAAGGTCTACAGATACGCAAAATTACAAATGTCTGGGGGCACGTGCCGCAGCCCCCTGGATCCGCTTATGGGTACTGGTAGCACCGCCATATTTATCATAATTTTGTTATCAACTTTCGATGATGAGCTACAAACGTGATCTAAGGACTCCGTAAAGGAATATCGATCGTACGAGTCATATGTCAATGATAGTTCCCATAGGCGGATCCAGGGGAGCTGGGGCATGTCTCCCCTAGATCGTGAGAGTTTGTTGTGCCCGCAGACCTTTTATAAAGGACCCACGCGACCGGGCCTCCCCTAGACCCTTCGAAATGTGCCCCCGTTAAGTTCAGGTTTATAATAAGCTGAAATTATGGCGAAAATGTTCAACAGCACCCACGTCTTCAGCGCCGAGACAGGGGCTCAAATTACGGCGGCGCTGCGGCGACAACATTTGTACTACACCATTTTGTTTGGCTGCCAGTGGAGGTTTTTATGCGCCCCCTAGACTCGCTTTCTGGATCCGCCCCTTTTTCCACACAAGGCAGGTCATGAACGATTGTTTGAAGAAATGGTTGATACCTTGCACAATGTGGACTTTTCTTGTCGATTACTGAATTAGTTCACGTACGATTTATTCAGTTACAGTAGATATTTTACAATACTTTCATAGTGCAGGTCGTTACCACATAATATTTTACACATTAATTTTACTTAAAGTAAGGTGAAGGGTAGGGCAGAAAGGCATTGCTTCTTCAATGCATGTCAAATGGTTAGCAGGTGTGTAGCAAGACTCAAAACTGTATCTTAAAAGCAAACATTATCACAAGTTACAATATCAGCAATACATTTTACCAGTCCATGTTGTGCCTGTGAAACCTTTTGACTTTCACTTTCAATAACAAGATATTATAGGAACAATAAAATTATAGAAGATAAACGTATGAGGCAATAAGATGGAACAGGAATTGAGCATGTCCTGAAAATGGATGGAGACAGCAACTACTCGACAACATTAACACGAACACTGCAGGCAGGCGGACATTTTTGCCGCAGGACAATGTCGAGAAAAATTGGAAAAAGAACAATGAGAACTGGTACGGAAGTCTTACGTCAATGCAGGCACGAAGAGGGTACATCGGCAACATAGGTGGATACATTAAGACACATCGTGAGACGAGTTCAAAGAGTTTCACATGGGCACTGATGCAGACCTGCATGCCGCAGACTGCCGTTGGCCTCGGTCCGTTCTGGGCTGTGATTTATCAAAATAATTTTACAAAAATATTTATAGTCATATGCACCACTTTCGAAAGACGTCAGTCCGAGTAATGCATGCGAATCATGGGCAAAGCCGGCATTTTTGCTAGTCTCAAATATTCAGTTTTTGTTTCAATTGTATTCACAAATAAAACAACGCTTTGAAGCAGCAGGTACGTCATGCCAATATTCTTCGTTTTCATACCAAGCGGAACACGCAGCATCCCTGGTGTTGTCCGGCTGGCTGGGCGTCCAAGCAGTGAAGTTGAAAGGTCGCCCAGTCGCCCGCCAAATCCACTGACCGTTGGAACTCTTCCTTCCTGATGTATGGCAAGCTCTACACTGGTGTGGTACTTCTAAAAATAAAGTGTAATGGCAAACATATACCAGGAAAACACTTCTTGTTGTTAACGAAACGTTTGTGTCAAACATTTTGTATCCCCGTCAGATTTGTTGGAAATATACCATAGTTGGCTTGTAGATCTTCATAATAAAAAAACTTAAGGCGGACGACTATCACGAAGTCAAAGTAACAAAACCTTAATTAGAAAACATGCAAACATAATTTTTTTTACAAATATCTGACATTATAACAACTATTTATTTTATTTTACATTATTTGTTAGGTAACCTAAAATAGCACATTAAAGCTGAATTCTACCTTATTTAAAATTTTACCAACAAAAAATAATGTCGTTTCAGGCCAGTGTTCACGTATCATTTGTCTCTATGTACAACAGGAAGCCTAAACCGGTTGAGAGCAAAAAATCACACCCTCTAACGTTTCTTGAAAATATTATAGCATGCTAACGTTTTATGAAAACGCAACTTTTACTCACAGTGACTAATGCATTTCAGTCCAAAATGTTAACGTATTACTATGTATAACGACAAACCTGTTGGAAATGCCTTATAACTTAGTTATGAAAATCGGCATTTGACCCACAAGGAGTAATGTAATTTCAGTTAAAGTTTGTTAAACTGTCCAATTGTTGTGTACAAAATTACGTATTGCTATGCGTACGCATGGATTCTTAAATACATGCTACACATGATTTATAACATTTGTTTTCTTTTTTGAATTGTATATCAGTCAGCGCCTAACCTTTACTCAAGTCAATCACGAACAGTGTTCCTGGAGTGACTCAAACGACACCAGATATGCAGTTTTTCCGCTGCTTCGACATTAAGCCCTTGCGTTAGACCACGATTGAGCGGTAAGAAAGAATTTGTAGCACGTCCTTTTGCCGTCAAAATTTCGCCGACATCTGCGACCCACGACATGACGAAGTAATCATTCAATAACATTAATTCATGTTTCTTTTACAAACTTATGCAAACAGTATAATAAAACCTAAGAGTTTATGTCCTTTTAACAATATATATTATATTAACAACGTAGCATCACGTAATTATCACGTATCTAATTAGTCTACTTCAACGTGTCAGTATATATTTTTTTACATATAAAACAACACTTAATCAAAGTTCACAATGGTATGTTCACTCTTAGAAATGTACCGTTAAATTACGGTAAAATGACTGGCAGCACGGGTGCCAACCGAATACCGTAAATTTAACGGTATAATGATTTATGGTGTACCGTATTTTTTACGGAATAATACTGTAGAATTTACGGTAGCATATTGATGGTGTACCGTATTTTTACGGAATAATACTGTAGAATATACGGTAGCATATTTACGGCGTACCGTACTTTTTACGGAATTGTGCTGTAGAATATACGATAGCATCTTTACGGTGTACCGTATTTTTTTACGGAATTGTGCTGTAGAATATACGGTAGAATGTTTATGGTGTGCCGTTTTTCATGCGGAATTATACTGTTGATTATACGGTAGAATTGTTTTTGTGTACCGTATTTTATATGGAATTGCAGTGTAGAATATACAGTTGAATTTTTATGGTGCCATATTTTTTACTGTAGAATATTTACGGCATATTGTACTTTTAAGTTATTATATTAGCGAGTATACATAGATTATTAAGTAAGGTGATGGTAAAATGACTGACTGCACGGGTGCCAACAAAATAGGCCCTCCTACTAATGTAATGGCAGACAGAACACCTCTGACCTTGCCCTACATGAAAAAAACATTGCACATGGACTGTGCTATATATATTATGTACATATGTATGCACATCACATTTATATCAAACTAAAGCATTGATATTTAAACTCTGCTGGTGATTAATGGCAATACCCTGAGCTCATCTACTACAGGAAGACACAGAGTAATTGTTGGTAAAGGTAATTATTTATCAATGGTACCAACAGAACAAAATACATGCATATTGGTGAGATAGCTAGACAGCTAACACAAACATAAGCATGTTTATCACATAGAAAACCTATAATTAATTAACAAGACAGCAAATGTTGGGGGGGGGGCATTTGTCCCACAATATAAAGTGACATCAGCATAACAATTATAACGCTATTAAAATTAAACTTTATGCAGACCTATCAGACATGCATTTGAAATGCACAACTTTTGTAGAAGATTAACAAACCCTGTAGGAAAAATTCAAAAGGAAAGGGTTAAAACTTACTGCATACGTATTTAAAATGCACTCAAAGTAAAGCATATACACTAAAATATTCTAAAAACTTCACAGTAAAATGTACATAAAAACATCAAAACACGATGTCAATTATAACAATAAAGGTCAACTTACTGTATTCATATTGGAGTAAAACAGTATATGCTAAAACCTTATCAAAACCCAATGGGAAAATGTACAGGGAAGTCTTAAAACAATGTAAATTGTTACAAAGGCCAATGGTGTGCGTACATATTGTGTATACATTTGAAGTAAAACATGTACACATTAAAACCATCCTCAACACCATATGGAGAAAAATACAAGGAAAGTGTACACAAAGTGTTGAATGTTTACTATTATGCTAAAAGGAAAATGTTAACATTCGTATACCATAACCTTTACAAAAGCCAAACATGAACAATGTTAGATTTAATCTGTATCTACTGTGTTGTTCTGACCCCAGAAGGATAAGTAAGAAAATTACTATCAACCAAAAAATCCATTATTTGAGAGATTTAATTAAGGGGAGACTCCTCACCTAAATATTTTTCTGAACAAAATACTCAAAAAGTATTTCCACCATATTCTGATAGCTTATTACGTTAGCAATCAATAAAGTTAACTTTTATAACCATTACATACCTCTAAGTAAATTGTATTCATGAATAAAAAAATTAAATATAGATTTAACTTGGTATTACAAATCCATTAAACGTGCAATTAAAAAAATCATAACTAGCTACTGGTCTCCCTTTTACTGCTCAGTCCACTCGTACTGGGCCAGTCCATTGATAAGACCGAGGACCTTGCTGCTCATGGTCGTCGATTTCTTTCGTTTGTCCCGCTGCACTTTGCTGCCAGTCTCCGGGTTGATGTGCACTAAGCATCTGCAACATATTGCAAATAATAAATTTCTTATTAAATAAGAAACCAAGGGTTTATTATGTAATATCTGGTTTGTTTTGGTTCATTGGCATTAGCAGCCCATACATATGTATACCATATTTGATCCGTGAACACAGTGCTACACTGTTACAGTAAATAGTTATTAACACATAACGTTATGTCAGTGTGCAATATTACAGCAATATGACATGCTTTAGTTCTGAATATATAATATTCAAAGATGCTATGTTAATATATTTATTTTAATATTAGCCAACTTCTGACCCAAAAAGTCAATGTGGGGTAGCAATTATGATTTCATATGATTCTTTTCATATGATTCTATGTACAAGATATGTGGGTCTTCCCGTTTTGTCTATCATACACTAAGGTAATGCTTGTCTACATTTATTGTAAGTTTATAACAAAACAAAAAACCCAACCCTGCACATTATAATTAGGTTCAAAATGTCATACCTCTGATTGAATTCCAGTGTGGAAGCAGCTCCAAGTGGGAATTTTATGTTGAACACAAAATATGCCACAAACATCATGCCGATGCCAACAACCATGTCCTCTATGTGGCTGGCCACAACAAGCTTGTCCATGACCAGCATCATGCGTCTTACAGTCAACAGAGACTCTCCTGTAACAAATCAAGCTCAAGTTAGTAAAGTACAGCATCAAGCTACAAAATATGTAATATTGTGAATTAGGCATGTTTTGCAGGTCACCACCATGCTAGAAGACCACAGCTGTTTTCAGGACTATCAGAAAGCTATTTCTGACAAGGCGATGTCCAAAACTGTCAAGTTTTCCAAAAGATTAGAAATTCAGTATAAAAAAACAAATTCACTTAAATCTTTATTAAGAACCTCAAGTGGTTATATTATAATTATACAGAATTTCAATTCAATTTCTTTATTTCCAATTGAGAATGCAACATATATATGTACGTATTACAGTTGACAAAGTTCAAAATAGAAAGGGTGAAAGTAGAAGCTCATTGTATTATTATACACTTTCCCCAACATCAATATAACATGTTCATAATTTTAAACACAGTGTTAGTAACATAAAGAATACGCTATTGCTAAAGTGAGACCACTACTACGTTCGTGCTTCCAAATACTTTCTGAACCTTAACAATAACCAAATTAATTACATCATTTATACACTTCAATGAAATAATTTTTATACCATTTTTTAGATTTATATAGACTTATAGTAAGTGATCCTTTTATGTGCTCATCTAAACAATTCCACAATTTAACACCATACACAGGTATACACTTAGTCTTTAACGTGGTTCGGGCATAAACATGTTTCAGTTTATTTCTTTGGCATATTACATAGGGTGTAGTATATTTGGAATATGTATGCCATCCCAATGAGCTAAAAAATCTAAGTGTTATTTTATAAGATCTTGAAAATATCAATATACACCAAATACTCCTTACCACACAAAACGAGGCCTGGTGTCTCAGGCGAGGTTGGCAGCTGCTCTACTTCTGATGCTGAAGACGTGTCCTATAACCAACACATATGTAAATTACAAATTGTATATTTATATTTCTTTATTGTCAGCTGACCCATGATTAAGCGATTCTGATACCACTGGTCTCACATAAACAATTCCAATTTGTGAATCAGCCTTTCCAATTCAGGAATAATGAATTGATCCAGGCCAATAAATAAATATGTAATTGTGTTCAGAACAAGGCTAATCAGAAATGTTGCCAAGGTAGCATGGTGACATTTTATTGTTTCATCATCAAGGCGTGTAGTACAAGTTTTCCCACTTTATTTTGATGATTTGAATTAAACTACACCATCATGGCCCAGTCGAAGTGGGACAACCCACATATTAATTTTGTATATCAAATCAAATATAATTTTTTTAAATACTCATACACTTTACATACCTTAGCTTCTACGAAGAGTTGGTCACTCTTTTCGACAAACTCAGCCAATACTGCAAGGATGAGTGCAGCTGTCTTGCGATGGCCGCTGTTGATATCGGATTGCTGGGGGGCGGAGCTTTCGTTGTCGAAGATGAGGCTGGTTTTCCTTTTGGACGACACCTTCAGATAGCGCTTCAAGGTGTCGCCCTTCTTTGCCACAAAATCAATTATGTTTGCTACAGGATCCACACCCAGCAGCATCTTGGAATGTCCAAGCAGGCCACGGTCAACAAACAGGTACGGCCAGCTGGCGAGGAGGTCAGGCATGCTGCTACCTGACACGATGTCAACGCGCTGCTGGTAGTATGTGCTTTCCATCAATGCTTGAACTGTCGCGTCAAATGGTTTGCCCTGATCAGACAGCCAGCTCAACCAAAGCCGCATCAGAACGTTTCCGCCTGACAGCCAGCAGTGGAAAACCACGGTTCAAATTCTACACTCGACTGACCAGCTGGTTTAGCAGCGAGTTATGTCCTGATCCAACCACATCATTGCCAATGCTGTTATGGAACCTATATGTTTTGCCCATATAAATAAATTCAAATAAATCATCTTAACTTAATTCATCCTAAATTAGCGATTAGTAACTAACTTAATGAAAGACGGCGTGGTACACACAGCCTGGGCGATATAGCAGTTTCCGTATTTAAATCTTCCAATTTCTAAACTAATAAAATACAGCTTTCAGTATCACATAGCGTAACATTTGCATTGCTTACCTAATCCTCCACCGGGTCTAAATTATAGTAGATTTACTGAACTACAGCCACCAATATAACACCAGACATAAAAGTCGCGAAGTTTTTGCGAAACGCAGCCTTTCCGAAATAATCTGAATTCGAAGCTGATTAATCCCAGTTCAAAGCGAGGCTTAGCAATATCTTTCGCTACATTTGGCGGCAAACTAGTTAATTAGTTCTTCTCAAGCCTGCCGATAACGCTAGACGCGCTCAGGTTGTGACTCGCGGGGATGGAGTTATATCACTGATCGTTCTCTGACTAGAGTGATCAGCTAGGCTGGCCCACTGCAGCGACCCTGCTGGCCATCATCCCACTGTAAGGCAGAAAGAGTTGTATCCACTGCTGAACACATAGCACACCACTGCTTGACATCTACGACATGCAATAAATGTCTGGCAGAGGAAATGTTTGACTTGCAGATGTGTCGCTGTGCTCCCTGGATAAGGTGACTAATGGTTAATTAATGGGGTAGGCCGCAGCCACTAACTTAGTCATTTGGGGAAGGGTTGTGATCTGGAAATGAGATTAATCTGAGGTATAGTATCCCAATGGGATTATCCTAGGCTGTGGACAGTCGGGTGGCTCATACGGGTCAGAGGTGCCAAGTCTACCCATTTAGCAATAGAACATGTCCTATTTCTTCATTCTTGGGACAATCTCACGGCCTACCGCTTTAGTACCAAAATCTGCCGTCAGATCGATAGTTCACGGTTTAAGAAAGAATTGAATTACTCATTGTCAGTCCTATTATACAGCCTAACCAACATTTCACGTTGGAAATGCCATGCAATAAGTAAATATATCCTAAATTTGAAATAGTATGTGGCCATGGAGCGTTTCCCTATTCTGCATGCACCATTCATCACGACTGAGGCTCATATATGCACAAGATCCTCATCTATCGCGATCACATGAAAAGCGGTAGATCTACTGCATTATTTTTTTGTGAAGAATTACTTGGCACATTTGTGTGTCTGTTTTTAACTCTCAACAACATTTGGAGGCTTGTTAATTAGCTGTCAATATTGATTGTGACACATCAGATGTGGTATATTTCATATGTAGCTTACAGCTTTTGCGACTTGTGATCTCTCTGTTCTCTCCCTGTAATATAGCACGTAGACCTAGATAACTGTAGTAAAATAGGCAGCGTCACAATTTTGTTCAGACTTTGTTTTACATGGCCTTTAAATAGTACGATATACGTACTTAGCGTTTACATGTGGTTCAGCGTAGCACAACACATTGTTACAAACACCTACGAAAAGGTGTTTTATTAAATTAAAAGCATTGGCCTGCTGCAGCAGGGAGTTACTCAGGGAAGGGGATTCCTTAATGTTTCTCATCTGTCTGATATATTTTTAACACAACATTTGAAAGGTGCACTAAGATGAGACTTGGCAATCTAATTTTTAGCCAATTAATATAGTTAGTTTTTATGAATATACATACTAATTTTTGTGGCTTAAAAAGGAACATCGAGGGGTGGGGTAGAAGGGGTGTACGTAACCGTTCTATATTTAAAGGCGATAATTTGTTCCTTGTTTTTCATTTATTAATTAATATTGCCTGGATACTGCCTGCAAAATTTTCTTTTAATAAGCTCGTAAAAATTTTCGTGATTTGAAAGTTCAGTCCGCGCATCATGTTCAAATGGTAAACAATGCATCTAGTGTCAAAGTTTTATTAGCAATTTCACCAAAGCGGTCCGAGTTGACCACAATTCCCTTTGATGTCCAATTTTCTCACGTTCAACGCAGCAGACTTCCTGTTACAAATTATTACGCTGGCTAATTTCTGGTGTAGTAGCAGCAGAGGAACAGCTAGACGCTCTCCCTTTAAGGTTGCAGGATCCCTTTTGAACTACTTTTAACATCATATAATATTGTCATTAACTTGATGTACCATAAAATAGCACATGGTTTAAATTTGGTAGGAAATTATTTTTTTTACATAAATTATGCTAATTAGCTGACAATATGGCTACCGCGACAGTCGAAAGGGGCTCAATTTTCAAACATGATAAAACTTTAACTATACACAGCAGGGATATGAAATTAACAACAGTCAAAGATAACACATAAAGGCATATTCTGAGGGAAATAGATATTACAAAAAAGAAATTAAAATATTTTTACAACATTTATACAGTTTTTTCTTATATTCTAGCGCCTAATTAAATGTTCGTGCTTAATAAAAAATCACATTCCACCATTTAAACACAAAATCGTTCCAACATTCCTTAGCCAATTATATAAAGAAACAATGCTGAAAAAATCAGAGCAATATCTTCAATGGTGTTGGAGATAACATGTTTGAAGGTAGAACACATTCACGAAAAAATGATAGTTGAGTAAAATGCGTTTAAAGTTTTGCGCTGCAATACGTGGCTATGGAACATAAACAAATTCCAGCTTCACTAATTAGGTTTTTATCTTCTAATTAGAGGCAGTGGGTGGGTTTTTGTCATTTTATACTTGTTTAGCAATAATTAAGCTACAAGTATGGTGCATTAAAAAAATATGTACAAATTCAGAAAAATCACATTTTTTAATGGGATTCTGCTACCTTAACGTGTTCTGTTTATGTCTGTACTTTCGGGATCAATTGTCCGAAAAACTGCACTTGGATGAAACTTTGCACTACACATGTAATACATTATGAAAGTCTAAGCTATTTTGACCTACGTTTCATCGATAAAAAGGACAAGCTGTAGTAATTACATTTTAGTCAGTGATGCATATTGAAGACACGCTTGCGTAACGGATCTATATGTTATAAATCACTAACAGTAGTATAAATTCATCGATCCAGTGCCTTTTTAGACAAGCTAAATAATTTACCACAACAGTCAGTGTGATTAACACAGAGCCATGGTTCATGACATAAGAATATCAGACAGAAATACTCATGCGCCGTGGCTGTTATGACGTTTACATATGTGTCCATCTTAAAATCCCATGAGAAATGAAACTTTGTACGTTCAGTCATAAGTTCATATATTTGAGTTGTCCACTCACTGAATTTAATACCGATATTCTAAGCTATTTGCAAAACCAAAATCCTCAACGTGATGAGGTTAACGTACAACATTGGAAGAAGAAGCAGAAGCATTGCTCTTGGTGTGAACTTGTATTTGTACACTATTGACCTGTTCGGAGATCGCACATTTTTGCGACTGCGCATGTGCGAACATGGAATGACGCGGAAGCTTGCGTTCCAAACGTAAATGTAAACAGAAGAATGTATAGCAACAATTGCTTATTGTTAAATTTTGTTGCTGCCAGTTGATGTAACGTATTTATATGTGGCCTATGCTATATACAGGCCTGTATAGTCATCTTTATAGTCAATATAGAGCCACCTTTGACCGCAAGTTTCGCAGTCATTCTTGTCACGGTTTACTTAAATTGAATTTCGCGCTATCATGCGGCTATGCACTATGCAGACGAACGCAGTGTTACCCAGGATACTTTGCGTAGAGCTGAAATGAACCGATCTACGAACAGGTCAATAAACAGTCGGGTAAGCGATTGCACGTTTCTCCCACACTGCGCGCAGTGACGCCACTCACAACATGATATAATTTTACACGCATGTGCTGAAGCGCGCAATCGTGGTTTTATTCTTAGCCGATAGATGTCGTATGTGTATTACAGCGAATGTACCGTAATTCCATTTTACGGGGAGACACCGTAAATATTACGGTAGATGCGCGTTAATTATACGGCAATCGTGGTTTTACGCTTAGCCGGTAGATGTCGTACGTGTATTACAGCAAATGTACCGTAATTCCATTTTACGGGAAAATACCGTAAATTATTACGGTAGATGCCCGTTAATTATACGGTAATTTCTAAGAGTGTTGTTAATTGAACATTTACAACACATAATATTATTATTATTATTACCTGTGCATTACGGGATCATTCACTTAAAATGTAAAAAAACTAGATTTAAAGTCACATGTAGGTATGTATGTTATGACACGGTACATGCAAATGACACAACAATAACCATCATTATAATGTTTGCAAACATTTAGTTACAATCACTACGATTATGCAGTTCACATGCGACCGACATCTAACTATAATCCACCTTTCCTCTTAAAGTCTTAGACGGCTTGAACCCCGAACGCCAATCTTTCAGGGATTAATCAACGACCCCTAGAGAAGGACGTACATCTTTCAAACTATCCCATATAAGTGAAACCATCTTTATGGGGAAACCACGCGCGCGCGGCAAAAACGTCGGGAAAACAGCTTCTGCGTCATAGACTTTGCATTATGGAATAGACGCAGACAAAATAATGCTTATATCTACCCTCATGCCAACAGCATAGCAATACGAATATTATTTGACAATTCTACACTATCACGACTAGGACCTTTCGATTGACGTGAACCTCTCATTATCTCCGACCTTCGTCATTTTGAACAAACAACGAGTATCTGCGAACGCGTTAAGGTGTTCATGTAACGATGCTGTGTGTTTTCTAACATTTTATAAATATTACTTTCAAGATTGTCTTCTATCAAGGCATTCCGTCAGGTGACGGACATTTTTGCTAGTTTTCATAATTAGTATGGGGCCGTGACCCACCTCTCCCTTCTCTAGGTTCTGTGCGAATATAGAAATGTTAACAGTTGTGAATGACTCCTAAATTTATGCTTTCTCGAAAACATGCAGACCTGACATGCTTGTACGCAACTTAATCTGGCTATGCGTAGTTTGTGTTGTGTTATTATCAATGGAATCCGGAAATTTCGGGAAATGGCATTTTGCCAACGGACACTTCGTCAAAGGTTACTTTATGTTTATATTTATTTGTAGTTTGGTGCATGAAATGAATATAATATTAGTAAATTTAAAACAATATTCTGATTGTTCATGTTTACATAATTATTAAAATAATGAACTTATGTATTTCCTTTCTAATAATATTTTTCTATCTAACGGGATTACGAGATGCCATTCTTGATTAATTAATTATAGTATTAATGTTTATGTAATTATATATAGCAAGAAGTGATCTTGGTGAGTTCATTGCAACATGACCAACAGCGGATCCAAGCATGGAGGACAGGGAGACACGAGCCGACGCGGCGGCGACATTTTTCCGACAGCACACTGAGTTTTTTTTATCCAACAATAACCTAGATTCAACACTAACGTTGGAACTAGGGCTTTTTCTGTTACTGCACCAACTCTTTGGAATATGCTCCCTCTTAGTGTTAGATCAGTTGAAAATATTTCAAAATTCCATCGTCATTTAAAAGCTTCGTTTCTCCGTGACACTTTGACATCATTAGATAGGAAAATTAGATAGTGTCCAACGCATTGACACAACTTGTGTTTTTTTTCTGTCAAGTAAACGTAGTTTACTTAAACTTAATCATTTTTGTTTCGTTTATTTTACCAGACATATTCAGGCATGGCTGGGACGATTTTTTAAATCACCGGTATTGATTTCTTCCAGTCTGTCAACCATCTTCATCGACTGCTGGCCGCTCTCCATCGATTGCTGACGACTCTCCATCGACTGCAGCCGGCGATCCATAGATTGAAGAACGACGAGTACCTCTTCGATGAGTGCCACCTGGCGACCGTTGTCGTCACTAGTGCACTGATTGGTCGTTGGCTAAGCAGACACACAGCCGAGTGAAATACTGCACAGCACGAGCACCCTGAACATCAATGTTGTTTGTTCTTATGTCACAGCACGATTCACACAAAAAATGTAGGGATGGTCACTCAAGTCCCCAAAACACATAGTTTTCTCACAATGACTGGTGACACAGGCGTCCATCAACGTACGAAGTTTCCCTGCACCGATATTTTTTGGTTTGAATGCAATGACAATCAATGTGCGTGCGCGTGAGCGTGCGCGTGCGCGTGCGTTCATGTGCGCGTGCGTGTGTGTGGGCATGTGTGTGTGTGTGTGTGTGGGCGCGTGCGTGCGTGCGTGCGTGCGTGCGTGTGTGTGTGTCCACATTTGCCTCTTTCTATGGCCATTCAGTTCCTTCGGTCACTGCACTCAGGCTTACCAATCGGTGATGTATTAAAGCGTTTTTAAGTAGCCTCGGTTACCAAGGCTCCGCTGTGAGACGACACCATACATGGTCAGGACCGTAGCGTGATAGTTTTGAGGGGTTCATTTTAAGACAAATTTGAACTCATGGGTGGTTTACGGAGATTGATCCCGTCTTATTTGTATTTACATCCAATTTGATATTCATAAAAGCCAAGATGCAATGACGCTAAATTAATATAGTTGAATTATTGAAACGAAACTGCTTCGCTCAGAGCGGTTTTCACTTTACTCCTTACAAATTCCCTGTTCAGTCGAACACCTTCACGACTTCTATACGGAGCATCCAGCCAAGTTTCTATTACTGCGACTATTAATACAGAAATATCCACCACTGTCTGTAGTCAGATGCTCATTTATACAACTGAGTGAACTAGAGCAACGTGGAATGAACGAACGTGTCCAAGGTTCGAAACGGCAACACGAGTATTCGAACGCGGAATCTCTCAATTGAGAGTCCGGTGATCTAAATACTACGCTCCCGTGCCCCAGCAGTGATCTAACCGGTGCACGCAGCCATATAATCACACACCACACGGGCCGGACGGGAGACGGGAAGACAGCCATTGTCATTAAGGTAAGTGGAAAGCTTCTTGCTAGGTTTTTTCAGGCTAATTAGCTAGCACCTAGTAGCCTCGGAAGTGAACACAGCTCTACTGGCAGCTAATGTCTGTCAAGGCAACCAGCCCAAACCTGCACTGCTGCATGGTGCAGGGTACTTGGTAAAACACGTGCAATCAGTAGTTTATGTAGGGCACTTAACTATTGTTAAAATGTAGGATTCTCAATCGGGAGTATGAACGTTCGCATCGTCTTGCTGCCGTTTTTAAATGTGAGGAGCTGTTTTGTTAAATCCATGTTGCACCAGACCACGAAGCTGCAAATACGAGTACCTTGCCACAGACTGTGGTGCATGGATATATATATATATATACATATTGTTGTGTCAACGCTGTGAGGCGGAGTGTCCTCTCCAGGGCGCTAGCCTGGGCAAGGTAATATGAAGAACTAGCTGTTGCCCATGCAGCGTGTTCCCCCTCTCAACGCAGCTGATGGGTCCAAAGGAACGACAAGAGCCGATACAGTTTGGCACCAGCGGCGTCGCAGTAGTTGCTAGAAGAACTTTAAAGTCAACGTTGAACTGCCTTTGGGACTCCGACTCCAGATTTTTCTTCAGGGTTTACTCCCGAAGCCTTTCCTATAGGTGGGTATAACCGCAAGGCAACGGAGGTTTAAAATCGGAGTTTTCCTACTCCTAGTTGAGCTGCCTTCCAACACCGATGAGCCCCAACTGCCCAGGTTTTTAATCGGAGTTTTCCGTCTCCTAGATGACTTGTCCTCCCGGACTGACGAGCTCCATCTACCCAGGTTTGAAGGTAGAGTTTTCCATTCTCCTACGGTACGTTGGTCCACTGCACGCTATTCTGTATTATCCACGTGCAACCCCCCCCCCCACCCCCCCGAGGGAGGGCTCCCTCATCCGCCACCCAGGGGACGCGCCTCTACGCCATCAGCGCGATATACACACGTCTGTGAGTGTGTGTGTGTGCGTGCGTGCGTGCGTGCGTGCGTGCGTGTGCGTATATCGAAGCAGCAGTCACCGGTTTTCAGTCACTCCACTAAATTGGCGTAAAGCGTGGCGTCAGGGGTTGCTTCCGACGGCGGTAGACGTCTTCGCACTTCACTGGAGAGCTACCGTCCGCCTAAAGCTGGGCAGCCCCCAGTCAATAAGGTGCTGTCCCGCCACAGTCTGCCTTCCCCATTGGGTACATGGGGATTAGGGAAAACCCGAAAAGCTGACTGAAAACACCGTACCAGGTTTTTCATCCATGGTCGACTCCTGACCGACGGAGGCCTACAACAATATATATATATATATAATATATATATATTATATATATATATATATATTATATATAGCAGGAGACGTTGCTGTAAGGTATGACTAAAACAAAAACATGACCTTTAATTAGCCAAACACCAATACATCTATTACTAGTATTATAGAATATGTGTTCGTGTGTTTACTTAGTGTTTTCGATGGCGGGTGCGTTGAACTTAGTGCACTGGCTAAGTGTTGCCGGGCGGGTAAAGGTAAAGTCTACGTCATATAAGTGCGGGGCTGGCCGGTTTCGGGCGTTCAAGACATTACACTGACCTTCCTCGGGAGTTCAATGGGTTCTAATTTTTGAGATAATACAAAATGTTGTCTATAATGGCCGTATTTGTTTAAATTATCCCTTTTGAAAGATTGCTTGTGAAAAATAATAAAACGAACCAATTTTGGAGAGAATGGTTTTGTTCAACAGTTAACTGTAATGTGCTTCTGGGTGCAGTTGGAGGTTTTTGGTGAGACTACAAAAGGTGAAGCTGCTAGGCAACGGATGGTTCCTCGTTGTTTCGTAGGTTGCAGTTATATTTATTTGGGGTGCGATTGCAGGTAACTAACTGGGTTGGGTTGGAGGTTTCAAAGTGAGGTGAAGTTACAGGTATCTGGGGTGGATGTGAAGGTCTTAAGGGAGTGCACTTGTAGGTCGCAAAGGTGGATGCATTCGGGTGATTTCCAAATAACAGGAGAATGTGCAGTTTTCCTGCAAAACGCCGAACCCATTTTGTAAACCCGAGGGCGGGGTTGACTACCACGTGGTTTGAACATCCTACACCTGGCCACAGACTATGCACCTGGCCTAAACACGATTAGAGCTTGGGTACTGAGGCCGCACTCGAACTGACATGTTTGTTGTGTTGCTGATTCTTGTGTGAATTACAGGCCTGCCCTGGGCTCTTGTACTCTAGTAATGATTCTCTAAACCATCTGCTGGTATTTGGCCTAATTAAAGCAGATTTCTTGTCAATTACCGCCGCAAACTCGCACGCCAGTGCTCTACTTCCGCTGAAACTATTATGTATGATATCGTACCAAAGCCAAATAGTGAAAAAGTGTGTTTTATTTCAATAGTAAATTCATCGTAGCGATCTCATTGACTTGCAATTACACAGCAGCTTCTTGCCAGCACGTCAATATAACAGCACTAATTAAATGTATATTATATAATTAAATATTAAATAAATGCATATCAAATTACGTATGCACCGGTGAGTTCCAGGTTAATCCCTCTAATGACGTGGATCTTAGTTCGGTATACATAATTTGTCCTCCAATTCTCCAGACGAATACATTGAAATCGTTATTTTTGAGATATTTTAGCGGGTGAACAGATAATTGCACTAAGGAGAATTGCTCACTGATGATATCAAAAAGTGGGCAATTGTTTTCCTTCTATAAATACATACTACTACATAGCTATTATTGAATGATAATGTTTTAATTATAATTATTATGTAATTACAGTGCTTTGACATTACCTTTGGGGTTTAATTATTTTATTATGCTGACCGTTTTTACAGTGTAAGGAGCAAGTGAAATCTCCAATTTTGAGATTTGTTTAAAATGGTTCTAAATGTTGAGTTTCTTTGATGATTTTACCAAACCTATACTCAAAAGGTTACGCAGTCGGTCTAGCATGTCTTAGTGGATAGGTTTGTTTGTTTCGCTAGTGAATTTGAAATGAGGCGAGCGAAAAATCTAACTTTTGAAAATAACTAGATGAGAGTTGGAACAACTGAAGTCTATTATTTCTACCAACTATGGGGCATATGCACATTTTGTATAAAATCAAGTGTGGATATTACTGAAATTGTTCACACACAATATGTGAGGACACTAAAGAACTATATTCGCAATTGATTAAACCAGTTGAAGAAGCAGTGTTAAAATTGTTAATTGATTTTTTTATGTTTCCCTGTCATTTTGGTATTGACGCGCGTCCAAATTCGAGTTTCCGATGATTTAGGCGCGATGGTCGTTTTCACATTGTTGACATTAACCATGGCATATACTATTATTACTGTATACAATGTGGGAGCAGGGGAAGGTTAATCTAAATTACTTATAAGCTAAATTCATGCATTTACTTTTGATGTCAGAAACTTTGGTGCTAATAACCAATTTAGAACTTAGTGTTTTCCGCTGCTTTCACTTTGCACCGACAAACTTGTTTAAACTATATCCACATGTTTCAATGCACACATACGCGTGGTTGTCACCGTTAAGTTGATGTGATGTTGTCTATAATGCAATATCGCCATTAAACAGTTGCATGTGTTCTACAGAGTCGGCGACCGAATCCTGTAGGACCTAAACCGTCATGAAAAACGGACTGCTCGATATACAATGACCCCAGGCAGAGTGGGTAGCCATGCCTAGCAGACAACCTGTTTACCCTTTGCCGTACTATGGTCATATATACCCCAGTCGTCAAGAACCTTGTTTTTTGCGGATAACGAGCGACGCCGAAGGAGCCAACGTTTCTAAGAAAACCGATGCTTACATACTTTATCTGACCTTCCACCTGTTCACTGTATAACCTCTGCACTCAGCAATCTGATATACCTTTTCCAAGAAGTGTATTTGTTAAGATATCTCTCCACCTATCAAATGCAGTCACTGCCAACAAGAACAATTAACCACATGACATATCGTTTGACGACTACTATCATGAGAGTAAACACCCATGATGCACATAAGTGTTGTGAGTGGTAGGCTATCGAGGGTCGACCAATCAGTGTGCGTAACACAGCGGTTAGTTTATTGTGTGTTTCCTGGATATATGTATATATCCTAAATGTTTGTTGTGTCTTTGTTGTACAACAACAAAGACACAACAAACACGTCAACTGTGACGAACGTCGCCCTTCCATGTAAATGTGGCATTATACTTCTACAATCACACTGAATTGACGCAATACGCGTTATACGACACGCTGCTATCATATTAAATAACGGATTTCCTTGTTGTGATGTAGAACTGTAACATAGTGATTTGCACCTCTTTCACACCGGCTGTACACGTTCTGTAGGAAACAAGTGCATTTAGAAACAAGTGTACTTAGTGCATTTAACTGCATGTAGATTGTGTAGGATTGCGTAGAAATGATATTGTTTCTACCACATTAAACGTGACTCCGGGCCTTACGCTGCGAGTAGGCAGACGTGGTTTAGATGCATAGCTAGCTCCATAAATAACCGTTATCTAATTTGACGCAGTGCAGTTAAGTCAATCCTTTATCGAAAGGTAATATTTTATATTGTGTGTACTGCATGGGCTTTGTGTGGATAATGTGTGGGATTTTTGTCGTGTCGTGTTTGTTATCTAACTGTTGCGTTGTCAGTGTTTGCCTCTGGGTATTTCGGAACGTGAATACCACGGTAATAGAATTTAGACAAATAACAGTTTGCTATATTATAGGATACGGCAATCCAGTGCATTAAACCCCCTTTCGAACTAGAGATTATTGTATCACTAGAGAGGGATCTATATATTAATTTGAGTTATTGTAAATGCATCTCCCCGATGCGTTCCTAATGTTCATTCGCTTCCTTGGCCCATTGGCCTCCGATCTACCAATTGGCAAATATATTTCAGAAAACACAACGATAGTTTTGTAGACTTATTTACTTATGTGTTTTTATGCTACTGTTTTATGCTACTTTTTCTAGAGGGTTTTCTCCTACATGAGAGAATTGAGTGGTGACTTATTCACCAGGGGGCACCATTTTAAACGATGTTGCTCCATGGGTGGTGTAAGCTAGTTTTCACCAATAACTTGAACCAACTTATCTTACCGGTAGTTTCACACTCAATCAATCAATCAATCAATCAATCAATCAATCAATCAATCAATCAATCAATCAATCAATCAATCAATCAATCAATCAATCAATCAATCAATCAATAAATCAATAAATCAATCAATCAATCAATCAATGAATTAATCAATCCGTCAACCAATCAATCAACCAATCAACCAATCGATCGATCGATCAATCAACCAATCAGTCAATCAGTCAATTAGTCAATCAGTCAATCAATCAAACAATCAATCAATCAATCAGTCAAGCCAGCAATCGATCAATCGTTTATTTCCAACATAACAAAGAATTAATTTATTTCAATTATAACAAAATGCAATACAATTTACAACATACTGAGCGTTACCCGGGATAAAACAGCATTCTGCGCTAAAACTGTTTTGAAATTATGACTCCCGAGCTTCCCACCACCCAGACGAATTTCGAAAAAATCTAAATCTACGAATCACCCCCAGCGGGCTCGCTAAATCACATACAACATGTCAGCTGCGTACACGTAAGACTGACGGAGATAGGCTCCATTTTTAAATTGTGACCTCCAAGGATGAATTTCGAAAAATCTAAATTTATGAACCACACGGTAGGCCGGTTAGATCAATAAAAATGTCAGCCCCACACATGCAGAACTAACGGAGATATGGGTCCACAGACAGATAGACAGACAAACAAATAAACAGACAGGCAGAGAACCGAAGTATTATATAATAGTGATGAAAAGAAAGTATTACTACATAAATAAACAACAGTATGTTGAAAAGAGGATAAACTGAAGTGTAATACTTTTCTATGGTTCACCCCCGAAACCGTGTTGTACAATACAAAATCTTTGAAACACATCTAAACTACAAGTCCGTAGCTATTATTTGTACATTGCCTACAACATATACCCCGCAGCTTGGGTGATTTTTGTTGGAGAGGTGGCGTTTTTAGGGAAACCTGAAGCCTTTTGGTAACTCAGCCGAGCCTCAGCTCGGACATGGCATCGGAAGAGGGGCGCGGGAGGGGGGGGGGGAGGTGCTGTTGGAGTATGTTTGCGATGATGTCCCAGATTGTTGCCAGAGACGCTGAACTGTCGGAGAAGTAATCGGAAGAGGGGTGGAACTACAGGCAGAGGGTGAAACTACCGGTTGTTCAGTTCTTATCGAGCTGAACTAATTACCCTCAACCGGAACTCTTTCCCCTCAAGCAGTTTTGTTACCGCAGCGGCCCAGGGGGTGCGTATGCACCACCACACCCCTAGCCTACGGGCATGACACATAATGTTTGGTTTGTCATTTCACATATTTTGCAACTCCGCGGAAGAGTTAGACCATAAAACAACATGCCAATTAAATGTTAAATAGAACAAAATGACCGCATTTCTGTCGTTTGAGGGCTTTTGTTAACCTCAGCCCCGTACCAATATGCAGCAGTAAATGGATGGAACATTGACTATGATCTGTGTCCGTGACTCGCCAGCATTCTGAATCAGGATTTAGTGTATTTCAGCCTCATTAACCTTGTTTGTGTCTTGTGATTGATTGATGTCCTTGTTTCTGTCTAGCTATCTCTCTGTATGGCTGTCTGTCTATCTGTCTGTCTGTCTGTCTGTCTGTCTGTTCTGTCTGTCTGTCTGTCTGTCAGTTGTTTTCTTGCACGTCGTATCTCAAACTATAATAGGAGCACTATATATTAGCGAAGTCAACATCCACAAGAAAAGACAACATTGATTCCTCTTATTGGTCTTCCAGTATATGGTAAGATTAAATGACACTATTGATCTTAAATGAGATATGCCAGTGTGTGATGGTGGATAGGTCGATAATGATTCTAGTAATACTGCATCATGAGGTCAACAATATTCAATGTGATTCCACATGTACGCAGAGACCGTCTCAGAGGATGCCATCGAAGGTAAATTTCCACTCAGTTCTCTCCGCCCCTCTGTGTCCTGCTCAATGAGGTTTTTCAGTATGACATTTTAGTATGTAGGGCCTAATATGTTGGATGAAATCCAACCTCTTCTTTCCTTAACATTTTGTGAACTGCTGTCGCAAGTCGGTTACAATATTGGGTGAACTGTAATTGTTTGTTAGCGTTAAAATAACATAATTTTGACCATCCAGTTGTTCCTATCCCAGTTCGCTTTTTTCTGTTCGCTAGGCGGCGTAAAAAAGCAATGCATCGTGGGGGTAATCAGTAGTTGACATAAAGTTTGCAAATAATTCATGTTATGATGTATAGGGTATAGTATTTTCGTTTGTTTTTAATGCTCAAAACAAAATGGTTTTCTTCTGTGATGCAAAATAATGTATTTCATATTTTGGTAGACAAAATAGATTAAGACACAAACCAGTGAGCAGACGGTGTACCGTTTAGAAAACAGACACTTAACACATCCCCATGATATTATTCAAACAATCGAATATCCATGCAATTCGACAACTGTGTTAACTCTCTGTTGTCTCGATATATGTGTCAAAGTTTTGAACTCCACAGTTTAAGGCATAACATTGTATAGTATAGTATATATATATATATATATACTATACTATACGCTATATATATATATATATATATATATATAGTGTTATATTATGCACTAGAGGCGCCACGGGTTATTTTCGTTGGCCTCTGAAGTGTACATACGCCCGCTCATTCAAAACCGTAACTCGGGTTCAATGAATACAGCATAGACATGGGTCTGTTTACTTAAACATAACTTAATTTATTTAGTCATGATTGTTTAATAAATTAAGATTATTGAAATAGGCGTGCTTGCGTGCGTGCATGTGTGCAAGCATCCATGCGTGCGTGCGTGCGTGCGTGCGTGCGTGCATGCATCCGTACGTGCCAATTTGTCAGCGAATTTGGACCGGCTGCGGTAAAATGTAATAGTGTGTCAGTTGATTTTAACAAAACTGAATAAAAAAGGTGTACGGTGAAAGACGTAGCGTTACATCCATTGTTTAGTCTGCTGTCTTAGGGTTTTGAATGTTCATCTTTGGAAGAAATCACTAAATTTGGCACAGGTGACCTTTAATAGATACTAATCAAATACTGATACAGGACACCTATTTTGGGATTCGTTAACACCCTATAATTAGCATAAATCCAAAATTACCGCCGCTTCCTGTGATAAAAAGGATAGTTCCTGATACTGTTTGCCGTCATTCCGGGTTGCATTACCTATAATAAACTTGTGATTGACCTCAAAATGTGCGCCATTTAATGCTGATGTTGATAGACTCGACATTCAGGATTCTGACATGATTGGTTTGAACTTTATTAACAATATACGGATAGTGCGATACTTTGAGGTCATCATCTTGACTTTCTGGACTTGACCTTGACATCGTGCGATCTTGGTAAAGGCAATTAAGTTATTCTTTGTTCATCTAGACATCATTACGAGATCTCCGCAAAACAGTACGTCCCTGATTTGCTTACATGGTATGTGACAGTTTTGTTAAGTGGAATTGTCAGAGAAATGCGCGCCTCTGACCCAGTGACACATTCTAAGCCGGTATACATGTCATGTCCCCCAGGAGGCGTCTTACTGGTCGGTGGCCTGTTTTCACAATTACTGTTTACGGACGATACCACCAATTAACTGACTCAACTAGGCGTACTTTCTGTGTTATAGTGGAGCTATTATGTAATTGTATGATGTAATGTGTGTGTGTGTGCGTGCGAGCGTGCGTGTGTGCGTGCGTGCGTACGTGTGTGTGTCTGTCTCTATGTGTGTGTGTGTGTGTGTGTGTGTGTGTGTGTGTGTGTGTGTGTGTGTGTGTGTGTGTGTGTGTGTGTGTACATACGCGCGCGTGTGTGCACGCGTGCGTGCATGTGTTTTTTTGTCATTTGTCATGTTATTGACAACACTTATTAATTTGTAATATATATGTTACAATGAAAAACATAAACTGATATGACTAATAACAAATGTTATTACTTTTTATTTCTCAGACCGCATGCATTTCATAGTAGGGCTACTTCACTGCACCTAAAATTATACCACATAATTATGCATATTTTGGTTTTAATACCACATACCACACCCATAATACATCAGCGGGGTTTAATGTAATTACATTTTTATATCGGCGGTTTGGTATGTTCGTAAGCTAATTTTATTATTACAGATGGTTTGTAAAGTTTTTCCAATTATATAGTTATAATTACGTCCTCTTTGCAATAATTATCGTTGAACGGCCCATGTTCAGATTTCAAATTGTGCATTAGTCATCTAATTGGCACGAATTTCAGAGCAGGTGGTGAAGTTGGCATACCAGAGACAACGATATGTGAAACCTTATTTTATGGTCGTCCTTCGGTGGTGCCCATCGGCATGACAGACTGACGAGTCGACCTACAATCTCATCGCAAGTGCTTTCACAGTCACCGAGTGACCCATTTACTGCAACACCGGCAAATATATGGCGGTAAAAACTCGAGAGATGTCATTAAAAATCGATTGGGGACATGTAACGTGAAATAAACCAGAGCTGTTTATGTATAACCTAGCCATGACGAAAATAGACACATGTGGTTGCATTTGAATTCCTTATCCCGTATGTATGTATTTATGTATGTATGTATGTATGTATGTATGTATGTATGTATGTATGTATGTATGTAATGTATGTATGTAATCACAGACTGTCAACCAGATCCTAGCTATGTGTGTTTTCCAGTCGGATACTAATATTGTTAGCCGAATTTCAAACACGACACACCACTGAAGTTATCACTGGATTGTATGCATCATGTATACATGCAGGCATTTGACGCCTAATGTCCGACTGGTCTGCCTTGCTCAATCAATCAGATTTCTGTTCTAGTATCCACACACGCTTGGCACACTTGTCGACAATCAGTAACTAACAAAATCAAAAATTATATGTTTTAATACGTTAACGTTGGACCATGGTAACATTGGACCATGGTAACTTCAAGGCGCTGAAGTCCATCTACCTCTTTCTATTGGTTCCGTTTGGACCATTGACCTCTGATCTACCAAATGGCGATGTGTCTCAGAAAACACAACGGTAGTTATTTAGTATAGGTCTACGTTATTTCAATTAGTGTTTTTATATGCTCTGTTTTCTTGAGGGCCTTTCTCCTCTCTGATATAATCGAGTGGTGATCAGTTCATCAGATGGAACTAGCGTGATGCTCCATGGGTGGGTATAAGCTATTGTAGAGAGTATAAATAGCGCATTGTGTTATTTAGCGTTTGTCGACCATTGTGACGTAGCATTGATGAGCCAGGACTTTGTCGGCAAGATCCCTCTGTCTCTCCCACGAACAAAGCGAGGCGTTCTCCACAGAGAATAATATAACCATGTACACATTATACAGTCACCGCTTATATGTGTTTCGCTATCTTCAATTTTCTTCCTAGATTTGAATTTATTGTAATAATAGTCTTTAGTCTCTGAGCGATAAAAGGAAGACAATATTGATTTGACGTTCGTACATTGATTAATAACCACGGATTGTTAATTACCTGTACTGGGAAAAGGTTTTGTTTAAAAGACACCGATCGCGGTGCAGATGTTTACCCAATGTTTTATTTATGGTCGCTGCAATTACTTTAATAATAATAATAACAAACTTCTATAGCTCAGCTCAGAGGCGCAAAGTACAAGAATCATTGGGCAAAATCGTTAACAGATTTAACAAGATTGCCACCCAGAGAATTAACTCTAGGTGGCAGGTGGACAAGGAAGCCCTTTGGCTTATCGAGAGTCCGACCCTTTTATCTATGTGTATCCCGCCCGTCTGAGGTATGTGTCGATTTTATTTTTAAACATATTCACGCTACTAGCACCCACACAATCAGCAGGTAATCTGTTCCATTCATTTACAGTCCTTTGTGAAAATGAAAACTTTCTTATATCCAATCTACTCTGCTCCTTTGCCAATGTAAGTTCATGTCCTCTAGTCCTTCTATCTTTCTTAACTGAGAACAAAATATTTCTATCAATATTTTCATAACCCTTCAATATTTTAAACACTTCTATCTGATCTCCTCTCAATCTCCTGGTCTCTAGTGTTGTTAAACCGCATTTTTTAGGCGTATTTCGTAACTAAGATCCCTCAGTTTTGGTATCATTTTAGTTGCTCTCCTCTGCACTCTTTCTAGCATATCTATGTCCTTCCTGCGATATGGCCTCCACGCTTGAATACAATATTCTAAATGAGGCCTAACTATTGTTTTGTACAGCGGTATTATTAGCTCTTTTTCCTTATACGTTATGTTTCGCCTAATTAATCCAAGGATTTGATTTCCCTTTGAAGCTGCAATTCCGCACTGCTCTGAAACCTTCATATCAGCACTAATGGTTAACCCTAAGTCCTTTTCTTTTACAGTAGTACTTAGTACAGTACCCCCCATTGTATATTCTACCTCTTCGTTCCCATGTCCTGTGTGGAGGCATTTACATTTCCCAAAATTGAACAGCATTTGCCACTTTTCAGACCATTTGATCAACCTGTCAAGATCATCTTGTAAATGCTGTCTATCTCCATCACTTTTAATCCTTCTAAACACTTTTGTATCATCCGCAAATTTCAACACCTTGCTTGTTATTTCATCATCCAAATCGTTGATATATATTAAGAATAATATAGGACCTAATACTGATCCCTGTGGTACCCCACTCAATACTGATTTCCAGTTTGAAGCCTCCCCATCAACTACTACACGTTGTCTTCTGTCAATCAACCATTGTTCTATCCAGTTTATTATACCATTTCCTATGCCATGGGCCTTTAGTTTAAGCAGTAATCTTTGATGTGGTACTTTGTCGAAAGCTTTTTGAAAATCTAAGTAGACGATATCTACTGGTGATCCCTCATCTACCCACTTAGTGATGTCTTCCAAAAAACATAACATATTTGTTAAGCATGACCTCGCTTTAAAAAAACCATGTTGAGATGGGTTTATCAAGTTTTGTTTAACAAGAAAATCCACCATGTGATCTTTAATTAGTCTTTCTAACAATTTACAAATCACTGATGTTAAACTCACTGGTCTATAGTTCTCTGACTTCTTTCTCGAACCTTTTTTGAATAACGGTATAATGTTTGCTTCTTTCCATTCTAAAGGAACCACTCCCTCTTCTAATGACAAATTGAAAACTGTTGCAAGCGGTATGCTAATTTGTTCTACAATTTCCAATAGTAGTTTGGGTGGAATACCATCCACTCCAGGTGATTTATTATCCTTCATAGCCCTTATTTTCTTACCTACCATTTCCGGGGTTACAATTAATTGTCCTAAATAGTCTGAATCTGCCCCCTTGAACTTAGCCTCTGGTACTGGCAGTGAACTAATATCTTCCCTGGTAAACACTGAACTAAAGTACTCATTCAGGTCTTCTGCCATTAAGAATCCCTCTGATATTATATTTCCAGCACTATCTTCTAGAGGACCGACTTTATCTTGAACTTTCTGTTTGCTTCGAACATACGCATAAAAACTCTTGCTGTCATGTTTTATATTACTAGCTAATTGTTGTTCATAGCTTCTCTTTGAATTTCTAATTTCAGCTGTAGCTTGGTTAAGTGCTTCTTTATAACTGTTGTAGTCTTCATCATTTCCAGTACATCTGTATGACTTCCACATCATTTGTTTGTACTTAATTTTTCTAATGGCTTCTTTCGATAAGTGTTTCTTTTTGGACCGTTTTCCTTGTTTTTTGAAGGGTACAAATTTATCGACTATGCACTTAATTTCACTCTTTAATACATTCCAGCATTCTGTTGCCGTCTTATTTTTCAGTGTGTTATTCCAGTCTATCTTTGCTAAATATTTCCTCATGTCCTTATACCTTCCTTTGTGGAAATTTCTCCTATACTGCTTTTTACTATTCCTTTCTGATTTTACTTTGATGATAAAATGTATCTGGTTGTGATCGCTACTCCCCAGTGGCTCACATATCTTGACATTGTCAACTAATTCATTATGTGAGGACAAAACTATGTCTAACACATTCTCACCCCTGGTTGGTTCTAGCACATGTTGAGAAAGGAATGTATCTTGAACTAAAACTAAAAACTTGTGGTCCTCACTCCCCATACTCTGTAGAGATTTCCATTGTATATGCCCGTGGTTAAAATCCCCCATAATAATACAGTCCCGTTTGCTTACTTCCCTTATAGCGTTTTGTATTTTTTCATTCTCTTCTATGCTTATGTTTGGACTTCGATAAACTAACCCAACTGTTAACGTTGAGTTTCCTGTAACTATGTTACACCAAACAGCTTCTTCGCAATCTGCTTCTCTTTCTAATTTTATTTCATAAGCCTGAATAGATTCTTTAATATATAAAATAACTCCACCTCCCTTTCTTCCTATTCTATCTTTTCTAAACATTACATATCCTGTCAGTCCCAATTCAGCATCTGATATATCGGTGGTGGTCCAGGATTCGGTTATACCTATTATATGAGGGTCAATATCTTCTACCATAATGTTTAGTTCATTTCTTTTGTTTACTATACTCCTTGCATTTAAACAAACACATTTATATCCAGCTTCAGAAGAGTTTTCCACACTGTTATTTGCTGATTTATTTGTGCTGTCTTTATCTATGCCTCCATTTTCAGGCTTTTCTGTGAGTCCCCCCTGCGAATCTAGTTTAAATAGATACAACCTGTCCCACTGTCAACAGATCGCAGCAGGTTCTCTGAGAAAACTGCTGCCCCCTTTCCACTAAGATGGAGGCCATCTCTCATGTACATATCTTCCCTCCCAACAAAGTATCCCCATAAATCTGTGAATCCCACCCCCTCTTCGTCACACATCTGCTCAACTAGTACGTTGATCGCCATCCTCTTACAGTTTCTATACGTTGCCCCCCTTCCTCCCATTACTGGCAAAATTCCTGACAGAATAACCTGTTCAACTCTCGTCTTCTGTAGCTTCCTCACTAACTGTCTATACTTCTGTACTATCGCAGTTGTTCCCTCCCTGTCTGCATTATTTGTTCCTACATGTACCAGTATAGACCCCCCCTTGCCATGTCCCAATACCTTCTCTACCCTGTCAGTTACATGTTCAATCCTAGCCCCCGGTAAACAAACAACGATGTCCTTCCCCTCGCTCAGTGCCTTGTCCGTCTTTCTCATAATGGAGTCGCCCATAAACACCCTCTCTTTCCTCATTGCCCCCTCTATCACTGCCTTAGAATAGCTCCTTCTTCGGTTTGCATCTGTCTGCTTGTTGTCTTTCCCCCCTGTCGTCTTCTCTCCTGTCACATTCTCTTCCGATCCATTCTTTCCTGTCGCTTTTTCTCTTGTCACCTTCCCTTTTATCGACTTCTCTTCTATCACATTTTCTCTCACTTCCTTTCGTCCCTTCTTCGTTCGTCCCATCTCGTTTTCCTCTCTCCTCTCCCTTCCCATCTTCCCTCCCTCCTTCTCTACGGTCACTTTCTTCCCTGTCACCTTCACGCTTGTCACGTTTTCTGTTGTCGATTTTCCAATTTCTTTCTCCAATCACCTTCCCTCCTCTCAATCTCCTTTCCTCAGTTTTCTTGCCACTGCTATTCTCCTTCAGTCTTGCAGTATTCTCACCTCTCTCCCTGTCGTCTCTCTCCATTCGACCTGCCTCCTTGCTAATTCCCATCTCCATTCCCTTCACAATATCTGTCAACCTAACTATCTCCTTCTGCAGACACTCCACCTTCCAACACCCAATGCACTGAAAGGTGAATCCTTCCTCCATGGTTTCTGCCCATGACTTCCCACAGCCGGACAATGCAAAATCTACCCAGCTGTGGCAGTGATCGCACACCAAGTGTCGCTTTGCCTTGACTTGCCGCTTGCAAGGCGCCATATCCCGATCAGAAATTATTTAATAACTTAACTAACTTAGTCTTTATAAAGACTGTTTCCTGTGTACTACAGCACACTTTAGGTTACAAATTTCAATTACACAGCCAACTATTTATCCTGACACGAACGCTAACATTACCGGTAGTGACCTAATTTAAATACAATCAATTACGTTACGTTAGGCTGCTTTATTTATTTAGGTTACGCCGCCCGACTATCGCCCTTGCTTAATTTTAACAACAATGGCAATGCTACCTAATCAAAATATCTAGCAAGTACTGGCTTACACAGATATTATCTTATGTAAGTAGTTTGATGGTTGTTACTTTATCTCCTATATATTCTACCACATAATCATGTTTGTTAAATCTTGTTTTCAAATTATCGAAGCCTAAGTGAGTTACCCTATTATCACTCACTATACTAAGGTATTCTAAAATACTATAACTAACTAACTTTAAGCACAACTGCTACTCAATATATGTTTATTGCAACTTTATGAATGATATTAAGGCAAGAATAATACTTATCAATCAGTAATTCCACTTGTTTATCAACTTTTATGCACCACCAATTTCTACGATCTATCTCCGCCAAATATAGCCTCGAACACTAATCAGGGACACGCAAGAGTCGTCATTAGAGCAAGGGGCCGCCGAAGGTTAGGGTGGGAATGCAATTTCAAATAAATAAGTTTTTAGTTTTTGTTTATCAACTTTTATGCACCACCAATTTCTACGATCTATCTCCGCCAAATATAGCCTCGAACACTAAACAGGGACACGCAAGAGTCGTCATTAGAGCAAGGGGCCGCCGAAGGTTAGGGTGGGAATGCAATTTCAAATAAATAAGTTTTTAGTTTTTTACGGAAGGTATTTATCGTCTCCGATGATTTTAAAGCGATAGGGAGTTGGTTCCAGATTTTGGGTGCAGCTACAGAAAAAGCACGTTTGCCGATATTAGTCTTGGTTTTCGGAGCAAAAAGTCGTTGTGAAAGAGATGATCTGAGATTCCTCGGGATATCGGAAAAACGAAGGAGACTAAACAAATAGGATAAGTGTTGCGTAGAAAGGGTACGATATGTGATAGTGGCTAATTTGAATTGTATTCTATATGTAACTGGAAGCCAATGCAACTGTCTAAGTAGGGGCAGAGATTGTGAGAAACGAGGTGCTTTTAGTACTACACGTGCTAAAAAATTCTGTACACGTTGGAGTTTAGCTAAGTCCTTTTTAGCAATATCGTTTAGGAGAGAGTTGCAGTAGTCAAGGCGACTGCTAATTAGAGATACTGATATTGTTTTAGCAGTAGATAAAGACAAATGACGTCGAATTCGGCGGAAATCACGTATGTGGTAGAAACAGAATACATATTTGAGAAATGTTTTGGTGAAAGCTGAAATCACTGTCAAAGATAACACCTAGATTACGAACAGTATATGATGGTGATGTATCATTACCAAGCAATTTAAATGGAAAGTAGTTAACAACCTTGTTTCGTTGATGTTTTGTGCCAATAATAATTAGATAAGTTTTATCTGGATTTAGTTTCAATTTATTTGCTTCCATCCACAGCAAGATGTCAGTGCTATCTATTTGATGACAATTTATTGTTAATTACCACAATTTGACTGGCATGTATTTACATTGTTAAATCTGTTTACGAGCCAAGAGCTATTGTCCGTATTTACTGAAGCGTGACGCCTTCATTGACGTCATTGGGTCAAAACAAATGTTACCCCATTCACAGCAGATATCTCGACGGCCAAAATAGATAGTTATGTTGAAACCGCCATCCACGCCTTTGAGACCGCACTGCTTCGGCCTGTGAATCAATGGAATATTCTAGTGTCTAGGTCAGTGACGTCATTGGCAGGGGGGGCAATACGTCAAGTTCAGAAAGGGTAATTCGGCGTACGAGAGTTATGGCGATGACTCACCGTCTATTTTTGGCGGTTTCTGTCATAGGGACAGGCCGCGCCACTAGGGGTAGTCGTCGCGACGGCCCTTGGTTCGACCGTCGACTGTGTACTGCAGAGTAAACACCGTCGGGTTCACGACGAATGCTGAAACCAGTGCACCCTTTTATGTGTGTTACGTCAAAGTGGTTTGCACTTTTTGCCTAGTGCCTTGTTTATTTTGTCATTTCTGGATCCTTTGGCTGATGTATAAACAGAGGGGTGCCGCTTTGATGGTAGAGGTAACTTTTAATTTGTTGTTTGTTATTGAATACATTGAGCTACTGCTTCAAACAACAACTTCAAGATTAAATACGAAACTTTATGATTTCCAATGCAAATATATACAGTTAGACCAACAATTCACATAGTAAATGCACCAGAAACTGCATCAAAAGCCACGACGATGTGCTGTGAACAGTGCACTCTTTCATCTGCGTTACGTCAAAGTAGTATGACCTTTTTGTCTTGTGTTTTATTTATGTTGTAATTTATTGGTCTTATACCAGATGTATAAACAGAAGACTGCCAAGTTGACCCCTTTGACGGTGGTAGGCCTCTGGGCTGAGGCAAAAGAGTTCTGTTCGAAGGAAAAGTTCCATTCCAGGTCTCGGGATCCGCCTGGGGTGCAGTTGAGGGTTTACGGGAGCCTCATTGGGGGAGTGCAGTTGGATGTTTTTTTTAGAAGTAGAAGGTAGAAAAACGCACACACCGTCAAAATCAACCATATTATAACCACCTCGCAGCATTTAGAGAAGTAGATAGGTAGGTAATATTACTTGGCATTTTTGTACCGCTGTGCTCGCATGATCGCGTGTGTGTGTGTTCCCATTCTGCTAGATTACATTTTCAACAAAGGGTTTTTAGAAGACCACAGATCTTGGTCCTTGGGATTGTAACCGTAAAACAGGTGAGAGATCGAAGATAACACCTCTGCCACACCGCATTCTCGTACGCAACACTCCCCATCTAGGTGGGTTGACAAGGAATCCATTTACTTATCAAAAACGACCCACATATATCTATGGGTGATCCGCTCATCATAGATATGTGTCAATTCTGTTTTAAACATAATAGTATCAGTCGGCTGATAATTTATCCCAGTTATTTATAACCCCTGTGTCGGGATTCTTTCTTAGGTCCACCATAATTATGTGTTTTTACTGACGCTACTCAGTGCTATCCTATTCTACATTCTTTAGGGGCAATGCACAATTGTCATTGGATAACAAAACGACTGCATTAAGGACATTGCGACACCTTTATGTTTCATTTACGATGTAAGCCATATTATTCTTTAGTAATGAGGTTCCACGTTTCTGGGATAAAGGTTCACCCGTATAGAATGTCACACTTAGGGGGCGGAGGGTCGCCGGGTCAGCGTGTATAAGCGTTTCGTGGGGTGGGGGTCTTTGGGCAAGCGCTACGTAACGCGATTACAAACGAAAACGTGTTTTCTCGTTTAGCTATCAAAATCAGACTAATAACAATAATTACGACATAATTATGTCATTTGCATTTCAGACATGTCAATTTTTTAATTTATTTTTCTAAAGTTTTCTTCACATTTTACAAAGAACACGAATTCTCTTCCGAAAGAAACACGCCTCCTATAAGGTGAATGCGATTGCCAAAATTTCAAAACCGCAGTAAACCTAGGTGGATTCGAACCCTGATCGACAGCCCGGCGTGACTACCTGTGGAACTACCGTCCGAGTCCTCCCCCTAAGTAATTATACCTATTAAAAGTACATAGGTATACACATGGGCAGTTGGTTTTATTGTTTATTATTAGTTACTTACTTTTAGGGGATGTACATGCCAGTGATACGAAGCGTTACAACCGGGTGGGAGGTATAAAACACTCGAAATTTAGCGTGACGTACTATACACATGGATGGTGTCTTCTTCGTGTTCTTTGTGTTGGTGTATTGTCTTCATCTTGCTTCCAAATTCCAAAACGTCACGGTGGTCATGACTTTAACAACTTTAAAGCGACATCGTCTGTTCAGTTACCGGGAATTATCCTCTCTAGCCAAGGAAGGTTACAATAAGAACAGGATGTTCGCTCAATCAGTTGTATTTCGTCCCACTTAACGTCTAGGTGGGGTCTAAATAGCTCAGTGATGTGACATACAACCTCTCATGAGCAAGTCCGACTGTACCTTCTTGTGGAGACCTTGTTGTACCCGAGTCTCGTGACAAGGGGACGGTCACAGTAAGGGCTGAATAAGGAACAACCCTGACAGAAAACCCCACTGACTGGGCTAATCACCCATCCCTGGGAAACAACATGATTACAGAAAGCGAAACGAAAACTCTTCCAACTAACACCAAACCTCAAGATGATGCCTTACCAGAGAGCAACATGACGCGAGCTGATGAAAGCCTTCGGGAAGTCAGACCGCCGATAGATCATCTACTTACCGTCAAGCGAAACACCAGAATAGGCACCTGGAATGTCCGGACCATGTACCAAACAGGGAAGGCGGCCCAAGTGGCGTATGATTTCAAGAAATACAACATATAGGTGCTGGGTCTCAGTGAGACTAGATGGAATGGAGCCGAACATACAAAGCTTGTCCCAGTAGAACACATAATCCACTCAGGACATGAAGACGAAGACCATGCACGCACACGGAGTCGCAATAATTGCAAAGGAAGCAAATGAAACAAATGGTGAATCACTGCAGACCAGAAGAAGAGAAACAAGAACAACAAGTAAAGTACTGGCTACTCGACAAAGCGGTCAAGAAAAGCGCACGAAAAGACAAGCAAAGCTACATCATTGACCTAGCAACACAAGCTGAAATGGCAGCACACCAAAGATACATGAAGGATGTGTACAATATTACAAGAACACTAGCCGGGAAAGACGGAACACCTCAAAACCAGTGAAAGGCGAAGAAGGAAAAACCATAAACAAAGATGCATCACAAAGATCAAGATGGGAGGAACACATCAAGGAAATCCTCAACAGAGATCCACCGGCAGAAAGACCAGACATACCAATAGCAGATGTGCTATTAAATGTTGAAATAAGCCCACCTTCAAAGGCCGAAATAAGCAGAGCACTGAAGATGTTAAAGAATGGAAAGGCTCCAGGACCGGACGGCATACTTGGGAATGTGCAAGAACTGGAGAGGAATTACGCTACTCTCAGTACCAAATAAAGTATTCACACGCATCGCTTTGGACAGACTGAAGGGAGTACTAGATGACAAGCTACGCGAAGAACAAGTTAGATTTAGAAAAGACAAATCATGTACTGACCATATTGCCACCTTGAAAATAATCATAGAACAGTCAGTCGAGTGGCAGTCACCCCTCTATATCAACTTCATAGATTTCGAGAAAGCCTTCGACAGTGTGGACAGAGAAGTAATCTGGATGCTGATGCAACACTATAGTATTCCTGCAAAGTTCATAACTATAATTAGACATATGTATGAAAACTCCACCTGCCAAGTTACACATAATGGGAAACTGTCTGAAACATTTGAAGTAAAGACTGGTGTAAGACAGGGGTGCATACTGTCACAAAACAGTTGGATGACGTTGACTTTGCAGATAACATATGTTTACTATCTCTCATACACAAATAGATGCAAACGAAAACTAGCCGGCCGACAAAGGAAGCAGAGAAAACAGGTCTGAAAATAAATATATAAAAGACAAAACTCTTGATGGTGAACAACACACAATAAGCAAAGGTACAGATCAAGGGAACGGATAAAGAAGAAGACAACAAATTTACCTATCTCGGCAGCGTAGTGACAGACAAAGGAGGAGCAGGCGAGGATGTCAAATGCAAGATTGGAAAGGCCAGACATGCATTCATCACCTTAAAGACAGTGTGGAATACACCATCCATTTCAACAAGAAACAAAATTCGAATATTCAACTCAAATTTGAAAAGTGCACAGCTCTGCGGCTCAGAGAATCACAAAAACAACAACCAAAAATTTACAAACATTCATCAACAAATGCCTTAGAAACATACTGAAAATCAAATGGCAAGACCAAGCCACAAACACCGAACTGATGAACGGGACAGACCAAACAAACATCAATACAGAAATAAAAAAACGAAAATGGACATGGATAGGACATACACTCCTAAAAAACTCTACAATAGTTACAAGACAAGCCCTTGGATGGAATCCAAAAGGAAAAAGAAAAACAGGCCGCCCAAAAAACAGCTGGAGGAGATCCACAACCGAGGAATTGAAGACGTTTGGTACCACCTGGAAGAAAACAGAGAAGACTGCTAACAACAGAGTGCGATGGAGAAGCGTCGGTCCTTTGCTCTTATCAGAGCGAAGAGGATTAAATAAGTAAGTAAGGTCTTGGTCAATGTCTGGATTGTAGGAATTTCAAACGAATTTGCGGTTAATGACGTTTACCTCCGCAATAAATGCTAACGGCGGTTGCATACTTAGTCAATATTATGTTTACAATTTGAACATTTTGTGGGCGCAACATTAAAATTGCGTACGACGTTTCGGGCTTATCAGATGCAATTTGGTGGGCAGAATAATGGTCTACGTGCATTTTCGTTATTATTTTAAAATTTGAAATACGAACATTGTGTTTTTCGTTTTCAAATTTGATAACGAAAAAGACGGCTAATACACGGACCGTTACCGCCAACATAAACTTATTTATTCTAGTATTAAGAACATAATTACACATTGAGAAACAGACAATATCGGTTTAACCGCAACCCAAGAAAGTAGACCGGGCCTAAGTACCACCGACCGTAAACATGTTGCTATTTACCGCATATTTCAGCACCGCAGAAATGTCGTTTTGTTGACCGCGGTTAATGTTTAAATTTGACGGTGGTTGGCCGAAGTAACGTACGTAGCGGACCGCGGTCTCGCCGTAACGTGACTCGTCCACTGGCAACGACCGATCGCCACTCGTTGTCGTCCAAACCACACTAACGACAGTGCGCGTCGCTTCCGGTTAACCGCGAGACTGGTAAGTAGGTCTCTCGGTCGTCTTGCTAACCGCGGGATGATGTATTCTGCAATTACTTCGAGGTCGCCCCGGGCGCCAGTTGCGGCCCCTTTGTCATCATACTTATTAGTCATTGTACATCTAAATCAATAAAAATATTGAATTTTGCCATTGATATCTACCATATGTGTACTTATTATATACTTTAAACATCACAAGCAACACTTTGAAAATGAAGATTTTCAATAACATGACATCAATTTAGATTGCTAGGCTGTCATTTCGGTAGACGAATAACAATAAACGCAATATAAATGCCTTAAAAATCGTATATTTCTTTTTTACCCCTTCACGTATTTCCCAGCTAGCACAGCGACCGTCACCCATCCATATGTCAACCGTTGTTACACCGTTGGCTCAACGTTGGCAATTTTGGTTGGCGCAACTGTGCTCGTTGGTTAAACGTTGCCACAACCTAGCAGCATCACGTTGGGCCAATGTCGACGGCAGACAGTGCCTGAATCCAATTACATATAATCAAATCAATTATGTTTCATTTCAATTACAATTATGTTTCATTTCAATTACAGTGCCTGAATCCAATTACATATAATCAAATCAATTATGTTTCATTTCAATTACAATGTAATTTGTCTTAACTTACAGATTTGCTATGCAGAAGCAACTGTGTTTCTTAATAAAAATTGATTGTTAATAATTTATTATAGTGTATATTATAGTTGCCGAATTTGGAAATGTTGCATACGTTTGATTGTTAACATGTGCTAGAGCACTTTTGAACATTTGTTCAGGTACTGATTGCGTTTAAAAAAATACTGTAATTATTATAATTGTAATTAATAATTATTATTGTTTTAATTTCGCAAATGAAATGCCTTTCAATTACAAAAAGTTTACAAACCAGAATCAGTTACATTGACACATACAGCATTTGCTGTGGTCAGTTACAGTTACATAATTGGACTCAGCCATGATTAGAACAAAACACTGTTTATAATTATTAATTTTCATATGCAATACACACATTTTTTTATTTATACAACACATATGTATTATATGTCTCCATGTAACATAAACACATACGTCTTATATGTCTCCATTTAACATAAACACATGTGTCTTATATGTCTCCATGTAACATTAACACATATGTCTTATATGTCTCCATTTAACATAAACACATATGTCTTGTATGTCTCCATTTAACATAAACACATATGTCTTATATGTCTCCATGTAACATAAAGACATATGTCTTATATGTCTCCATGTAACACAAACACATATGTCTTATATGTCTCCATGTAACATAAAGACATATGTCTTATACAGGGTATGTCTCAATGTAACATAAACACATATGTCTTCTATGTCTCCATGTAACATAAACAGATATGTATTGTATGTCTCCATGTAACATAAACACATATATCTTGTATGTCTCTATGTAACATAAACACATATGTCTTATATGTCTCCATGTAACATAAACACATATGTCTTTTATGTCTCCATTTAACATAAACACATATGTCTTATATGTCTCCATGTAACATAAACACATACGTCTTAAATGTCTCCATTTAACATAAACACATACGTCTTGTATGTCTCCATGTAACATAAACACATATGTCTTGTATGTCTCCATGTAACATAAGCACATATGTCTTGTATGTCTCCATGTAACATAAACACACATGTCTTATATGTCTCCATGTAACATAAACACATATGTCTTTTATGTTTCCATTTAACATAAACACATATGTATTGTATGTCTCCATGTAACATAAACACATATGTCTTGTATGTCTCCATGTAACATAAACACATATGTCTTGTATGTCTCCATTTAACATAAACACATATGTCTTGTATGTCTCCATGTAACATAAACACATATGTCTTATATGTCTCCATTCAACATAAACACATATGTCTTATATGTATCCATTCAACATAAACATATATGTCTTATATGTCTCCATGTAACATAAACACATATGTCTTATATGTCTCCATGTAACATAAACACATATGTCTTATATGTCTCCATTTAACATAAACACATATGCCTTATATGTCTCCATTTAACATAAACACATATGTCTTATATGTCTCCATTTAACATAAACACATATGTCTTATATGTCTCCATTTAACATAAACACATGCATACACTATTAAGTAAACTGTCTATGGCATATATTTTAAAGCTCAGCTATACTTGTCTCAATCTAGATTAACGTAACATTTTAGTTATAAATATACCACAAACAGAACGTTTCGAAAAAGCACAACACATTTCCTGTTGGGGACTATAGATAAACTGCATAATTACTAAGGGTTGTATCATGTACATGCATGTTAGTTACCATGACACAACAACAACTATTATTTGATTAATTTTAAAAGTATGATGTAATATCGGTGTTTCTTTCTCTAAAAGAGTGTTAACTGTCCTTAGAATTGTTGTATCCGTGTGCTGTACTCCACCATAATTGGTCTGTCGGAAAATGTAAACATTGCTTCGGAACGCATTCAATCGGTGTGAGTTGTACCATCCGTGGGTTCCGCCATAATGCATATGTTTTGGTTGGCCCAATAGATCTCCCAAACTGATTAATTTAAAAAAAGATGAGTGCAAAACCTATTGGTTGTGTTCACACGGAATTGACATATTGCAATATATACATACCAAAATGTATTAAAATAAAATTATTACAATTCCATAAATTAAATGTTTCCTTTGGGATCTCTACGTTTAAGACTATACAGAGTCAACATTTCGACAACAATGCACTGTTGTTACGTGTAGCTATTCCACTTTATTCAATAGCGGTCTTCACCAACGTCGTTTCAATTCAAAATCAAATAGGATGTCTGGGTAGTTGGTGACACTATCACACACACACAGACAGTGACAAACTGAGCACTGCATAACTGTCAGCCAAACATCTATATAAGTATAATAACTCAAATATAGAAGGAACGCCGCAAAATAAATAATGTTATAATGCTTTAAATGTCACTTTTATATATTGCTCCTATTACCGCCCCAAAACGAATTAAACTCAACCAAACAACAATCGTGTTAAGTTGTTATAATTATAATATTGTGTTGAGTTCCTGTCATAAAATACATACTTTATCTGACAATGTTATATGTTAGTATAAAGACATTACCTCACTCTGCTAGACAAGCAGCGTCTCCCAGGCCCAGCATGGTGTTGAAACCGCCAATTTTGAATTCAGTCGTAGCGGCTAACGTGCCGCATTCCCGACAATTTTCACCAAGCTGTGTTGTCCAAGCATCGCTACGTGCAGTGCAGAACGCGACTGTGCCGCACGGTTTACAATCTTGGCCCAACTAAGCTGTGTTAGCTGAGTTACACTCTCATTCGTATTATAGTTACTTGTTTGTCTTGTATGTACTGTTGCCAATGTTAGAAAAAATTCATTCTTACACATGCATAATATGTGTTGCCAGTTTTATCGCGATCTATTTTGTTGTTGGAAAATTATGTAAAGGGTATTAATTACCCTTTGTAATTGACCATCGCCATTTATCGAGATCCGGATATTACTTGTCAGGACAGTTTTGTACATTGTCACTTGGTTGATTTTCTCAAAATGGTATGCCTTAATCTTCGATTGGTCCGAATATCAGCCAGATGTTTCACTTTGAAGGCAGATATCCGAGTCTGAAGGTGTATGTATGGCACTTGGTTGGCGAAACGTAGCTTCGGGTAGAATTGAGATGTAACTTCTTGCATCTGAAAGCTGAGACTCTGCTCTTTTCGATATCAAGTATCGGCCCTAATATGTATTGTTTATTTTACAATTGTGTGAACGTGCGTGTACGCGTGTGCGTTAATAGCAATTTTACCTCACACAACGGCCCACGTCGGAGCTTTCGTGCATACCTAGATTGAATTTAAGCATCAGCTAAATTGTTTTTCCTAAAATGGCGCTCTTGTTGACATTTGACAATGCCCTTTTGGGGGATTTTGCAAATCCACAAAATCGTTCTCCATGGTTAAGCAGTTGTGAGAACATTTGGTTATGTAAATATTTTTGTATGGCCGATATATATATACTAACGTCGGAAAACCGTACACATCAATAATGATTTGCATGACTGATAAACAGATACAACAAATTCAGTTACATCAATATCTGTGAAATTCAGTTGATCAGTCGACTTAAACATTAAAAAACAGTGTAAATAAAAAGAACACCAAATCCCATTTAGCCGGAACAAATGCTATATCGATATACACCAAAGACGTCTTAATTCTCATAGTTGTTTTCAATTTTGCAATTACAAACCATTGAGTTTCAGGCCCATACTTAGGGTTTAGAAAAGAAGGTTCGACGTTTTAGGCAAAGCTGCATATTGTTCCAATATTTGAAAAAATCCTCAACTGCACCCACCTTAAGATCTCCAATTGTACCTCTTCAAATTCACCAAAACATCCAACTGCACCCGTGAGGTTTATCACAAATACCCCGGCAGCTTAATCGTTGCTCGAGAAAACGTTGTCTCGAAACGTAGGGGGTCATTTGATAGTGTTTGTTCAATGTTACCATTTTAAACAAACATTCTCTCAAAACGGGGGTTCGTTCTAATTGAGGACGGACGTGAACATTTGCACTATAAAACCGTCGGAATACAGAAACATCGCAGTAACGTCGTCGCTCCATCGCCAGGTGCTAAAAAACGTATATTCTTTTCTGTCGTAGACGGCGTTATTGATCTCGCAAGAATCGCATTTTAAGACGTCGTTGTCTTGGTTTCCCCGCTTCGTCATTGTCTCGGTGCAGCTTCCTATTGCCGCTGACCGACGACCTGTTCGGAGACGTCACATACCGCGTGACATAGTCCCCTTTGTCACGGATCGATGTCGTACGTATTGGAGGTTAACGTCCCCGTCTTCGATTACCTTCATTAACGGGTCGGCTTTGTTTGTTATTGAATATAGTTTCACGTTATCATAATTTCGCTGATGAATTTTATGCAAATAGATTCCGAATTTATTTGCAACCTAAAAACAATGTATAGATGTCCGGTAATATATTATTATTACTATTATATTGGTAATATTTGACCATTCTTTGGTTAGTTGTCACCGTATTGGTTGCACAATATATCTCATAAACTTTATTGCAATACCAACAAAATGGTCACTTCTAAACAAAACGAACCGAACAGAATGTTATAAACTTGTTAAAGAGGTTATGTTGCCGCAAAATTGTAAAATTCACATACTTGTTGGGGATTTACCACAAGTTAGTAACTGTGGAAATCGATTATAATTATTACGAATCGCATTTTTGAGGTAGATCCACAACATAATGTGCGAATTTTATTAGGCAGATGCACGTATTTCTTATTTATAAACAAACTGAAAGAAAACTTATCAATCGTAATACCAGCATAATCATTATCTGCCCGTCATTTGTCGCCTAAACAAGATGGATATTGTTTTCATACGCAGCCGAAATCGTGTAGTCTGCAAAGGTAACTTTTCCATGTTCATTAATAATTGGTTCGTGGTGCAAAAAGAATGTACCGTCTCACAAGCACTCGCACTTTATTCATATATCCTGAATGTGGAAGTGAAATAATGATCTGTCACGGTGATCTATCACCTTCTGTTGTTGTCGCCGATTCCCCACCGTTCACACCTGTGATTGCCAGATCACCCTTCACGCCATCCATCCCATTATTACTACTCATCGGTCCTAATTTTCGTCTTCCCTTTCTATATATGGTTTTAATTACCGTTGCACAATGCATGCGGTGACACCACTGTGCATAACACATCTCTTTACCTTGTACGTAAAAGCAGACGACGACTGTTACCTTGAACTCGTTATTAAACATTTACAAGATATATTATCTCAAGTTTCGGGTCATCGCTGGCTGCATTATTCTCACCACCTAAAGCAGGCTTTACACCTGGCGACGCCGTCGCCGCGATGAGGCAATGTTGACGTCATTAAGCAAGCGATATGGGTTGCGTGTATACACGACGTAATGTAGTTGTTTGACACAGGAAGGGTCACCTGCATCAACGCAGCTATTATTACGAGGGAAGGCTATTCTATTTCTAGATGCTAAAAACTACACAACTGTGACCGTTATAATTACTGGCGTATATTACTATAACCAGGGGTGAGTCCAATTACATATAATCAAATCAATTATGTTTCATTTCAATTACAATGTAATTTGTTTTAAATTACATATTTGCTATGTGGGGCCAACCGTTTTTCTTAATAACATTTTATTGTGTAACGTTGTTAATAATTTATTATGGCGCACGTGTTGCTGAATTTGGACATGCTGTATACGTTTGATTTTTAACGTGTGCTAGAGCACATTTGAACATTTGTTCAGGCAATGATTGCGTTATAAAATATAAAATACTGTAATTATTCTAACTGTAAGTAATAATTAGTATTGTTGTAATTTCGCAAATGAAATGCATTTCAATTACACAAAAAGTTACAAACCAGAATCAGTTACTTTGACAGATACAGCATTTGCTGTGATCTGTTACAATTACATAATTCGAATCAGCCATGATTTCTAGATGCGTCACGTGTATTGACTGTGATTGGACATATTACATGCGACGAGGCGACGGTCGCCAGGAAATAGAGCCAGTTCTATCGCAAACGACGGCGTCGGGACGACGAAACTTTGGCATTGCAAGCGATACAATCGCAGCTATGTAGTATTTACATGAGGTGATCAGACTGCAATCAGGTTGCGTGCGGCGGCGCTGCCTAGTCGCGGCGACGGCGTCGCCTGGTGTAAAGCCACTTTACCGTTCACAGGCCCGGGTAACAACGGATGACGGTCATGGTTGTAGGACACACGCCTGCTAAACCCACACCGCATACTAGGGCATAGACACACCGAATCTAAGTTAGACTCTTCTTAAGATTCATAATCACATAATCACAGGAATGACACAGAAGACTGATGAATGTTCCTGTTTCCGACTGATTGAAAGAAATCAAACAGGTGGAAGAAGTTTCGTCAGTACCAATGTTACAGTAATCGAGTTTAGCGTAGGTTATAACTGGACACCTGTAATATTGCTCGGGCGATGTATTTACGTCGTAACTTGACGTAAGGCAGTTTGTGCTTCATTCGGGAATACTACAGCCACATGAGATATGTATAACCGTTCTCGCTAAAACTGTTCTGTTTTCATGAACAGTTAATGCGGTGGGGAAACTGTTTTAGGTAATTATGTTCACGGTAAACGAGCGTTTTATTAGCCTTACGTAAAGTCGTCACCCGGGCTGTATTACAGGTATCCAGTTATAACCACCGCTAAAGCGATTAGCGTAAAATGTTTACTTACAAAATTTCACCTGCTAATACGCCTGATCTATTGCACTCAGTTCACGTAATAAAAAATCAAATATCAACCACTTTCTGTACTACGTTTTCTGCAAAACAAAAGGACGGTTAGCTGTGCTCTGACCCCCATTGCAACAATGACGTGTCTCAGTTGTTGTGCAGGGATGTAGTCGGTAGCTGGCCTCTCCTCAACACCACTGGTTTCCCACACCGCCACTAAGTGTCCACACATACTGCAGGGGAGCGTGCCTATACCGAATTCTAATTCTAATAGCCATTGTTGGCTATGGTTTACGACGGGGTGGGTGCGTAAGGTATTTTTGAATGTTTGGGCCATAGGATAAGCGACTGAAATCGTTTATGGTCTCAGCCTGGACCTGCGACTCGTTTAGTTTATTCCAGTCTACTATTATCTTTACAAAGTATGAGTTTTTGAATTGGTCGGTGTGGGATGCAGGTACTGTATAGCACCTGGTGTTATTGGTTGTTAGGTGTTGTACAAAGTTTGAAGATACGTGATTTGTGAAATGTTTGGTTTGGATGCTTCTTTTATTTATTCTTTAGGGCCGAAAGTATGTTTCTGCGGGGATGGTTGGGATAGATCCCTCAACTATTTTGTACATGCGTTCACACTTACACTTTAAAACAGTTTAGTTAAACCGTTTTAACTAATCCAGTCAGAAAACATACGTGTGAACGCGATTTAGCGCTAACACGTTTTAGCTCAAACGGTTTAACTAATCCGCTTCAGTAGGTGGTTTAGTTAAACCGTTTAAGCTAAAACGGTTCAGTGTGCAAGTGTGAACGCAAGCGTATTAGCTAAAACGTTTTAAGTACGTCACAGTCATGCGCATTCGATCTTCCGCCTCGTCGCTTCCTGTTTACAACATCAACAATATTTTGGCAGCATCATGTCTTCTACGGATCAAAACAACGCAAAAGCTAAAGAAACGCAATTGCGATGCGACAATTTGGATGATGGAGAACTGAAATTGTTAATTGAGTTGTGGGGGCCGAATTGGAAGGAGTCGGCCGCAATATAGCCATTTTGCTATGCTAGCTTGAGAATGTGCACATACCAACTTCCTCCTTAAAACGGTTGAGCTAAATGCGTGTGTGAACGCTCTCAATTTATAAACATAAATCGGTTTAACTAAACCGTTTTTATTCTGTAGGTGTGAACGCAGCTTATGTCCCCCTGGTGGTATGGTACTCTAAATGGCAGCGCGCACAAGGGTAATATATGCGGTCCGTTTGCTGTTTACCGTCGGGTTTCACGTTACTGTCTAAACAAGGTCTTAAACCAGGTACCGTCTTAACTAAATCGGACGCTCAGCTGAGACGGAAATCAGACCGTGGTCGAAATGCGGTGTAATATATTTTGTCTGACACGAGAAAGGTAAACAGAGTGACAGTGATACGTTTTATGTCGTAAGTCAGTCCTTTATACACCAGAGGTTGTTATTTAAATCGTTATCCTTACGCCAATAAATGGACAACAGTGTGTAAAACAGTGTACCGACAAGGATAGGACATACAATTAAAACATAAATTCACTTCATAGACTTAAAATAGTAATTAATACATATAACTACTGTTTTGTTGGACGGACATATTATAATATTATATGTCAAGGAGGTACAGAAATAATTTCAGCCAATTAATCGTATATACAATTAAATAAATAAATAAATTGTATATACCTAAAATAGTAACACATGAATATGGCTAACATTATGTAGGGCGGACACAAAATACAGGATGTAAAGGAGGTACAGAGATATTTCCAGCCAACTAATCCGTCATGCTCATAACAACACCGTAACGTTAATGGCTGATCTGATCAGCGAGGCGTAACGACATGTAACGGCTTTGTTTTGGCTGTCCTGAAGACCTCGTAAATCATCAACAAAACAGGTAAATCCGATGTAATACAATCTTTATTCAAGATAGTTACATCCAGAAATACCGAACAAGTGTGAATGACATTCGATCGCCGCATTGATTCGACTATTTAAATGTCTTCAATGTTAACGTTACATTACGTAAAATACACGGGAGTAACTTCGTTCCAAGAAAAGTGTCTAACTCTCTCTACCACTAAAACCATTTATCGAAACAAAATTAATGGCACGCAAACAATCGCATATAGCCGAACACAAAGCTACAGTTACACAAAACATTATTTATAGCACAGTATAGACGACAATACAACGTCAATGTTTCCAGTTACCTAAATGCGTTGCTCGTTGTGCATGGATGACGTCTGTCCATCTCAGGGAGAGGCTGGACCGACGGAGTGGCTGCACCGACGGAGTGGCTGTGATGACGGAGTGGCTGGATCGATTCGACATCACGATGAGCCGACGCAATTCTGGTCATTGTCTTTTTTCGATATGTATTCCTTGATTATACAGGAGTGTCCGCTCGGATCCCCATCCGCCTTGACGATCTATTCCTTGCGTCCTCCTCTGCCACCTCAGTATCTCTCTTCACCGTATCATTCGGTCGTACCACTTGCTGTCCCCTGCTGCGTTTCCCCCCCGTGATCACGTCTTCTTCTCTCCGTACCCCATGTCCAAGCCACCATCTGGTCTTTCTTGGTTCATCTGTTACACACATCGCACCAGCATCCTTCATTATATCTTCATTACATCTCTTCTATAGCAAGGATGTCGCAGCAATCCATCTCAGCATTCTCATTTCAGGAGGGAAGAGGTGATCACGTCTGATGGCCGTTGACACCCACGTGCTACTCCGACACCGTAGACTGTATACAGAACACTGTGCTCCCGACGGGCTCTGCTGGTAACGTACATACACGCTAGGAAGCCGGCTATGCACCCGATGGCGTAAGCATCGCGTGGTAGAGCGGTGTAACGAGCCGAATGTACTCCCGGGCCAGGAATAGGTCCCTACTACGTCACTGTGCCAAAACTATAGGCGTAGCTCCTAAGGTGGTTTGCACTAATACTACGTGTTCAACCTATTAACTGTTGTAATGCGTAGTACCAACTTAAATGATATAACTTGTGAAATTATTTGCAAGAAATTCAAACAATTTCTTTTAGACTTAACCAAGACGATATTTATCTCGTGAAGGGTTTTGTCTGCCTGTCATGCAAATTTAATCAGTAATAAAGACGTAATGACGTCATCATACACGTGAGACAGATAGTAGTTTCCGTCGCCTCGATTGATAGGTGTTTTGGTCTTTCTCGTCCAGGTGGCTTCTTTTGTGTGACGTATTCGCCGGTTCGCCCACCCGACTACTATTTTCGTTCCCTTCCAGTCTATGATGTAGTTTTCTGTTGTTGCGTTCTGCATGAGTGCGGATCTGTTGATGGTCGACAGAGATCTTTTTTCTCGCTCGTCTTGTGTTTCTCTTTTTGTGTGTAGTCAACGTAATTTCTATATTCATCGAGTCTTGTTTTGAACAACCTTCCTGTCTCCCCAATAAACTCAGTACTACAGTTCGTCCTGTTCTTCTGGTTGTACTTTGTCCAAGACTCGAGGAAGAAAAGACAAAGGGTCAGGTTAAGTTTTTACAGTGCTTGCGCAGATGTGCGCAGTACGTAAAGACTTATTTCCGGCATGGGATACTTTCGGCCCGTTAACAGGTTGCAATACTCGCCGGCTCTTGGATAATCGCACGGCCATACAACGATGGATTCGTATTGATTTATCATACATTTGTAAAGGCAGAAACGTTCTCTTGGTCAGGAAGTGAGATACAGTGAGTGAGCGTGTGAGTGAGTGAGTGCGTGAATGAATAAGTGAGTGAGTGAGTGGAGTAAGTGTATGTGAGTGAGTGGAGTGAGTGAGTGTGTGAGTGAGTGCGTGAGTGAATGAATAAGTGAGTGAGTGAGTGGAGTAAGTGTATGTGAGTGGAGTGAGTGAGTGAGTGAGTGAGTGAGTGGAGTGAGTCAGAGGATTCATTCATTCACTCATACATTCAAAACATGTATGCATGCACGCGCGCGCACACACACGCAAATAAATACACTCGACAAGACAGCAATTATTTACAAAATTAAACAAAATAAACCAACACAACTAGTGTTCGAAATTACTGCCGACCCGGAGGCCCGAGACCGCCAAATATTTCGTCGTGCCGGCCCGCAAGACCGGCAGATTTTTAAAAAGAAAATAATGGAACACTTGTCTAGTATCTGGGCCAATATCATTCCAGGCATATTTAGATTACGAAAATATTGCGTCTTAGCACACTTTTGAGGCCCAAAGTGCTACCCGGTTTGCGTCAGTCTGCGCCGCTGCGGCCGCGCGTTACCGCAGTGAGCGATATAGCAGCGTATGTTGTTGCAAACTTGGCCGCTCTTTGGGCTTCAAATATGCGCTAAGACGCGGTATTTTTTAACGTAGATATGCATGGGATAATATTGAATGATGGCAATAACATATGAGGTATCAAAATTAGGCAAAAATATTGCTGTAACGACGAAGTCGAGGTGAGCCGGGATACTAGACAAATGCCAATAATGGCAACATGTGTGTAGTTCCGAACGGGAAATTTAACGTAAGCGTGGTACAAAAACAATAAAAGGTCGAGCTGACCAATGCTGATAGATCGATTGAGTTTTGTTTCTTAGTGCTGGCACTTCCAATGAGTTTCGCTGAATGTGTAAGAGGCTTCAGCACAGTAAAGAGTTCAAGACTGAGTTTCGAAACCGCATGAAGTCGTCCACAGTGTCCGCTATCATCATCATCTAGCTGCATTCACCCGACATGGCTGACTTCAAACCCACATCAGCTATCCAACTGTGGAATACATCCGGCGCGAGGATGCCCAATTTCAAATCCAAGTCCCGCTCGGATTTAGCTGGAGTCACTGTCAGTGCTGGAGCGAGTATTTCTCGGAGTCTGACCGTCCAGCCGCCCCTGCAGGTGATGGCAACAGTTCTGAGTAGACCCTTGCATGCATTCGTGTTGTGGTGTTTGTAATAATTTGCAACATTGATGTTTTTCTGTCAACAATATACTGTTGTTGATTCATTAATCTTAAAATCGTAACTTAATATTCAGGACAGTCTTGGCCTGAACTAGTATGTTAATAATTGCCATGCGTTACAGCTGTAACTGTATATTACTCGTGTAGTTATGTTAATATTTGGATCACCAACGTTTGTCTGGGACCACCAACTTTTGAAAGGTGAAGGTCTGACTGCCACCAACTTTGCAGCTAAGGTGAAGAACACTGAACACAACCCTCGATTTTTTCATAAACATCTTCACAACTTTTGCTAAAACAACTTAAAATATACATACATAGTACAACGACCAACCATTTGGGCGGCTCCTTCCCTTCCCTAACAGGTATGTTGACGTCACGACATGAGTTAACCCCGGATCGCGAGTGACCTTATAGCGGGAAACAGATTACTCTATGGGGTCATGTTTTAGTTAGACTTCATGTACGTTGCACACTAAGAAAAATGCAGTGTATTTTTTAGAAATGATTTTTTTATACAAAATTCACTGATTGTAGGAGGTGTTGACTGTAAAATGGTGGATTTCTAGATGATTTGAATAAGCGGAAGGATATTTGGCAGCAATTTGCCTGTGTGACCTGTTTGCGGAGTAATTCTTGCCGACATTTGTAAATATTGACGGGTGTCATACATACAGGCATTTTATGAGAGCTGGAAGTAAGCAATTTTTGTTAAAATCTATCGGCATGTCAATGAGATGATGATAACAGCAGGTGAGAAGTTTAAGACATTTTATAGGTCACGTTTTCTTATAATCAGACAAAACGTTAACATGGTCGCCTATGGGAAAACCAACAGTGGGCTGACCCCAATAAAGACCCTGGCAACGGAAGCATGCTATTGTCATTGCACAATCATGGAGGACGCATTTTACTTCAAATATCTTGAAACAATCACTGATAATATATGTATGGCAAAACAACAGTTGAACGGGACAAACCATTTTTGGATATTACAGACTTCTCATCAGTCTGCAAGTCCAAATCACAGTGTCGGAACACATGTCTTATAAGGGGGGTGGGGTGTGTATGCTACCAGTTAAGCCTCAATTTGCAAATCTGTATGAAAATGAACCAATGACATTGCAGCAGGGTGATCCATCAATCTTTTTTGTTTACTTCTGCTAGTTAAACACACTTGAAGATCTTGTCTTTGACCCTAATGAAGCCTGACGACAGTGACTAGCTGGAGTCGGCTGTAGCCCGAGACTTTTATCAGATACTGTCTACTGGCAGGACCTTCTGGCCAATCAAGCAAGTAGCATTTTTTTCTGAATGTCTGTTAATTAGGCTGTGTAATATTATGCAATTGAATTGCATAAGACGTCTGGCCTTTTGAGAATTCACACCCTAAGGTGACTTTTGTTGATATTTACCTTTGTAAATAGGGCACAAGGTCATAAAATCAATATAAATTTGAATGTAACATATAACAACTCGCTGTATTGAATATTCTTATAAAACACAAATTGGACTTTCTGGAAAACTGTTATAGAAGTTCATACGTGCCACCTGAGAATGTTGTGCTAGATTATAAATTATCTGAAAGTGAAATGCTTATTCACACGGTGCCCTGTCAAGTAGGGTGGCTCTTTTGAAATGTGTATAAAAAACAAACACGTGGATGAATTAAAAAAATACCACATAGTGTATGAAATAGGAGAACCTATCAAATGTGTTAGTTTCAAAATTTTTCTCCAAACTTGCCTTGCCTATTTGGGGTCATGTTCTAGTTAGACTTCCTGTCCGTTGCACACGAAGAAAAATGCAGTGTATTTTTGAGAAATGATTAAAAAAAAAATTCACATGCTGTGACATAAGTGCATTTGAGTAGGGAGATTTTCATGTGTGATTGTAGGATGTTTTGACTGTAAAATGCTGGATTTCTAGATGATTTGAATAAGCGGAAGGATATTTGGCAGCAATTTGCCCGTGTGACCTGTTTACGGAGTAATTCTTGCCGGCATTTGTCAATATTGACGGGTGTCATACATACAGGCATTTTACGAGAGCTGGAAGTAAGCAATTTTTGTTAAAATCTATCGGCATGTCAATGAGATGATATTAACAGCAGGTGAGAAGTTTAAGATATTTTATAGGTCACGTTTTCTTTTAATCAGACAAAACGTTAACATGGTCGCTTATGGGAAAACCAACAGTGGGCTGACCCCCTATACTCCCTCGCAAGCTTGCTGGTCGATTGGCTGCGAGTACTGTTGAGCATTTGATTTGTGGATGTATTTATGTGTTTTCTTCCGTTGGAGCATTTGTTATTCAAAGTCTGACTCGGGATGTGATAATTGTGAGCGATACTATTGCAAATGTGGATTACAATTATAAAATGCACCGTTCCGACTGGAAGTGCACTGAAACTGAAAAATCTGACTTTCGCACCTAAGTACATGTTGTAGGCAATACTACACCCATTGTACATACTAGTAAAATATCCTATTACCCATCTTCCGGGTTACATACATACACACAAACGCAAAAGACGGTTTACCGAAGTAGCGTCCATAACGTTTAATAAATACAATGTACATTTGAATAGTATTTCGCAACGTTGTGCGTTCATTCAATGTTGTTGCGTAAATCGACCCCCAACTGATCTGTGAACGGATTTACCTAGGTCGGAACAATATCAGAAAACATGCGTAAAGTTGTAAACAATCGTCTGACGTTTGATGACGGTAAGAACCTCTAACACACAGACAACTTCGAAAACAATAAAATTGTTACATTTCTTCGCTGGGGTCGTGTATTAATTCCTGAAAGTTTGGCACCCGAGATGCAAAACGTATAGAAGGAAAACGTTAAGACACCCACATATACACTCATACATACACACATACATACACACATACGTACATACACACGTACATACACACATATATACCCACGTCCATACCCACGTACAAACCCACATACACACACATACATACCCTCATACATACACACAGACATACACACATACATACACACAGACATACACACACATACATACACACAGACATACAGACAAACATACCCACATACATACACACACACATACACACATACATACACATACATACATCCACATACATACCCACATACATACCCACATACATACACACGTACATACACACGTATATACACACATACATACACACACATACACACGTACATATACACGTACATACCCACATACATACCCACATACATACACACGTACATACACACATACATACCCACATACATACCCACACACACACACACATACATACACACATACATACGCACATACATACACACATACATACACACGTACATACACACGTACATACACACGTACATACACACATATATACACACATCCGCTAGCTCGATTACAGATACATTTGTTACTGAGCGATAATATGGAAGAGATGTGGTTTTATGGCTCGTTATACTTGCTACGGTAACATTTCGATGCGTCTGATAGACGATCTAGTACAACTACACGCTAAAATACATCACGCAAGTAAAAAATATTCTAAACCTGTGGAACCACTCAGACATGAGAAAATAGTCTAATCAAACATTCAACCGTTTACATAGCCAATCAACCAATAAACACGCGAGAGAACATTCTGGTGTTCGGCGTTTGTTATAGGCCATTAACTTGCAGTACCGTAAATGAATCCGCCAACAGGTCGCGACGCGTTTTTGAGCCGTCCATTTTGTGTGTCATTCTGCAACAGAAAAAAGTAATCTTGCATTTAGATCAGGAAGGCAGCCAAGAGTAGACATGTGCAATATGTTGCTGTGCAACACCACAAAAACATCCCTACATGTCTTTTTTACACACAGGCAATTCCGATGGCAAACGTACTCATGGCTGCATACGTATTTGGAATCAGCTATACGCATGCACGAAAGGTGCACGGACATACACACTTACACGCATGTATGCTGCATTCACGCGCCTACACTAAGGTGGTATAGACGCACTTTTACGCATCTGTTCATGTGTATGATAGGGCCTACTATACTGTTACTACCTATAGCTTATAATGGTTGCTGACTCTGGAGACAGACCGTGTATGACGGAGATTCTGGACTAAACCGCACAGTCCAAGAAACCAAAAAACGGCAGTGTCGGAAGGACTGTGAATATAACGGCATTACAGTGACGATTAGGCCTACTCCCGCTACTACTGTGTCCATGCGTGTGCGTGCGTGCGTGCGTGCGTGCGTGCGTATGATCTCCAAATCGGGAATTGGCCTGGCCAGTTACCGACACACTCAACGAATCTAACTGGAAAACATCGTTATCACCATCGTCATCGTCTTTAGGACGACTCAGATCTCCACACTAGACTGCGAGTAACTAACTACAAGAGTTGCTGGCAGTAACCAAATAATGCAGCGGCTGAGCGCTAACCTTGTACTGCACAAGCCGGGCCATTCTTCGGCAGTTGTGTAATACCTGTATTATACCTGCATAATGTCTTTATGATACCTCTACAATACCCGTGCAACCATGTGCATAATACCTACCTAATCCGTCCCTCCGCACTGCATTAACATTCCAGGCGCCATGGGGGCAAATGCATGATTCACAAATCTCAGACTGCACGCAAATATATCTTCTCAAGTCTGTCTATATGATCAATGATTTCCGAATCCCAATCATATAAAGCACCAATGGCAATACTCAATTATTCTGCCTGGTACACAAATCTCAAATCGCACACAAATACTCAATTATTATATTGTAACCACGACCGTGACGGCAGGAACACACAACTATTCGATTATTATTATTTAATCATGAATCTCATACTGCATTGAAATTCTTATGCACAACTGCATTAAAGCCTTCCAGTTCGCTGATCGAATTAGTTCAGCCTTTTGCTGGTTTGCTCATAAACATCAGTGTGTCGTTTTTTTATGTCGCCGATTACGTACATGTTGGCATGGAAACGGGCATCGACGGCGGGCAAACAATAAGTACCGCAAGTGGGTCGCGCACCGCGAAAGGTCGATGTGCAGAAAAACACCGTGCAAGGCTTTGCCGAGTGGTTATTTCACCTCGTAGACTTTGTGACCGCAATAATAAGAACTATGTTACTCTGTATTAAGCTAATCGTCCAAAATCATACATAACGTCATGTTCTAAGTTTTGTCTGACTTACTCTGTTAACCGATTTATGCTACAATTGTTTTATACACCAGGATTCGTTATCAATATATCTGGTGGATCCCAGGAGAGCGGCTTTTTTAGTCTTAGTGGAGTCTCCCTGACTCACACGTGATAATTTGTATACCATGTGATTACTATAGTTATGCTTTTATGTACGTACTCACTTATTGAGTGGTATGTATATGGGTCTTAAAAAAAAACTTCTGTCTGTTTGCCTGCCTGCCTGCCTGCCTGCCTGCCTGCCTGCCTGCCTGCCTGCCTGCCTGCCTGCCTGCCTGCCTGCCTGCCTGCCTGCCTGCCTGCCTGCCTGCCTGCGATGCGTGCATGTGTTTATGCGTTGTGGTTTAACAATATTTAACAAGACTGTCGTCCAAAATTTTCAACAATGTCCATAATTTATATATATATATGTCAAGTGGATAAGGAAACATTCGACTTATCGAGTCATTTTTGTTTACACTTGTGTAGTCCGACCGTATTAGATGTTTGTTAATTATTTTTGAAAATATATTTTCACAGCCAACACAGCACAGCACAGATACAGTCAGTAGGTAATAGGTCAAATATTTCATTAATGTATTGTATTAATATCTAAATACTGTTTGGTGTTAAGCTAAGTTTTACAAGTAGGCCCTATACAACTGGCTAACTAAATAGCATACTAAGTGTACGTTGAGATTTTGCAGGTTATGTGATTATGTTTACTGTCGGTGTTACGTAGGTAAAGGTAAAAGCAATAGTTGGAGCTTCGATAAGCTAAAAGTCTTCTTGCCACCTGGAGCGTGTGGATGTGGATGGCAGTCTTATTTTTAACAATTAAATATTGTTGCGTTAAACCCTTTGGATGGTATAGGCCTAGTCTTGTTAACTCTAAATCTGAAAGCAAATGTAGAAGCCTCAGTTTTCATTCACCAAACACACGATTACGTGGGCATTATGTGTAAAATAGATATATGTGTTCTTTATTTAGAATAGTGACACATACGAAGTTTCCGCTAGTTTCGTCGGACACGTGTGTACGCCCACATTATTTTATACGCATACACAGACATGTATGCACGGGCACATTTGTGTTACAAAGAACGCGATTCAGAATGCCAACATTGAAAGGACCTTGCGCAATCAGTTTAGCCGCGATTTGGATCGACAAAGATATATAAGAAAATCCGTTTCACGCACGATGCATTACTTGCTGACATTTCTGCACTGCACAGTTCCGTAGTATGAAGCGAAGCAGACGACACCCCCGCCAGTATTTTGAGTGATGGGTTAAGTTGACGGATGAAAGGATGTATTAAATGGTGCAATACATTACATATATAGCCGCTTCCAAGCCGACAAATAGCGCACAGCAACACTCAACCATTTACAGGTCGGCCGTTTATCGCCTAGCGTAACCGATACTAGAGGTATCAATAGAAGACAAACCCTGGTAGTACTTCCTACGTCGACCCCGGAGGCTAGGGAAGTTGGCCGCTTCAACGGGATGGTATCGAATCACGGATTCGAAACCAGGCCCCGTCGACCCTGTCAGAAGGCTCGTAAAAAGTGGGATTCAATTCCGTCCCGCCCTGCAGCTGGATAGCACATAGAAGCGATCGCATAATCCGCTCAGGTCATCATCGATCGTCCGGCAGAACATCTTTTATCTATCCCACTCTCTTCCCACACGCACGTACGCACGCACGCACGCACGCACGCACGCAAGCACGCACGAACGCGTGAAGCTAATAAAAGCCGCGATTTCACCCGTACGCCTAACTTTGCGAGGTCTACAAATATACAATATAAGTGTAGTTTTGTTGTTTATCGAATACTTTACGTTCAGTTGGCATACACAAGATATGACTATTATAGTTATGATTATTATAGTTTCCAAAACGGTGGGTTTGCGTTGAAATTATCTAAGGACAACAAGCAACATGATATTCCGTTAAAACAAGAATTAGAATACCATATACTATTATGTCCCGGACATCAGCAGCAGTATCAGCCACCATCATTCCACCAAATAAATATACTAGATGTGTGCACGTAAGATCCTTGCGACGGCGAGCGACTGGCTCTATAAACATTACGGTTCTACACATGTGCATAAGTATATTTCGTCCGAACAAAGTTTCGTTAACTAACTGTATTTGTTTACTGCCATTTATGTAAATATGTGACCATAACCATAATTATAACCCTAACCTGACATGTTTCGTGTGCAGCTAATATTATCTCTCCTGCGTTCCTTCCGGTAGAACTGACATATCTTGATCCAGTCACTTCGCTCGCGACTGATTCCATCTATAAATCGATGCGGTAACTGGGACGAAGTGCAATTTCACCATTACCGTTTACACCATCACCACTGGGAGGCAGATTTATCACTGTAGTATAGGGCCTAACCACGTTTACGATGTAAGCGGCGTATGGAACAGTGGTCTGTCTGCCCGACACTAAACCGACACAGCTGCGGCACATCACGCAGCGAGGTGCCGCAAGGAACAAGTAGCGAGAATGTGACGTATCACACGTACTTCACACCATATATAACGACAAACCAAAAACTGACAGTCGCGGTTAGCAAATTTTCACGTAATGGCTTAAAGTCACGTAAACAACACAACAACTCATGTCTATACAGCACGTCTGTATCGATAACTAGATTTATACTCAATCTAGCGTAATGCGGAACGGGGACGAGTAAAATAACGCGTAACAGACACGCTTGGTAACCTTAAAGATAAAAGTCACAACAGAAAAGCAACATCACAAAATGTTCCGAAACAAATTCGCTGCTAAAGACGTTAGACATTCTCAAACATAAAATATTACATTACTTCAATAAGAACATTATTCCTTTTTGTACCATCTCAACAATTAGGCCCAGTTGGTCGTATAACACGTCCAATACTTATCCAAACTTCAGCCAAACACAGATACAAAAATAGGTTCACTTCTACCTGGCAGTTTGTTCCTGAATTATGTGGAACAATGTCTTAGCTGTCCTTCCGGCCAAAGAAATCGCTTCCCGTTTACAAACTGGGCTATGTAGACTATGGTTAACGAAACATTTTACAAATTCCACATGTGTGTTGAGTGATATCATAAAGTGATGTGTCGGCAGGACGGCTGCGCTTTATCCGCGAAGTTTGATAGCACTCTGTCAGTAGCAGTTTTACTGGTTCATAAAACGGCCGGTTCGCACAACTGGCGCCACTGCGATAAGTGACCGGAAGTCAAGTGAACGTACCAGATCGGTTGGTTCACAAAACATATAAAACATATAAGTTAGTGTCATTTCAGTTAGGCACGACTGTGCATGGCGTTTTGTTTAAAATTATGTTCAAGAATAACAAACACAACCGCACATATCACACGCGGATGCACGTACGCACGCACGTACACGTGTGTACGTACACCACACACGTATTGTATAAGCATTCTTTCATAAACACACCAAGTCATACTGGACGGTGTACGTACAATTGGACGGTGTACGTACCATAGGACGAAGTTCGTACCATAGGACTGAGTTCGTATCATACGACGGAGTTCGTATCATAGAACGATTTACGTACCATATAGGAAGGTGTATATACCATATATAGGACGGTGTACGTACTCTAGGACGGAGTTCGTACCACAAGACGATGTACGTACCACAGGACAGAGTTCGTACTATAGGACGGAGTTCGTACTATATAACGGTGTACGTACCATAGGACGGAGTTCGTACCTTAGGACGGAGTTCGAACCATATGACGGTGTATGTGCCAGGACGATCTCTGTATCATAGGAGAGATTACGTTCCACAGGACGGTCTCTGTACCATAGAAGAAATTACGTTCCATAGGACGGTTACGTACCATAGAACGGTATACGTATAATTGTATACCACAGTCGTACCATAAGACGGTGAATTTTTTTATCAGTAGACATTACAACTTTGGGTCATACACAAGCATAACTCACTTTGTATTGTGATGTAATGTTACGCTACGGTGGTGTCAGGTGGTGGTGTATTGATGTCAGGATATGTTGTACTGGATGTTGTGCAATTCTGATGTCAGGTTGTAAAATGTAGATCTGACTCACACAACAAACGTCACATGAAGGAGATAGTCGTTGGCATCAGGATGAAGGGATGGTTTATTCGACACAGTAAGATAAGTAACACATCATAAACCACAAAGTATTACGAATTAATGCGAAATACATAAATTAATAAAGATCAAAGTTGATTACAAGCATATATGATGGATCCATGGTAGCACTGACTGTCTCTAAGAATAGTAGAATGTTCTGCGCATTAGAAAAAAGAACACACAATTGATGTGTCTGCCACAGACAATCGAACTAATTATGTTTTGCTCATCCGCGTGCATCACGCAGACGTCTAAGATAACGAAGCACTCCGCACGTACATGTTTTTGTGGGCGCCAATCGTCAACGGATCCTCATAACTGACGAGTTTATTTTGGCTAAGGTAATTACGCTGTATTCAACTACACCATAGTAACAGTTTGTTACACTTGATCGTCATTAACACCTTAGCAACACAGTTGCATACACCTATAGAATGTTGGCCAAGCTTTCTTGAACAAGTAAGATCCAAACAAAGCATATATGATGTGTCAGTGATTACTGCAGTATAGAACTTTTCATTCTTCGCACACCGAGGCTGTCTTTAAATAAGTTGAATACGATTCGGATGAGATTGCAGCTAATTTTGAACAGCGTGCATCTGATTGTTCAAGATATTTTATACTCCCGCCTGACATGATTCGCTTTATGGCTTCTCAAAATAACCAGACAGGTTAAACAACGCCGCTAAATAACTTCGACAGAAGCTCCACGTCTGCGTCAACACCCGCTCCATCATGCTCGGCTACTCGCGACTCGACCGATACAGGACCAGACACGTTTTGTGTACGCGGGGTGACAGCTGCCCGTCGAAGTGCCGATAGAGGCGCTGCTGCGTAAAAACTGTGTACACTGTACATTTGTACACGAGAGACCCTTGATGTAGAATGCTGTACATGAAGGACACTTGATGTGTGCCGTTGTACACGACGAATCTTTAATGTGTACTGTTGTACAGTAGGGGCCCTTGATGTGTACTGCTGTACACGAGAGGCCCTTGATGTATAATGCTGTACACGGAGGACCATTGATGTATATTGATGCACGCGAAATCTTCCAAAATAACGAGCTCTGAACAATGATTAACAAATAGTCAGTAGTGTATTAAGGTAACGTACGCACGCACGTACACGCACACAGGCACCCAAGCTCATTCATGTTATCCAGATCTATATTCTATGTTCATGCGTGGCTTGTGCCCCGTACATAAAACATAAAAAATAGACGCGCATGCTATACTAATTCAACTATCTGAATAGGTGACTTCTTGAGTAATGAACGATAAAACTACATTGCACAATTATTTACTATCCCCCACGATTTGCATCACTGTTCAAATGTGCGCACGTTAATCAAATTACCCTAGGCTACCACAAGGCTGTATAGTGGTGTAAAAACTATCACAACTTTACTTTTATGTAAGAATGTTTAGTGAAGATTCACATGCACCAATATAAATACAGGCTCTACATCAGTTGTCTGAGAACAATAAGCAACTGGGGATGGAGAACACACACAGAATGTCAATGGTTGGTACACACGAATCTATAATTATTAAACGAAAATATAGTTATTTAGAGGTATTTGTTATTTCCAGTGGACACACTGAATGATCAGCCATTGCCCCATTTGGCGCCACTGTGAAGTTATGTATAATTTATCAGGAAATAATTATCGGCTGCGTGCAATGCTGTAATTGACGACGACTAAAATTAAATGGTTATAGAAACGAGTTTACGTTCAAACTACTGTAATAATTGCTGCTCTTGGATCGTTGCTCGACGGCAGTACACGATCAAGTGATCTGCAATGGACTCTCTAGATTGAACATGTTTATTGTTAGGATTTGATTCATTTAAAAAACAGTTCCATACATCCACAAGTGAGAAGAAGTGTGAGAATGTGTGCATCGCCGCAGAACAACAATGTCACAGTTATTCCTTTTCTAGACGTCATCCCGTGCACAGGGAGTCCATATGGCGAGATAGACCACCGTATCTCTTTACGAAATCACCACATTTGCCAAAAAAAGCTCAGCTTAGAGACCAAACAAGCAAACCACACGATCGTCGGTCAATTTTGTGCCGCAAAAGCTACACATTAGATTTGCTAATGGGAAACTTGACGACATGGTCGCCTTATCAGCACAGACGTAAGGGACGCGGCCTCAGACGGCCCCGTTTGGCGCGGTGACCTGGTTGCCGCGCTACGCACGTTAGAGGCGTTCATTGCAGAAGTGTGTCACCAACGAAATGGGTCACCGACAATATTTCGCAACAGCAGTGACTCACGACGTGCTGGCGACAAACAGCCCCGCCCTGGTGCATACAAGGCGGCCCGCGATAGTAAGACGGCCACCCTCGTCTCGCTAAACTGATAAACCTACAGACCACTCAAGTTGAGAAAACTCGATTTTGACAGCGTTACGCATGGTGTTGACTCATTAGTTATTAATAAAGTAGAGTATGCTTGCATATGTTCACGCTCCGTCCGTTACATTGTTCATACAGTAGGCATTGCAATGTAATCGTTGCAATCTCTTTCCGATCAAAATGATTATGTTATAAATAAATGAGACCAGCCACCGCGCGTTTTGCCTTACGACTGTATTCTCTTCAGAACAATGTATGGCACATGTTTCTGTCGTATTCGCGTTCACATATATTATATGTGTAGGATGTCACTGTGGGTCGAAAAATAATGGCAAATAACTTATATCTCAGATAAATACTATTATGTATATTCCGTACGTATAGACGTAAATGTACAATGCCAGCCAGCTAGCAGCACCCCGGACTTAAATAACAAAGAGAACAACTACAACAACATTCCGCAAGAATGAAACAACTCATTATATATAAAAATTTACACAAACGAACATTATAAATGGAAAAATTAAATCAATATAATCACATTCAAACAGCAAAATAAAACGTTAGTGTTAATGTAAAGAAAACTTCATTCCTGTTCACGGAAAGTTAAATAGGGCCAAGCCAAACAACGTTCTTCGCTCTTGTCCGACCTAAACCTAACTATTCCTGTGCGGTATTAACTACGTAATATAAATGTTAGATTGCCGAACTATATTCGCCACACCGGATCGGCAGATCGTCACCATTGTATCCACCCAGTAGTTATTTCCGTTGTATTAATTTCCGATGTATTCAAGAGGAGATTCTTTAGATGCGTAGTTACTGCGCGGAGTCCACAAATATGTATAACTGCGAACAAATGTTACATGGCATACATAAAACTATTATCAAAACAGACAACTGGAATTTCCGCAGACAGCTCGTCCTTCTGGATTAAGTTCATTCATAAATCGAATGGTTCTTCCCGTGACCAACGTATGCGTAAATCATTATGATATCTTAACTAATTGACGATGATACACTGGTCGCTAACTCAATCTACATTTGTGTGTATGACCTAATACCATGTATGGTCTTTCATAAGACCTACTCCTGTAAATATGGCACATAAGTGATAACCAATCACGTGTCTTGGTCTTAATAACCGAGTATAATATACATTTAACAATAGTCTAGTTTGAAGAATAATTACTTTCCTTGTATGAAAATTCGTTAATTAATTTAGTTATAACAACTGTTTATCAAACGTCAAGATTGCACTAAATTCAGACATGTCATAAGCCTGCTGTGCATGTTTTCAATCATCGGAGATTGTTCTTAACGTTTATCACCTGTCATTTGACATACCACACACTCGTTAAATTAAGTTTAATATGTTTCAACGATTAGAGTTAACGCGCCTACCTCGCATGTTCTCTAATATATTGCAATACCAACGACGAATATCGACCGACCTGTTCACCGATTCCTCACCTAAAGTGCCACAACACGAGTCCACGTCCGAGTCAAAAGTTTCAAGGCAAAAACGTAGGTATCTGGTTGACAACGACAGAGCAGATGAAGTGTTAAAGGCGTTGCGCAACAAACGCTGTCAACAGGCGAGCTGTAAACAACTTTGCAGAGGCGTCAACAATACGATACACACCGTGAAAAAAGTGAAAAGTCGAGTTTGCATCGAAGACGTAGGAAATGGACTGCTCTCACTCTAAGCAATCAATACCGTCGATTATTGCGCAAGTCAAGCCAGCGAACAAAGCCAGTTGTCCATGTCCGTATTTAAGCTAGGGTGATTTATGCATACGGGGGTGATAACACCTTTTTGTTAGACCGTATTAGTTGAAGCGGCTCGCGACTTCTAAAAAGATATATACATTACCATACTACGGGGATTGCGACAGACTATTGTATAGCTGACTGTATTTTTACAGATAAACGTAGTTCATGGGTTATCTTTGAGACACACCCTAACTTTTCACGAATAACGGCAAGAAATGTACGTTGACATTGATGGGAAAATTAGGACGGTAAATCCGAGACTGACAATAAACTCTGACGTATAATATTTCAAGAACGAAGTGCATCGGGGTTATCCAGTGTAAACAACGAAAATCTATCGTTAATAAACTTGCTTGATTGTCGTCAATTTGACCTCTACATGGCGAGGCAATGACGTTTAAAGGTACACTGGCCGTTATTTTAAAGGTACACTAGCCGTTCTTTTAAAGGTACACTGGCCGTTTTTTTAAAGGTACACTGGCCGTTCTTTTAAAGGTACACTGGCCGTTTTTTTAAAGGTACACTAGCCGTTCTTTTAAAGGTACACTGGCCGTTTTTTTAAAGGTACACTAGCCGTTATTCATTTATTAACATTTATTTTCATGTTGTTCTTAATACTAAAATATATATGCTGATACTGCTCGCCAAATGGCGTTTAAAAAATCCGAAACACTGCTCGCAATTTTAAAGTTACACCCGCGAAATGTTCAAAATGTAAAATCCAGTCAATTCGTAAAAAAACGCTATTGTCAGGTATTGCTTATTGGCAGCTTTGAAGTTAGCTCGTCCCACGCTCCTGGCCAAGTTCGAAATACGTATAACTGATTGAAATAATTTTCTGCTGATAATTACCTAAATAATTACCCAATCTAACATAAACCTCCATTTACGAATATCATACGGGACAAGACAATGCAAAACCAAACAATCACATCGGAATCAGGCTTCTGTAAACCCTTCGCAGCAACACACAGTCAATGTTTGCGCCAGGCTTAGCCGAGAGTAGCGTCGTTCGATGACTTTAAGCCATAACTCCCGGTCCGTTTACGCAGCTAAGAGGACGTGTTGATAGTTCGACCAACACACGCGATGCGATATCAAAGCAGGCCCGACCGAAGAGCGCCAGGGTTGTTTATCTAAATTCGGGGCGGTGCTCTATTAAGCCGTTTATGACGCACGCATACCGTCCAGTGTACCGACCGATCGGGTGCGGACTGCATTCTTGGATCTTCACACAAGTGTACTGTTTGTCTCTCGTCTCCAGCATTCCCTGGACGACGCATGACCCAGAAACCAACGCCACATTCGCTTCCCGCGGTACAAGAACCGTACTGGACAGCGCGAATCGCGACTCTAATTAGTATTGGTTTTATCCAATTAAGTTCGGATTTGGGTCAAGAGGTATTAAGATTGTGTTTGAAGCATAACGCGACCATTGTACCTCGACACCATTGAACGGTGAAAGTAAAATAACAAGAAATGATATCTATGAGTTAAGTCACAACAAGAGACAGCAATTGCTCGTGAAATCATATAACGTACTCGGTTATTGTAACGAAAGTATATTATACTTGCAATTACGGTCATGTTTTCAGATTGTCCAACATTCCCACAGACAGGAAAATTAGTTTAAGTAGTTTATATAAACTGGGTGCAATTTCACACCTATATTAAATCAAATAAAGTCATAATATAAGGACAACCGCTACCACACTGCCCGGACAGTTACGTTCTTACCAAAGAGTATCGGCGAATGCGCAATAAAAATAGTACTAAATGACACAATGACGTGCAGAATTTACACGAGTGCTTCTTCGCGTCAATGTTAAATTGCCGCAACAGTCGAACGACGATGTATGCACTATGCCGGTGCATTTGGGGTGGCAATGTCTTTGTACCGTTGCTAAAACGGATGACACAGCCCAACGACTCCTGGTCTTAATTTCTGAACCTGTTCACCATTTTATAAAATTATATGTTGAACTTTGGGGTGATTTCAATTAGTAATTTAAATGTATGCATTGTAGGTATGTGATGATGCATTCAGCGATGAAGCTGTATATGTGGTTAGGTATCCAAAAATACACACAAGGGTACAATCAATCGACCAAAACCGCAACTGCATATGCGCGACTGCATATGCACAAAACTTATGCCATACAAAGGTGTATACACGTTATAGTGCAAAACCAATGGCAATGCTGTCAACAAACTACATTAATTATGCAGTGAACTAATTATACTCCCACGACGATTCGTCTTAAAGATGACACAAGTCTAGTCGGTTTTGGTTGGTTGTATGTATCTATTAAACTATTAATGGTTTGAAGTACTGCACATCAACAACCACTTGCATGTATATTCCAATTACGATTACGTCATTTATACATTACATAGAACATTTCCACCAAGTTTTACAGATATATGTTGATCCGTTTTAGGGATATTAAGACCATTCAGTTAGCATGGAACGAATTGAATAGCAAAGTTAATCTTTGGAACATACGTAGAATCAATAGATTTGTTGCAATGATGAAAGTGACAATACACTGCAGAGTTACCAACATGGTCAATTGTACAATATCGTTTAATTTCAGTAGTTTAACTCACAATTCAATTTTTTTTACCACAACTGTGGATAATGGTGAAATAAGCCTATGGCTTGATGCTGTGTATATACAAATACATAAGCACCAGACAGGTGGAATATGAAGTGCCTCATGTGAATTTGTCGTAATTTCCTGAATCGCATAAATTCTCTGGATATAACATTGTTCTCGTTTTAGGAAGCCTACTGTTTGACACTGGCTCCAGCTATGTACACCGTCTCTGAAGTCATATTCTGACAGCTTGATGCACAATTACACCAAGTGCCACATTTCAGCTTGATATGAGTATCCAGTGTAGTAACATGATATGACGTTCAAAAAATGGCCGAAAACATAAAACGCGATTGCATAAATGTACGTAAATTTTCCGACAAAATGTTCTTTGTCAAAATTCTTAGAAAACGACAAGTGATTCGGTGTGAACGACCGGGGAAACATTGGCTAACTCACAATAGGTTCGACACGCGATAGGTCTGATATATTATGGTATGCAGCGCCGGCGTGCTCAGGGCAAGCCATATGCAGGCAAGTTATATGTACTACTGGTACTCTGTCCTGGTTGTATGGCACGGCATTATGTTTATGCCATACATAGGGGTATACATGATAATTATGTAAACCAGTGTTAAGGCTGCCAATAAATTATTACAACTAGCAAAAATGTCCATCCTCCAGTTGGTGCAACATTCACATGCACAGACGCAGAAGACGGTTTTCTGTAGTACTCGTATCTGATGGTCGTTATTGTCAATATTTGAACAAAATTGAGCAGGTGTTCGCAAAGCAACTAGGTTTCGCTGAGCTTGGGCTCGTTTTCCGAATAATTATATCGAATGCAACCAACGGGAGATAATCTACACCAATAAACATACATAGCAAACATATATTGTATCCAGCTACATAAAGTAACGTGTATAATCTCATAATATCACTAGAATATCGATATATGACGGAGTTGTACAATTTATCATAACAACTTAAATCAGTCAGAGCGTTTCCGTTGGTCCCGCTAGCTCAGTGGGTAGGCGCGTTGGTTACTTGTCGTTCATTTTGCAATCGGGCGACGCCGGTTCAATCCTGACAGCATGCAAACTTTTGATTTTCTTTTCACTTTTTTTGTTTATGTTTTCACGAAGTAATATAAACAAATCATTTTATACTATAATGCACTGTATGTAAATATATTTTTTTTTTTTTAGTAATTATTTATTCGCCACACAAATGAAAATATGGTCATTATATATAACGATGTTTCTAAATTGTATTTATCCTGACAGATCTCAATCTGTTTTCACATATATAATTACAATATATTACCGTACAATATATTTACAATTAATAAATTATATATCCATTACATTATATTTGTTTGGATAAATACAATTTAGAAACATCAGAATGTCTTTTATTATAGTTACTTCGGTAAATAAAAATAATACGTTCGGGTGTTTTGTGGAGCATTTCCTAAAATCGCGTCTGCGTAGCGGTGGCTACAATCGCTGTAGTTCAAGGTAAAGTTGCTATAATAAGCATATAATAGACATTACGTGTATAAACGTTTATACGACGTTTATCTATAGAGTTACCGACTATGCTACGAGTGCATGCAGAGACCCTGCGACAAGATAGCCTTTGTCAGCTACATCTCTCACGGAGACGATTCTCACAATGTCAGTGATGCGAGCGAGCAATCATGTTAGTCACAACAGCGAGAGATAGCCAAACAATATATTTGAAAAGAACCAATTCTCGAGCAAAGTGTACGGTATTATAATAGATCGATGGAATACGATACAGAAGAGCACCAGTAAAGTCAGTAACAATTACCCCAGTATAAATGTAGCAATTACCCCAGTAAAGCCAATAACAATTACATCCGTAGTCTAACAATTACCAGGTCAACGGGTGGCTAAATAACAATCACCGGCAAACAACGGCACCAATAATACGAGAAGTGCCTGAAGCTTTGGCAAGAGTAACGCGACAGAGAGACGACGTGAGCCAGAGGGCACACACCTACCTGGACATACATCGAGATTGATTGACTCAATTACAACAGTCAACACCATAAAACAAGATAACTTTGATAAGCATGGAGTCAGCCCGACATGTGGCTTGATAGCAATAACTGTTCCGCACCGTTCTGTTTGCAGAAGGTGACATGTTAATTATCGAATATTTTACACGTTGTAACAAACTATCTTTAATTGTTTGTCACCCGATTCTTTGGGGGAACGTGCGTGAGAGAGAGGGGAGAGAGAGAGATGATGGAGAGAGAGAGAGAGATGAGGGAGAGAGAGAGAGGTGAGGGAGAGAGAGAGAGATGAGGGAGAGAGAGAGAGAGAGAGAGAGAGAGAGAGAGAGAGAGAGAGAGAGAGAGAGAGAGAGAGAGAGAGAGAGAGAGAGAGAGAGAGAGAGAGCAAGAGGGAAAGGGAGAGAGGTAGAGATGTAGAGGGGTGCGGGAGATAGAGAGCAATATGGAGAGGGGGAGAGGTGGGAGGGTTATTATACTTAAATCTACCCATCAGTGATTCCAAGACGACCACGGACATCATAAAACATAATATTAAATCAATCAGCCTGCTCATGAAACCGGCCAATGCGATGGAGCGGAGCGTTGTCACGCGACATCGCAACTGACCCGGTTTCCAGCGAACACCATCGATGATTACACACCGCGGCAGCCAACTTAGCCGATCGTCAGTGGCAATTTGTGCCTTGTAATTATGATGTTTACAGCGCGTTGTGCGAGTCAACACATGTTTATATGCACTATTGTCTGACAGGGAGTGTGGACTTATAGTACACAATTCTGTAGTTAGTGACGCACGTCGCACGGGACTCTTGTCGTTCAACAAAAGAACCTCTCCCTCCTACCTGGAATCCCTACCGTGTATGCCAGTCTCACCAACAAACTTCTTTTTTTCATCGGAGACGTCACACAAACATTTTGTTGTTGTTGGTGTGTGAGAAGTGAGAAGAAACACAAAAAGCGCTGGACCGCGTCTGAATGGCGACTTCATTATACCACGTACGCGGAATAAAATATGCACCAAATAAGCATAAGAAGTGCATGGACAATACTGCAAAACCTGTACGCTGTTTACACGCACAATAACTGCTTGTTGTTGGGCAAACCAGTTGTTCCGACGTTATCGTTTTTATTATTGTAATAATAAACTATGGCGATGACGGCTATGTTGAAAAGTGGTTAGGTGCGTAAACATTCGTGATGACGCAACTGGTTCAGTCAACAACAAGTGTGTATCTGTTGGTATTTGCTTTTGTTTTTGTGTTTTTCAAACCATTCAATGGTGGAACACGTATTTATACGCGTCCAAGGGGAATTGACTAGTTCGACATGCACACGTTACATGTATTCTTATAGTCTTGTTATATTGCTTATGATGCAACTGTACAAGGGACTCTGCTTCACCGAATCGTGTATAATGGACGAGTCACTCGCTAAATGAACTGTTTATAATTATTCCAGTACCATAATGATTGAGCCTAACGGCGATGGTCTTGTTCGCTCGGAGAACTTTATGCACCGGTTATTTTACTAAGCCATATTCACATGACGGGTTCTACTGGGTGCTGTTGTATGGTGCAGACTGCTAGAACACTACTTTTATCAAAAGGAACTTACTAGCTGCGCATGCGTCGCCGTGTGCACAAAACAAGTTAGAGAGACACATTTATAACACTGGCAGTGAATAAGTGCCGCCATTTATATTAAATTATAATGGGTTTTTTCAACTGGCAGAAATATATTCATACGCATAGTACAGGTAGATCAGGAAGAAGAACACTTTTTCAAGATAGAGTCACCTGACATCGCGTGTAAAGACGCGAACGACGAACGGAAATCAGCGGAACGTAAAATTGATTCGTCATTAGTAACAACCCAAGCTCCCTCGGGTGGTAAATTGGATGGTGACTCGCCGGTTCTGTGCCAGCTGTCCGCCCCGTTGCACTAACGTGTGCTGGTTGCCGCCAGTGTTTTGGCATCGGTTCAGTGGGCACAATGAAATATTTATGTCGAAACAAGGCGCACTCGTTCAACTCGTCGTCAGCGATCAACGACCTGCTATGGTGGTAACAGTGGCTGGATTCATGGTGATCGCGTTGTTTTTGTTTGTATTCCCGTTGGTGGTGGTGCATCGGAGAATTTAACATTATATAAACAGTTAATTATATATGTGAGCAAAACAATAATTATATGGATCTAATTTCGAATATAGCATAACAGGCGTCGACATGCCAGAAAGATTCGATTAACAAATTTCGGAGAAACATAACATAATAAAAAATGGGCCAAGAGGCCCTGAAGTCCTTTGGACTATATTGTGAATTTGTAATTATTAATTATTTTTTTGGTGAATCATAGTTACAGATCATTAGAGTTATGCTTGAAGTAGTGTTGACATTTCTAGACTATATGCATGCCAGTGAAGATACACCTGAAAATAAAGTATTCGAGTAGACCATTTCGTGAATATTGTATATATTAGTTAATGTGTTATTACAAAATACTGTCGGATTTTATCCCGATACTCTGCTATTTTGGCCAATTTCCAGTGATTGTAGAAACCTTGCAGAAGAGTTGGTGAGCTGCAATCTCGCATGTAGCACAGTAAAACATTGTTTAAGAAAATGCACACGCATTATCTGTTCTCCTTTTGCCCCTACCACCCTCCCCCAGAATGGGAAGAAGAAAGAGATGAACTATGATAAAACTTTATTTGTTAACAAGGTACATATGCATTACATGCATGTTGACCTAAAAGCAGTAGTAATGACAGTTAAAAACAGTAGTAATGACATCATACTAATATGACTGGAGTGACGGAATTGCTGCAACATGTATAGTAAAACATCTGAATAATAGTCTTTATAAGTGTTGGCTAAATATGTTTAACCTTTTCGAGTATACCTATGTTATTTTACTTTTTATATTATTTTATACCTAAGTTATTTTATTTTAATCCTAAAATAACTTAGGTATACTGCTGATTTAACGTTGTCAGGTTCTACATGTACAGTAAGGATTCCCATTACACATTAGTTATAGCCCACTGTTTGACACAGCTAAAAATGTACATGCAACTGTCCAGGGGTCTAGTGGATGCTGTCTGTTGATACAAGCCTCTGCCAGTGACCAATTACAGATTAATCACAGTTTCCATCAAACAATGGCAGGTAGAGACCTTTCCTTCACAGTAAGGAGGGGGTGGGGATCACTTGGCACTCTGCCAACCTAGTCCAGGCAGAAACAGACAAAATGTGAACATTCAGCTTTTTGGAAGGCCCTGATGTGCCCTTAGAATGATTAAATCAAACACAAAACAATTTTTTTGGTGTACAGTGACACTACCCTAAGAGACAGAAAAAAGTTACTGAACAGTTTTTGAAATAACAGAAAAGACAACCTATGATCCAAGCAAGACACACACTCTGCATGTGACAGATGCTGTAGGAAAAGGGATTAGTTGAGGAAAGGACTGTAAGCCAGCCAGTTATAAATAGAGCTACTGTTGCAGTAGACAACTTAGTTAGCAAAGTTAGCATTTTAGGGACCTTTGGTGCCCTTTGAATGATTCAATCAAATACAGATTGCTTGTGTATAGTGGCACTAACCCCATGAAATGTCTATGCAAAATTAGAGAAAAGGGTACTCAAGAGTTTTTGAGAAAAAAAAAGGTAAAATGTGAAAATTTACCAGTTTTGGGGTCCTTTTTTGGGGTGGTCATTAGGTGCCCTTAGAATGATTCAATCAAATACAATTTGTTTGTGTACAGTGACACTACCACATGAAACGTATATGCAAAATTGGAAAGCAATTTTATTATATCTTGCTAAAAAGAAGTGCATGCATTCGTGTATGCAAACATACATACATATTTACATGCATACATACATAGATACATACATAAATACAAACATACATACATACACACATACATACATACACACATACACAGGCAGGCACACACACACACACACACACACACACACACACACACACACACACACACACACACACACACACACACACACACACACACACACACACACACACACACACACACACACACACACACACACACACATACACACACACACACACACACACACACACACACACACACACACACACACACACACACACACACACACACACACACACACACACACACACACACACACACATCATACATACATACCGGGTACATACATGCATGATGCATACATCTTATTTTTCACGTGACGTCAACGTCTTTCTTAGTAATCATACATCATTGTGTGCATCGATGGTGCACATGGATGCACACAATAGTCTGACCGATGCACGTGATAAGGACCTGACCTGGAAATATACCACGATTAATATGTATTTTTGTCGACTGTGAAAGGTGTATACAATTGCAGGGCAGACATATGGTTTTCTGCTCCCCGTCCCAGTAATAGTCGGCGCGACGGCGACATTTTTTTCAAATCACCCCCCCCCCACCCCCGTCTTTTCGGATGTCATCATTTCAGCCGAGACTGCGGAGAGAAGCTAGAGAAGGTAAATTTATAGCAGCGGTGAGACGTAAACGTTTCTTTTTCAACAGCACTGTCCCCCCAGTGTTCGGATGTCATGAGGTCACAGCCGATCGGATGTCATGAGTTCACAGCCGAGAAACTCAAGTTACAGCGGTGCAGCGGCGAAAAATTGCACCTCACCTCCCCGTTTTCCGATGTCACAGTCGAGCCAACCAAGACAACCACAAGGTGAAGGAAGATGTGAAGATGTGCGGCGACGAAAATTTTTCAGTGGTGCTTTGCGAGAATTTTGGTACGTAGCCCCCCAATACGAATTTCGTTCACTCCTTAAGAGACGTTTGATCTCCTAAGACATCGCCGCGATAGCAACGTCACTGCAGGTTGCCTTGCAGCTGCGGAGACAGCATTTTGTCTTGAAGCAGCTGACCATGGCATTCTCTGTTTTTCTGGTCATCATTTGATCAGCACAGTATTGCCTGCCCAGTTCGCACCGAGACCACGTTCAAATAGGGCAGATCGTGATACCGATGTAACGGCAAGTACTAGTACTGTACTACCAGTCGCCAATGCGGTTCTTCGCCTGAGGCGAGTCGTCATGATCGACGCGGTTGAGTTATTTCTCTGTCCCAGTAATGGGTCAATCAAAGCTCAAGACATCAGTGCAGACTTTAGTACTCTGCGGTCACCGTTACGAGCGTGTAACTACCAGAACTACCAACAGTCAGACTACAGGCATTGACCTTAACTTGGCCTACCGGGTTAACCCAGGCGTGGACAGATGTATCGCTAGGGCATGGTTATGTAAAGGCCCGCTGAGCTGGAATCGAACTCTACATACCATTTAAAATAAACCCAACGTAAAAAGTTTTGTTTCTTTAATAAATGCTGTCGATATGGTGCCTCGTCTGTATACTAATACCTTCCATCATTGTTCTTAGCCATATGTCATAGTTCTGTTAGAATACTACTATGCTACAGTTCATTTGGTGTTTGGTATCACCACATGTATTTCTTCATTACCATTTGCTACACAACCTAATTGTATGCATGTATTATTATTAGAACGTACACGTTTGTTTTATTACACCAACTGAATATCTATGCGCTGCATGTAGAATGTTACAATCATGATAATAAATATGTTAGGTCGACAGCTCGGCCAGTTACTGAAACTTACTTAACACTTTACTTGACACTCTGCGTTACATAGAAAACCGTGCTGGGGTGGGGGCGATTTCAAGATACACGCCAATTGTGGTTTATGCTGCGCGTTGCTTGCATAAGTGAGAATATCTTAACAACCAATTAAGTTATATAAAATTAGTTACACTGTACGCATAAATCCATGTGTGAATCAATTACATTTTACATGACTTTCTTGTACACCAACTTAATACAGATTTGGCTTCTGCGTAAACCTGGAATTGTGTCTCATTTTACCGTCTGTTGTATACCACCGTACTCGTATATACTATCTCATTATAGGGTATGGCGTGATGATCAGCAAACTATTACACGTATATGACATGCTGTTCGTGGAAGCCAAGCTAAAACTAGAAATGCATGCTGTTCAATGGGAAGAGGGCAAAGCTAACACTGGGAAGCCATAGACAGGATGTCGGGAGCACAGATTTTGATGTGGTAGTGAGGTTGAATGGTTTTCTGTATGTCCGCATGCTAACCAGCTGGTGTTGCTCCGTGCCTCACCTCTGGTAACCGAGTCTACCACTCGGCTACTAGAACTACGTCTAACTCAATATATGTATAACTGTACTGTAAACATTGCTGTATTTTACGGGTCTCTAAAAGAATGATATTACTACAAACTAATACTATTGTAAACATTTCAAGACCGGTGAAGAAGACTGGTATTGGGTCATACCGTAGAGCATAGCTATAATAATTAAAAATCCACCACGTGTAAATATGATAACGTTTTAATACAATAAACAACCCTCTACAATAACTAACATACTACAGTATCTCGATGTAACTACAACAGAAAAGGATTAAAGAGAAACAATTAGTGCTGACCTGACTGTTTCAAGCTTTAAATAACATCTCCATTCTTCGGTTGATTAAGAGAAATATAACATGTAAAGAAAACGAGCTACCCTTAACTCTGTGCAAAACAATATTTAGGCTATACTTGGAATATTGCATACAGCTTAGAAGCTTCTAAGCTGTATGCAATATTGTAAGAAAGACATATTGGAAATAATACAAACAAGGGAGAACATTTGCAGATATCCGAACCTTGTCCTAAATACCTCAATGACTTGTGTTCACACTGTTGTCCTCGTGCGACCGTGCTGAGCTTAATAGACATGGCCTATAGCAACTCGCTGTCAACCAAACACACCACAGGTTCCTACAATACCTTCAGCCAACCAGCATAACATAAACACCAGTTTTTGAGTTGATTAAGTTGGACAACAACGTCAACCATTCATTTAATTCCACATAACATTATTATTGTTAACGGCTTAACGATTACATGCATGGTATTAGTGGTTAAAGTTAAGTAGGCCGTCGTTACAGTCGTATAATCAACACGTTTTAAACGCTACAACATGCAGCTTCTGAACAATTAGCGTGCGTTCATTCAACAGTCAGTAACCCTAGTTGTGTTGACCGCAGTTGCTAGGCGACGAGCGTAGTATATACTCACTCACACAAACCACATGTAGCTAGCAGTAAACACTGCACCACGAGGCTGTTACTCGGGGCAACAACTGTGCACACATATACTTCAACTTAGAGAACGTAGTAGAACCTGAGTGCACAACGTACTATTAGTACAACAACAGCGTAGATTGTATATGAGAACGTATTCCTTCTAACAGTGGACGATGCGTGAATAGTACTAATTATCTTCTGATTGTGTAAATGCTAGCCGTGTAGATGCATATATTGTTAGACATATTGTGAAAAACCGGACTGTACATAGGTGGAATTATCAGATATCTGATGGACGTCATTGTATACTTGCCTTCAGAAACGTGTTGCTTTCTTTGTATGGCTTGTCAAATCATTTTTATTACATAAATTCATACGTAGTACATTGTACAACCAGCGTACATCATATCAATAACTCAGCTATTATTTCATTTGTTAAGTCATGCTTCATTAATTCACTCACTCATTCCAATTATTGTTGTAGCGGGTTTAGATTAAAAACTGCATCCAACGCAACAGTAAATAAGTTGGAGATGTGATTGAAGGTCAACAGTAGTCGAGGATCAACAATTTTACAAAGTTCTATGAGTCATCCACCGCTGTTAGATTTGCTGAAATTCAACATGGCCGTTTTGGCAACACGTTTCCTCAAACGCCAAAAATGTAGTAGTTATAGTATTCTTGCTAAGCACCAGCCTCTAACTGCAAGTTCCACTTGCTTACGTACGTACAGCCGTGTATGGTTTGGTGACTTTGATGTGATCTTTGACAACGCGATGACCAGACGGTTGCCTGGATTGCCTCCACACTGAGGAACCGTTCCTCCAAACCCAGAATCAACTTTGACACTCAAATCGCCCAAGTTAGTTTCCACGGACAACCCTATCTCTTCCTATCCAAGTGGCGCAGGGTTGGGAAGCCTTCGTTCGACCCCGTTCGGCTCCCGAGACAAAAACATCTTGGCCACGGAATGACGAAGACACGGCGACTGCCCGTTTACTGTTAATGTCGCAACATCACACATGCAGAACCTACACACTTTGTGATGGACAACTATTTTTGGATCGTTGTACTACATTATAATGTAAATAGACCTATTTTACCGCCAGCCAACACTTATTACTGTTTTCTGTGCGGATGTATCAGGTTCTAGCGTAGGTTCACTAGAACACGACACATCCGCACGGATGCGAACCTACGCAATTCGTGAACCCAAACACCATCCAATGTGTCGATTAGCTGGCGCACTAAAATTGTGCTTTTCGCAAAATGGCACATCTAAGGAACCAAACACCCGAAGACAGTGTACACGATCATAAGAGTAACACGTGTAGAACATGTCTTCTTTAAACTCTAAACCAGAAAGACACATAAAGTTGCCGCTCTCCTTGTTTACTGAGAAACTATAGGGTCATACATGCTCCTTGAATGGCTAAACAATACCGTTTCTTGGTTTGTTAAAACTGTCATGTTAGTTACCTCTTGTGAATTTATTGAGCGAGAAAGTAGTGAGAGTAAATGAGTGAGTGAGTGAGTGAGTGCGTGCGTGCGTGCGTGCGTGCGTGAGTGAGTGAGTGAGTGAGTGACAAGAGAGTGAGATTAACAGATGAAACAAACAAAGGAAAACCAGATGAGAAAGAGTCAAAGAAATGTATTCCAGTCAAATGCGACTATTTATTTATCGCCTGTTCACAAATAGTTGATCCAATAGGCACCGAAAACGAATTTCTCGAATACCTTAAGCATCACGAGCTGTGCCCAATATATCAGATATTTTCTGGATGAATTCCAGTCATGCTGAAATGATTAGAAGCGTCTGACACATGCGTGCTTATCACACGCCAAGACACGCAACTAGCTGGCATAACCATTTCTCTGATATTTGGTTACATGTACTCTTCTTGTATGTTGCGGTTTCCAATCTCGGACGTAACGACCCGTGTTTTGAACAGTGTAGACCATTTCGACGTTTCGACCTCGCATATGTCTCCGTGCATTATACCCATTGGCACAATATCGGACGAACGTTGGCCCAACGCCGGCTGCCATGACTGATATTCCATCGATGATCAACATTGTACTAAAAACGTCCCAGGAGCCGAAATATCCGCGTACTGGCATAACATGTGCAAACGAGACAGCCTGTCTTTCCCAAGTGTCCACAGTTCAAATGCTGTTCACACAGATGTACTGCGTCAGAAAAAAAACGCGACGTACCTAATTGATGGACATAGCCTTCAATCACACGATGACCTAACCCCTCAAGACACGTCGGCGTAACACAAACATTTACATTACACCAAGACTAAAGATACGTCATCGCGACGTTGTTGACAGTAGTCGACGTGTACAGAGAAAGTAACATTGGCAAGATGTCTTAGTGTGTACAACAAAACGCAGGCTATGCATCACTATGTAAAGAATCATATGTCCAATCGCCTACATGACCACAATAAAAATCTTGTAACCATGACGATGATAGTTCTATTGTGTGACCATCCACAATAACACCGAGTCTCGTTGTACATCAATCCTTTCTAGTTATTGGTACAAGGTGAAAGAAGAAACAGTATAATTACCAATGCTAACGACACGATACAATCTTAAACGTATGTTGAGTTATATCGTTTTTAATTTGGTACTAACAAAAAAGCTGTTCTGTGACAGCATGCTCTAAACTTCTAAAGGCTCGAGTATTCTGAGTTTTCGTAAATGCACTCTATTCTACTTCAACAACAGGATATGTTGAGTACTTATAGAGAGTACATACAGTAAAATATGTTTGCATAAAAAAGTTTATATCATAATCTATGAGCAGATGTTGACGACCGGCTTTGTTTTCGGTCTGAATCTCAAAATGAGTGAGCAATATACTCATCTCGTGGAGGAGGTCTACGCAATTATTATAATGATTAATATATGTGTAACCATGACAACGACGGATCTGTTATATTTGCTCAATAACATAGACAACGATGTATCTACTCTATTTGCTCAATCACATATAATCATTACGCTACGTATAACCAACCACATCATGACAAATTCGAAATCGGCAAGTTATATTGATTTAACTGTTGCATAGCTAATACTCTGTCTGAACGTTTTTCGAGCGCCACGGCTTAACGTAGATACCTTAAACTTGACCTACAAGTCCCAAGCACGTCATTGCTGTTACCCCCGGATACACATCAACGTTCAAATCAAATTTGCCTGGAAACTTCCCTAGCAACAAATGGGATTGTGTTGATATTAGCATATTTGTTTCCGCTTTACGGGTAAATGGAGTACAATGGTTTTCATTGGTCAACTGATCCACCGTTTTATGTGATACTGCAACATCTGAGTATATTAGTAGTTTTAGTAACACTGCCAAAAAACTAGCTGTGTACTATCCACCCTTCTTTATGGGTCAGAATGATGGCGCAAGACAGAGCAAGACATGTCTAGACTGTCAACCTTCCATACAACAAGTCTCAGAAGAATCCTAAGGATATCCAACAAACAGATGCTTGAAGATACGAAACAGGAAGATATGCGCACCATCATCACCAGAAGACGCTGGAAGTGATTGACCATTTGTTACGGAAAGAAGCCAACTCGATCACTAGAACTGCAGTGCGCTGAACCAAGGGCGTGTTTTAACGTACAAAGTGGGGGGGGGGCATTGCCCCACAGCCCTTTCGTTTGCCCTCCCCCACAGTCAGACCAACTTTTCCCCCAGTGTGCCACCATTCTCACAAACCAGCCCCTTGTAGGGCTTACTTTTTTTCGTTTTAGTGTGTTTTATTTAATTTGTACTTGGGTATATTAAAAAATTCTAAGTAGCAGTTGCCATGCATTCGACAGAGAACAACGATGCCCATGGACTACTTGAAGCGGTGAACAAAGCTCTGGATCTGACAGGAGGTAAAGACATGAAGCTGGTTGGTGTCACCACTGACGGCGAGGCGGCAAACACTGGCAGACAAGTTGGACTATGGCGTCTGCTTGCTGACCAAATGCAGATAGGTTTGACAACATTCTGATGTGCTGCGCACGATCTGACTTAGCCATTGAGTCGATCGTCAGCACCGTACCTGAGTTGGGAATCTGGAAGTCCAATCTATTAGGACTCGTACGATTCTTCCGAACGCCGAGACGGATGAAGATGTTGTCAGCGCAGGCAGGGAATGTCAAACAGTTCCCCCGGCACCACGATGTCAGGTTTGCCCAACACGAGCTGCAGCTGGTGGATGCTGTGCTGAACAACCTACCAGCCTGCATTATGGTGTGGCAACAGATACAGGCGCCAGAAAGTACCAGCCACAGAAAGGTGAAGGCTGAAGCCAACGGGTTCCTGAGAATCTGGAACCACCAACAAATGTTGATCACCGCCCTGATGGGCGACATCTTGGAGATATTTGAAAAACTCCAGAAGTTGCAAAGGAGTGATTTGTTCATCAGCGATCTTCTCACCGTGACTGATGCGGCAATCAAGAAGTTGAACCTAATGAAGGATGGACTATTCCCGGGAAGAAGGGAGGAGAAAGTGAGTTGTCCAACCGATAACACAAAAGAGGACCTAACACAACGAAAGTGTAATCACCAGTTCGTTTGTACAAACCGCCGCGACAGACGAGCAATCAGGTTGGAGGTCGTGCAAGCATCACACGAATACCTGTCTGAACGCATGCACCCGGAGCAGGAGGACGTCATCAAAGACATGAAGGAGTTAGTGATGTCACGCAGTCTTAGATCATTCGTTGAGTTGTGTGCGCGTCGTCAGACGCCTTTTCCCATATGAGGCATCTGTTCTGCCAGTCACAACAGGTTCAGTTCAGAATGTGTTGGCATATCTGGCTTGTATGCAGACCGAAAGGATCGTGGTCGATAACCAACGCACCAGTATGAATGAGGACACGAGAAATGCACGACTCATGGTGGTACTGAATAGTGTGGACACTGCCTTTTACGACCCTCGACCCGCTGTCGTCAAATTCTTGGAGAAAACAAGAAGATGCTGGGCTCCATACTGGGACGTCTTCGGACAGAGTGAATTCGTTAGGAAATTCACCCGCGAAACGGGACTCATCTAGTCAAATTGAGACAACTGTCAAACGTTCTGACTTGCAGGATACGTCTCATGTTTCTATGACTACTGCATGTATTGGTTGTAATAAAACATGTTTCTAGGATATATGTGTAACATTTATTTTCATACCAAGATGCAATCGTCACTCGTCACTGTAGGCCCTACAACTATGTGGATACAAAGATAATAACACATTATATTAAGCTTTCATACATGCCTAAGGGTTATGAACATAATCATTAATGTATGCGTAAACTGTCCTTTTTACCCATTAGAAGTGCCCTTTTAAGACATTGCCCCCCCAGTGAAAATTCAATAAAAAAAACGCCCTGGTTGGACCCCTGAAGGGAAAAGGAAGAGAGGCGTCCAAAAACAACCTGGCGCAGGGCCGTAGAAGCAGAGATGAAGGGAACATGATACAGCTGGGCACCCTCTAGAGATTGGCAAGAGACAGGCCGGCATGGAGGAAATTCGTCACTGCCCTAAACGCCAATAGGCGTAATCGGTATGAGTGAGTGTGAGTGTGACAAAAAACTAGAGAAAACACTTGACGGTACAGGACAACTACGCAAAAACTACAATGTGTCCTGGCGCGATAACATCTCCAACCACGAAAACTCTTTTTTATCAATTCCAATTCCTTTACTGGAATTGGAATTGACGTTTCAATTACAATTATATTTGTAATTGATCTCAATTTCTCAAGTCTGATTATAAAGAAACTGTTTAAGTTTTAAAACATTTTCACCGGCTGATTTATTGGCCTGTCAAATTCCAATTTTCATATAATTTCTGATGTTAAAATAAGACAGCAACAAAAGAGTAAACACGATATTGTTAATTTCGATGTTCCCTGAGATAGAAATATTCCGAGTATTTGGCTATCTTAATTATACGAAACGCCCAAGTAACTGGTTTTTCGGTCAACCAATGAAAATTTATTTTCCGAAAGAACAAAATATACTTTGTAACCACTGTACATTGTACCTTGTATACACGACGACACGTTAGTTCGCTTGTGCTACTTTTTGTAGTTTCGGTAAATTAGTCATACAAACTATTAGCTTATTTAATTCCTGCCCAAAAATTAATTCGTGATTCTCACAATTGGAATATTTGCAATTTTGAGCTACACAATTATACAAATCGTCGTTATCAATGTTGGACAATGTCGTGCAAACGGAGGCAAAATGTTGATGTCCGATGGTCTGTCACACCTTCTCGACAAGTCGTCTCCACCTATCACAATCCTCCACTATTCTCTCCCGTCCGGCTGTTCACCTCTGCCCATTCCCTATATCTCTTGACATTATGTTTCCATCTTCATTTCAGTAGATCTCTTCTCCATCTCTTCTACCACCCTCTTGTGTGCCATGATCTCTTTGTCAATCTCTCGTCACTCATTCTCAGCTTGTTTCTTGTGTGCCATGATCTCTTTGTCAATCTCTCGTCACTCATTCTCAGCTTGTCTCCTGTCCATCACAGTCTGCTCCCAGCTACATTTATTTTAATGTGTTTCCTCATTCCGCAGTTTTCGGTTAATTCTTCCATCTTACTTCTATCTTATCGTACCATTTTACACATCCCTCGAACCCAATGTTTCCATGTAGCTTATCCTGTCTCTCTGTCGGTGCAACGGTTCCCAACCCATACATACACAAGTTGTTTCTACAACTTTCCGTCCCACACAATATATTTTGTTTCCACCATGGTCCATCTAAAATGTATTATATGTGCGTGCTATCTTCTTCTTCTAAGTGCGTATTCTCAATATCTCTGGTGCCATGTCTGTCACAGGCGTTGGCGATCATGACCCTCCAAACCGCACGGTCATTTGTAGTTTGTAGCATTTCTGTTGCGATCCTTCTACACCATGTTGAGAGACTATCTATATAAGGCCTCTAAATCTTGCTTGTTGTGTTCTAATTCTGTTAATGATCTTTTTGATTTAGCTGTCCTAGGCTGACATCATTGTTTAAAATGCATGCTATAAATAATTCAAATATAATTCCAGCCATTAACAACGACATGTCGCCAGCTACACGTACCATTAGTTACGTTACATCACATATGCCGACACCTTGAATTGCTGACAAACGATTATGTTTTGGCACATAATTAATCATGCAAGGGACCCATGCAAAGCATGGAGACGCAGATACTTAACAATAACTGTCCTGATCTTCACGAGCCAGCGTGTTCAAGCTTGATTGTAGAACAAAAGTAAGCATACGGAAACACAGCGCCCGTTTCTGATTAAACACTATCGAAACAAGATACAATTAATCAACGTTTAAAGCGAAAATAGTAGACACAGCTATTTAAATAAGACAGCTACATGTATACAGCTACGCGTATACATGTGGGGTGTTCTCGCATTATTCAGATTGTGGTAGCCTGCGTGGAGCATTGGTCCTTTGTATACTTGCATATACCTACCATCTTCAGGGTATTTTACACAGTGTGGGCAGTGCATTATAGTTATTTAACTCCCAAAAGGTTCTGCCCATAACGTTGTTCATATGGATTATTTTTTGACATACATTTTACTAACGTTTCCAGAAACGCAGTTTCAAAAGTATAAGAAATAAGAATGCAACATTTCTATAGAAAACAGTTCACTGATAAGACCAACGAGGGCACTTTCGATGGTTGAAACATTGGGCATTGCATTCAAAAACAGGGCAGTTTATCATTGTACAAGGACCCTTCGGAGCACATTAAATGGTCAAAATGCGCAGTTGACCAATACGTGTGCGATATGACGGAGAAAGATCCAATCTGGGCCCTTTTGATTAAAAAAAATGGTACCATACTCCATAACAAATACGATACCTACAAACGTCCACAGTGCACGCATAATTTAGCTAGTGCACAGGTGGAAATCTGCGCTCGATTCCACCGGAACCATGATCCGCATACTACTCGTTGACTTCAGCAAAGTGTTTGATAGAATAGACCCCCATATTCTGCTAACTAAATGCGCTTAACGTACATTACTATCAAAGCAAGCGTGCCACAAAGGTACCTTTGTATGTACTAAAACTACCATGCTTTTCAAGAGTATATAAACAAATTAATACGATTGCCAGCATTTCTATGTCAGGTTTTTAAGTTGGTGCCAATCGATTTAATACTGTACCATTGTTGAGGTTCCCGAAGTTGTCTATACAAAACAATTTTAGTAGAGCAGCTGTTGAATTTGTTTATGCAGGTAATTCAATTTATGTAACCAATTAAATAATGTCCCCGGGTGTGACGGGAGTACAAGGCGTGTACTATCCATATGTATAGTTAGTCAGATTGACATCTGATTATTTGCCAAAAAACAGCCTGTATTGGAATGTTCTAAATTAACAATAACGTTTGGGTTTGCACAATTTAATTTAAGCCAATGTTTTGAGAATTCCCTTAATGGAAATCCGTGGGGGCACATTGCCTAATAAATTATAATGTTCACAGCTATAGGCCAACAGGGGCGGGTCCAGGGGGCGTGTGCGCATATCCCCCCTCGTTTTGCTTGAACGAACATCAATGAGGGTTTAGTAAATTTAGTTGGATGTATTTTGCGGATCCAAAGGATGAGTGTGTGAGGGGGGTGCATGTCCGACCGTTTTGGTCTCCAGGAGGATGCAATTAGAGGTTTTTGTGAGCTTCAAGGAGGGTGCAATTGGATGTTTTGTGAGTCTCAAGGGGTGGTGGTGGGGGGGGGGGGGGCTGCACCTCCATCCATTCAAAAAAAATCTTAAATCGCCCCTTCCCAAATCCAGGATCAATCTGTATTTGTACAAACTTACTTTCTCTCTCGGAAAATTATCTACCAATGGCAATTGTATTTGAAATGTCTGCAGTTTATTTACTCTTTTTTCTACTTGTTTGTGTTTTTATTATTTTGGTACCAGCAGACGCAACAGCAGGAGCAGCAGCAGTAGCAACAGCAGCAATATAAGCAGCCACAACAACCACAGCTGTAACAACACAATTATTATCATACGAAAAGATACAGTACTCCAACAGCATGCATGCACACACTCGCCGCAGCGAATTTTCTACAAGCCAATTCGCCATCTTGAATAATAAATTACGTCAGATCTAAATAATCGCTGTCGTCCTCGTTTGACTTGTTCATCGATGTAGTGGTGTCAATCTCGAGAGTACTACTCGTGAAGAGTGCGAAGACGTGACGTTTACCTCGCCTTGTCACGCTTCGCTTCGAACGGCCTGGCGAGGCGAGAGCCGGGGTCAGACACACGTAAACAACGACACGAAAATAACGCGTTCATCTAGTGATGTTCAAAATAAGTCCACATAAACTCACCATCCCGACGTGCGACTTGACAACGGCCTCGGGTCAGCTCAAGCCCGCCAGCCTCTCGGTCATGTGCATCCCTCGTGCTAAACCTTCTTCGTTGACACCGTAGCAACACAGACCTACTGTCTGCCATCTAATAACAGAAACGACGTAATGTTTAAAAATAGACCAGTCGGCAACGGCAACAACGGCACATTTAGTACAGTCGCAACGGATAATATCGCGTCTTCGGTCGCATCGGGACATGCGAAACTGTTGTTGTCTAATCGTAATTAACACATATTCAAATTAAGTAGGCGTTATTTAGAACCCAGCAACCGCCGCTCGGCGTCGCACACGTTTTACTATTTTTATCCAGACATTTCGGAACAATCGACTGTGCCAATAATGTTTTCGGAATCGTTCGTAAACATTCGGAAATCATCTATATTTGGCAGTTTCCGTAAAACGAAGAATACCGAACGGCCGCCTTCGGAAGCACGTTCCATATATGGACTGGCACTACCGGGAGAGTTGCCCGTTGTAACGTCTATTTGTATCGCAAAGCCGGCCCTCCCCGGAAGACGCGCACACCATATATGGGAGTTGACGTTCCGGTGAGCGTTGAGAGCGTATACTACGAACGCAGAAACGGCGAGTTTTCGCCTTTTTTCACAGGGAACTTACAAGACACATACACTGATGTGAGACTGTCGAATTCTGGAGGAAAAACAGCGGTTATTTTGCAAACGCGAGGTGAGCATATGATTACTGCAGGGCCACTAGTGCAGAGAGTGGAACATTCCTACCATGAATGGGAACTGCGATCTATAGTATTTATGTGCGACGTCACATTGACGTCAGCGCAGCCACGCGCCGATTGGCTCGAAGGCGGCCCAGTGTGTGCCATATATGGTCACTATCAGGCAAGTTGTTCATTCATAAAAATCCCAGTGTCGCAGTGACTTCATTCATTCTCGGTCTGACTTCGCTAGTAGGAGACTGTGCGGAGCACAAGCAGCAACAACGGATACTCAGCTGTCCCAAGCGAACGACGCTAGCCGTGGATTACTTCATACCGAGACGGTGACCAGCGAGGCTAACTCTAGAATGATTATGGACGGTTTAGATACGCTATCTCAAGTGGCTCTTGCCAACCAGTTGAACATCAGTTTCGACACCTACAACCCGCCGCTACCCCAGCTGTCCGCGAGCATGGCTGGCGCGGCCCGCACCCCATCGGAGATGACAGACGACAACCTGAACACGCCGGTGACGACATGTTCGGATGTCAACTTCAGCTTTCTCAACTCGGACATCGACGTGAGCCAGGAGGCTTTGCCTATTACTGGTGAGTACACTTTACGGTACGCCCATTTGTTACTTCAGCCGCCGCTACGGTACAGGCCTGCCTACGTACGATCGTTACTGTTTGTGTAGGGCTATAATTATATCGTCCGCGGTCACTCCCAAACTCCACCCTTAGTTATCCCGACCGCGATCCAACGACTACAGTGTTACGTAACTGGGGTTTAACAACATAATCGCTTATTGATATGCGATTTTAGCGTTCACCAACGGGGTGGTCCCGAATGTGGGCTAGTTTATGCCACCACTTGCCTACCGCCGCCCTTCGCGTCCGCCACCGTTTCGGCCTGACCTAGATTCGTCGCGGTTTTTGCGGCTACGATTTATTGAACGATGCATAGTGGGGTCGTTCGTTCGGCGTCGCGCGCGAATTGTCGACGACCCGAAAATTCAGGCATTAGCCATCCGAACTTGGGATCGATACGATTACAACAAGCTTAGCAGTCGGACGCACTGGCGTTTCAGCTGTATTAGTTGCGATCGATACTAATTTCGTTGCCATGGGAGAAGTCATGTCGTGCGTTTGTCGGCGACCGGAACCGGTCTCAACCATCGCAGCCTGTTTCGATACCATGCCAAATGTGTGTGTATCGTCACCCCCTTATCTAATTATTATCATCTCAAAATGTCGACTTTGCCAGTTACTGTGTCCCCCCGCACCCTTTACCCCAGTCTATTCGGGTGTCATGACTTTTGCATCTTTCATCATATCACGTGCCTTGATGATTATTTCGTTCTAAGCTTGTCACCTGCACGACATATCAAACGGGACGACACATGTCATAGTCTATTCAAAACGTTGACATAGATAGGGCCTATACTTAACAATACAGATCTTCTATTAAAAACACTGGTACGACCGCCTGTGTAGCAGGATGGTGTTTAGCCAAGGAACATGGAGACTGAATGTCTTATGCTTATGCACTGTATCGAAACCTCACTGTACCCAACGTTTGACATTTACGTTTGCTGGACTTGACGTTTATTGAAATTGGTTTCTCCCAGACCAATTATTCCGGTCATCTAGACATGACGTCTTGTTGGTGTGTTTTCCTATCAGGAGCTACAGCCTATGCAGCGAGTCGATCATTTATGACGCGACCTCATTTGACTTTGCGCCCCGTGGGTCGCTCTACGAGCCACCCCTTGCGACCGAAACAGTCTCCTTGTTGTAGTAGGTCCTGGTAGTACGGCGAGTATGCCGCCGTGTTGTCATGCCGCTCCCACGTATTTCTCGGCATCCGAGTATCGTCATCGGCAACATCATCATATTCAATTCCAGGAGAGCCGGTTATTTTTAGCGGCTGCTTACGTAGATGCTGCGCGTATTAGCGGCAGTCGACGCGCGGCAGGGCTGGCGCTAACAGAGGCAGGGCTCGACGCTATTCTCAACCGCAATGACGTCACGGCTTGTCTTCTAATAAAACCGGCTCTGATGTAGCTGGCTACGCGTCGGCAATACCGCTTTTAAAGCAGGCTGCGAGCTCTCAGTTGTTATTCATCGTTGAGAGAACGGAGCAGATACACACTGCATATACCAGAACAGGCGGTCTCGGTGGATTTGCTTCATTTGCCATACACCGCACTCGTGAATCTCTTGCATTATACGAGGTTGCTATCCCTAATATATTATCATATTATGACTTGATTTTAACCCCGGTGTAATTTACTAATTGAGATAATGTAGTTCGCACTGATTTTAACGCGGACGACGCAGATTATAAGAAACACAATTGTGGTTGCTTGAAGCGTTGCTGTTATTAGCAACCGTCTACATCTCGGTAACTAGCGGTAGCGTTCGTTTGTTAGCGCCGTGCTGTGGTCCATGTATTAGTCAGCGTTGTTTACGAACATTAATTATAGAAGCCGTACCGGGGCTTTGTTCGGTTTCGCTGAAGAGTCGATACAGAGCTGTTGATCGCTATTGCTAGGCGATGGTGTTGTAAACGCTCATGGCGGACCATGTGTTATCGGCTTGTAGTAAACACGTGTAGCTATGTACACATACACATGTGAGCGCCACTCATCGCCACGGTCGTGTATATGTGACGGAGTTTATTTAGTATATCATTCACTGATTTGTTCATTCAGTCACTCCGACCCGTTCCATAGTTTTTCGCATGTAATTTTATTTCATAATTTGATCTTCGATATGCTTAATAAATAACTTGGTAAATCGAACTAACTACATATAACAATACCACACGTCACTGTAGTGGCCTATCAACGTTTAACCATTTGCACATCACTAATTAACTCTTTGTTTGTCTTCTAGCTGCCATCGAGGCCGAGCTGGCGTTCCCACAGAAAGTGACATCATCAGACATGACTGCGCCCCAGACGGCGACACACCGCATCTCGTATCGCGGCACGTTCACGACGACGGCGACAGCGCCGACGGACACGGCGACAGGTGCCGCCGGTGACGCGAGTAGCCTCTTCTCTCCACTCTTCAACCTGTTGGCCCGCGGCAACCTGACGCAGTCGCAACTGGGCCCGGAGGGCCACCTCACGATACACACGAATACCAACATTCCTTCGCAGAAGGCCTTCAGCGAGTGCCACGAGCAGATGTCGCCAGGCGGCGCTGCTGACCACGACGAGAGGAAACTGGTGTCACCGCTGCAGCAGCAGCAGCAGCAGCAGCAGCAGCAGCATAAACAGCAGCAGCAGCAGCAACAACAGCAGCAACAGCAGCAGGAGGCGACGGTGTTTGCCCGGAGCGAGAGCCGTGGCTCCCTGCCCGAGCAGATGTCTCCAGTGCACCAGCAGGACGCGACGATGTACGACCGCAACACGACGCCGTCGTCGGCCTTCTCCGGCAGTCCATCGCACTTCGAGTCGGGGTATTGCGCCGCAACTGTCGCCAGCAGCGTCGCCCATTCGGAGCCGATGCAGGCGAGTCCCATGCAGACGAGCTGCTACACGTCCCCTCCTCCCCCGCCCTACGTTTCCGTTAGCGACGCCATGTCGGGCACCTTCCAGACCAAGCAGCCCCCCACCTATGACAGCTGCGCACAGCAGAGCGACTACGCCCCGGTCACGTGCAGCCAGCCCATCCTGAACATTCCGCAGACGACCATGCACGTGTCGGAAGAACTCATATACAGCAAGTCCGTCGTGCCGACATGCAAGTGGCCGACGATCATGTCGCCGGACAGCCAGACCGGCATGTCCGACTTCCATGGACTCGACATGCAGGGCGCCTTCAGCGCACCCGGCCAGGACATCGTCAAGAGCGAGCCCCTCGACTTCCTCGCGTCGCCCGCCTGCAGCTACAGCGCCCGGGTGTCGTCCGCCACGTCCCCCCTCCATATGATCGGCTCGCCCTACCAGCAGTCGAGCTGCTCGCTGAAACTCCTTCCCGTCAAGCAGCGCAAGTACCCGAACCGGCCGAGCAAGACGCCGCCTCAGGAGCGACCGTACGCCTGCCCGGTGGAGACGTGCGACCGCCGGTTCTCCCGCAGCGACGAGCTCACCCGCCACATCCGCATCCACACGGGCCAGAAGCCGTTCCAGTGCCGCATCTGCATGCGCTCGTTCAGCCGCAGCGACCACCTGACGACCCACATCCGCACCCACACGGGCGAGAAGCCGTTCCAGTGCGATGTCTGCGGCAGGAAGTTCGCGCGCAGTGACGAGAAGAAACGCCACAGCAAGGTGCACATGAAGCAGAAGATCAAGAAGGAGGGAGGAAAGCTTCTCTCGCCCGCCGCCGCCGCCACTGCCATGGCCTCGTCACCGCCGACCACGATGAGCATGGTGACATCAAGCCGCGTCGTAAGTGACGTCATTCCAATGCCGCCGTCGTCGACATAAACGTTCGTGCGTTTGCGCGCGTTTGCTATGAACTTTTTTCTAACCAGCCAGCCGGCCACGGCAACGTTGCTTGGATATGCCGATCTTTATTGGTCTCATCCACCGACTTGGTTGGTCTGCCGCTCAATTTGACGGGTCCGGTCTGCAAGTCAGACCATCGTACCCCGATTATCCCAATGCGACGGGAGTGCCACCTGGCGGTGGTACACTGCAGAGCTCTTCGCGCACACCAGTCGACCTCTGGTGTTCGGTGTAGGAGTGGCGGGGAGACGAAAGGGGGCGTGGCGTACGGGAGGCCACGTCGCGACCACTTCCGTGCGTCCCAGCGTGCATCGCTACAAGGCTGTTGAAGTAGGGTCTATGCACCCACAAAACTTCCCCGCCCGGGTCCGATCCCGGGGACAGTCGGACGTGCGGAAAGTCGCGCTCGTCCAAATCCCATGCCAGCCCCTATCCCTGACTGCTCCTCCCGTATTGGAAGCGGAGAGGCTTCTGTGCCCGCGTCTGGGCTGAACATTTGGTGAAGATTCGAACGTTTTTGGACTGTACTTGTTTGTTAGTAGTAGAATGTTTGTCGTAGCCAACGTTGGATGACATCAGTCAGTGACTTTAGAAATGTCGGTCGATGTCGTATGCAGCGAATATGAGTCGGATTTATGTTTTGACGGGTTCTATTTTTGTCACTTCTCGCCTTTCGATTTCTGTTTATTATAGCGCCAAAATGGGGCATAACCAAATCAAACCCATGGACCGTTTGTAGTTGCTCAAGGTTATAGCTGACGCGCCTGCAATCCCGCTGTCCAAACATCCTCGACTGACCGCTGTCTCAGACTTGGTCGTAGTGGACGTCCGTCCGACCGTTGCGCGGACTGCCGGCCACTGGGCAGGCTGGGCAGTCGATGGACGAGGTGAGAGCGGGGACGCAGGTCGCATCGCACGGCCATCTTTTTTAAGTGCCCACGTGGTCGGCGCCACTGAAGCCTCGTTCTCGATTAACGCTCCAGCGGCGCCATCGCACTCGTAAGGCGATTTCTAATCTCCTCTGTTCCTCTGTAATCGCTAAGAAGTATAGCTTACTTACTCATTTTGTTGTGTATTATCGATATGTTACGTTTTGCTTGTTGTCACTGCCTTTATTATAATGTAGAAAACGCAATATTATTGTAGTTAATGTGAGAAACGTAGCGTTTCCTATATCGGTGATGTTGTTATGGTTGGTTTTGTATGTTTTGGCGCATATAATGCTGACCTATTGGTACCATGGAACCTCAGCGGAGGATTGGAGTGTACACACTGAGAGATTAAGCATGCGTTGACTGAGCTTACCGCTGGACACGGTGGCTCGTTAAAATTAAATATATTTTTGTCATTTATTTTTGTCGTTTCATTAGCCGTCGTATACCTACGATAGTTTGTTTGTTTATTGCGCTTGCATTTGCATTTTTTCACGTGGCGCATTACCACTGTTTCTGCGTCACTATTCCAATGTATCCGTACGCCAAATATCCAGAGATTGCCAGCGAATTAATTAACTATTGTTCCGCTTTGGTTGTTTTGCTTAGTAACCGACCGGTGGTGAATATTTGGTGCATTATACTTGTCTGTTGAAGACTAACGAAAACGTCTTGAATAATGTATTGTTCGATTTGACGCCTTCGTTTGTTTTTTTATTGTGTAAAACTAACGAATTATATGTAACCATACATGTTTGTATATAGACCATATTATGCTATTCTGACAATGTTACCTGGTCAACATGTTTATTTTTAATTTTAATGTTTCTCGACGTTTGCCTGCTGTGGTGTCGGGACTGATATAATGTGATATCATTTCTCGGCACCCAATCTGGCGCGAGTATTGTCACTTGTTCGATTGTCGAACGAAACTATAATATGTTCGTACACACTCGTATGGCTGTATGCCAACGCGCGTACGTTTGTTAACGTCTCGTTGTATCGACTACCATAAATGACTATATTTTATTATCTACATGTATAATGTTATCCAAGATCACTATTAATAAATACGAAGAATATATATATATATGAGAAACTTATGCATCTGTTTTTCCTACACATAGTAGCTGTTAGCACAACTGCCAGCCCCAAAACATTGCAATACATTGCACTACTTCCCTTCTCGTCATTATACACGGAATATATCCATCGACACTGTGACGTTACTATCATGTTACACTAGTTTCCTAAACGCTGTGATACACTAAAATCCGCCGATCCTGTAATATGGCTACCACACAATACTACTTTCCTACATTCGATGATACACAAAACTCGTATTAATTTATTTGACCTGTTTAAACATATACACACTGATAATTTTAATAATGCGTAAGATCGGCGTGAATCCCTTTAAGACACATAATAAAGTAAAAAGCTCTCCTAGCTGCCTTCTTTTTCTGTCCATACAGTTGCTGTATTGCTATATCAGGTTGTCCGCCATTCCCTTTGATCACTTCTATCTCCTTCCATACCTCTCTCTTTTCTCCAGTTGTTTTGGGTACTTCTTCAGTCCACCAAGTCTGGTTTTTGCTCTTCGAGGAATGTCCTCCCTTGCCAGATGTTCTACCACACAGTTCCTCCGCTGCTCCAATGAAAGCGTCTTTAAAGAATGTCACTTCTTCTCCCATTGATCCTATTGTTGGCTGTAGTTTCACATACTTTGATACCACTCTATCTATACGCACTGGCTGTGTCCTCGTGACATTTCCACCATTTAATGGTCTTCCGCCCCAAACTGTTAACCTCCCTCCTCTTCTGCGTACGCACAACGCTTATGTTGCATAGTCACGTGTTCCCCAGCGATGACCTTACAGTCCTTCACCCGCCATATTTGCTGTCTCCTCACGGCCAGCAGATCCAGCTCTGTCTTATGGTGGTCACTCATATAGGACACTTTATGGCTTTCTCTCTTTTTGAAGAACGACCCGGCCACTGCCAGCGCATTTCGCATCATCAACTCTACTAGCTCACGGCCCTCTCGGTTTCTTGTACCCTATCCGAATATCCCGGCCGCGTCCTCTTCTCCTTCCTCTGCTGTACCCACGTGTGCATTAAAATCACCAGCCATGCACATCATCACATGCGCTCCTGCGGCTCCCAACTACCATATCGGTAGTTATATTTCACAGGGTCGTCGGATATTCTATACTAATCTTATCGTATCATGTTGATTTTTTTGTTTACAATTATTGGGTGAAATGACAGTGACAAGCGTGCCGATATTTACGATTTATAACTTTAATCCGGAACCCGACGCCTGGTTAACGTGACGACCCGATAGTCCGGTGGTGACCAAAATTGGAGCACCGGTGTGAGGTGTAAGAAGTAAGGTGAGCAGAGCTAGTGACACTAGACGACCTTGACCACCTGTTGGGTGGATGCTTAACAACAGTTAATGACGGGGTTTCAAGCTGATCAGGTTTTAGAAAAAGGAAGATGAACAACTGATGGGATGTTTGCCCTGAGGTAGCTATGGACGGACAGGAAGATATGGCGGTAGGATTCATAGACCTGGAGAAAGCATATGATACTGTACCAAGAGAGATGGCGATGGCGACACTGATGTGGATTGGGGTCCCAGAGGCGGACGACAGGATGACAGAAGGAACATATGTCGAAACAAAGAGCAGGGTGTTGTGTGGACCGGGAGGGTCAGGAGAGTTTGAAGTAAATGTTGGCCTGAGACAATTTTGTGTACCTGAGTGGAGCGATATGCGGGGACGGTAAGTCAGAGACCGAAATTCGCAGGAGGATAAAAGCAGGAGCAAACGCTTGGAGGAAAGTTGTAGGTGTGATGGAAGACAGGTGCATATCGCGTGAACTCAAAGGAAAGGTGCTTTGTTCATGTGTTATCCCAGCATACCTGTATGGCGTAGAGACGATTGAGGTGACAAAGAAACAATAAGAGAGGGTGCAGATTTGTGAAAACAACTGGGTAAGAAGAATTGCGGGAGTGAAGAGAACTGATCAGCGAAGAATGAAGGAATTGAGGGTGGAGATTAGAGTAAAAGAAAGCCTTAAGAAGAAGAAGCTGGTGATGAGTCGACTGAAGTGTACTGGGCATGTGGTGAAAATGGGAAGAGAACGGCTGACAAAGAAAGCAGATGCCCAGAGAATGGAAGGGAAAAAGAAGCGAGGAAGACCTACACTGCGTTGGGAGGACTGCGTAAAGAAAGACGTAGAAGGATTTGGAGAGGAGTGGAGATCGAGAACAAAAGATAGAGGGGAATGGAGACAGGTGGTAGAGAAAGTAGTGCAAGATAAACTGAAATCGAGGAACGGAACCAAGGCCAGCCACACCCTTGACGACAGGGAAACCAAGGCCAGCCTCACCCTTGACGACAGGGAACCAAGGCCAGCGTCACCCTTGACGACAGGGAACCAAGGCCAGCCTCACACTTGACGACAGGGAATCAAGGCCAGCCTCACCCTTGACGACTGGGAATCAAGGCCAGCCTCACCCTTGACGACTGGGAATCAAGGCCAGCATCACCCTTGACGACAGGGAACCAAGGCCAGCCTCACCCTTGACAACAGGGAATCCAGGCCAGCCTCACCATTGACGACAGGGAATCAAGGCCAGCCTCACCCTTGACGACAGGGAACAAAGGCCAGCCTCACCCTTGACGACAAGGAATCAAGGCCAGCCTCACCCTTGACGACAATGAATCAAGGCCAGCCTCACCCTTGACCACAGGGAACCAAGGCCAACCTCACCCTTGACGACAGGGAATCAAGGCCAGCATCACCCTTGACGACAGGGAACCAAGGCCAGCCTCACCCTTGACGACAGGGAAACAAGGCCTGCCTCACCCTTGACGACAGT
>CM034534.1:32027548-32155048 GCA_020002185.1 Paraescarpia echinospica | reverse complement strand
TAATAAGCGAATAAGGGATGCGGCGGCGAAACCCGATTAAGCCAAGTAGAACAACGTAAATACGTAATTATTTTATTCACCCAGTAATAATAAGAATATTTTGTCTTAGCCATATTATACTCATAAAGCATTACCAAAGTTAAATTAGTATTTTGTTAGTATGCCACCATTATATTTTTTACATTTAATTTACATTACATTTTCACTTCGCATGATGATTATACACCTGTACTGATATGGTGTAGTATAGGATTGCTCAAAGCGCTTTAAACTTTAATCCCTGGCAGACCTGTTAATTCGAACGCCATCTCGACTTATGTGGGAAGCATTCAGCCACACTGAAATTAATATGCGAAGACTATTCGTACAAAAATATTGCGGTCTGTAGCCGGTACTCTTCATACAACTGAGTAAACCTGAGCAATGTAGCATGTAGTGATTGTACATGTAATTCTCAGTCACATGGCGATGACCCTGACTAGTCTAGTCACTATTATTTGCGAGTTGTAAACATACATACCAAGCATTGCATAAACTACAAAATTTTCTAATTTTCTAATCATTGATGTTTTTTTAACAAAGAACCATAAATTATGATTCTTTGTTAAAAAAACAATTATGATTCATAATAGTTCATTTGTTCAACTAAACATCTTCCTAAGTAATTTGTTCTCATTGGTTTACATTTTATGGGCATGCGATATTAAAACTTGTTGTTAATACACATAATTGTTTAGTCACTAATTTTGTGAGTTGTAAACAAACAAGGCATGTATAAACTACAACTAGCATTTGACATCACGTGTATTAAAAAGTATTACATTATACACATCAAGTGCAATGATTGTACCTGTAGTTGTATTGTACTTTTCATTATTTTGTAGTCAATCTCATCAAATAGTTTCAATAAAATGTTTTTACTTTACATTGTCTTTACTTCAATTCACATGCATTTCTAACAACAATATGCAAGTTAACGAGGACACCACATTACTGCAAAATCCTCATGCAGACAAACAAAACTATCACATACAAGGGTGGATCCAGAAATCGAGTATGGGAGGCACAAAAAACTCCACTGGCGGCCAAACTAAATTGTGTCGCTACCACGCTGCCATAACATCACCCGCTCCACTGGAATGGTAATATTGGAAGACGCCATAACTTCAGCTTATTATTATCACCTAAACTGGGGCACATTTCAAACGGTCTGGGAGGACACAGTCGCGTGGGCCCATTATAAAAGATTTGCAGACACGCCAAATTATTATGGTCTATGGGGGCACCTGTCCCCAGGCCCGCCTGGATCCGCCTATGACATACTTGTTTATTGCTTGTATTTATAATTTTGATAACAGGTTTGGTGACAAAGTAACCACATTTGATAACATTCGTTTACCTGAAGGTGAAGAGCTTTGAAGCATACATCTGCATGTGGTGTCGACACACCTCAAGTTCTGAAAATATAGTACATGTATTAATAGTCAGCACTGATTGTTTCTAACAATAATCATTTTAAGGTACTTGCAAAAGTTGCAATGCAATGAATGACCACCTGCCAAATGCAACCAATGCTAACGGTCAAGAGCTATCCATATAATATATACATGTTATGGCCATTAATGTCCATGGTATTGAGGGGCGCTGGTTTTCTGGACATAACAAAAACTCACAGAAGGGACAATAAAAAAACCTGGTGAAACTACTGGAATATTCTTTTCCTTGTAAATAATTAAATGCCAAGACTACATACAATTGAATTCAAATTAAATTTATAAATGTCCCATAATAGTATTTTTTAATATAAAAGTAATAAATTTATTAAATTACTATTACATTACTGTTGTTAGTAAATTATGTACATCTTGGTTCAATAATTATAATCGTTACGGATCATTTATAATTTAATTTACACTATTACTATTTTCCCAAGCCTACTTAGGCTACTAGCCTACTACCATAGACGACATAGACATAATATAGTCACTATCATTGACATAAATATATGCCATAGACATAGCGTCGCACTGTTAACTGATATTAGTCTATAGTAAACAGGGCCCAGCCAGGCCGCCCATACCGCCATTGCCAATGACTAAAACGAAAACAATCAAATACATTTAGTACAAGCAACATTAATATATATACTCATACGTCTAAATATACGTGATTATAGCTGAATAAATCGAAATTACTAACCTGTCTGGAAGAACCTTTGCGAACGCTGCATCTCGTCTGTTGATATTGTAACTGACACCACGGCACGGGCAACGGCCCACGGCCACAGTCCACTGGCACTGTCGCCATCTCCTTCTGTTTGCTTCGTTTCTTCCATAGTCGTTCTCTAATAGAAATACACCTTTATGCGTGGGTATTGTTTTTGTCTGTCTAATTTAGCCCATTTTGCCGTGTCGGTGGCATGTATGTTCGTGGACGTCAACTCGTTGCCTAAACTCGGAATTCCATAACACCAACAGCGCCAAAGGGTGGGGGTCAAAGGTCAATATCGCCCATAATTCGCGATCACGAGAAGACTAGAACGCGATTCCACGCCAAGTTCAATGTCCATACTCAGCTAAAATCGAAGCAAGAAACCGGATCCGGTTTTTACTAAAAACGAAAGAGTTCGCAGTTTTTGTATTAATTTTATAAAAAACGAACTAATACGTATGCATAAACGAACTAGGATATCATTGGGGAGTACTTGATTCCTCTGTTTTTTGTGAAATTACTAAGAAACGCGAGGAGCAAGACAATTGAATTGGTTGAGTACCTTTAAATTAATTTATATATTCAACGAGAGGCGCCAAATGGTTTCAACTGGCCAAATATACTGCTAATTGGTGACAGAGTAGCAACAAAACAATTCGTTTAAATGGTTACACTGTTACCTTGAGGTTGTTTGTTTGACTAAATAGGCACCCCTAACTTTATAGGCTGGTGTGGTGTGTTGGCCGTAAACTCAACCCATGCATCCACATAAAGATGCCAGATGTATCAACATGACCAGGAATAATATATATGTATGCCGTAATGATTGGATGCTTCAAGCAACCACTTTCATTCTCTAGTAGGAATATTTTAGCGACTAAATACATTTGACCTTTGTTCAAGGTCATTAAAGGTCAACAGAAAAATGGCAACATCCATGTTCTCATTGGTAAAGTTGATTAGAATACTTTTATCGAGATTGCCATTAATTAACATGCCATGCCTACGGGATCCCAACCCTAATACATTGGCCTCCTACTATTAGTTGTTTCACAGATACATCAATGCTTCTACCATGACAATCTTGTCCAACTTGTATAACTTATAAAAAGTCATAAAACATTAATAGAAGTTTACTTTTAAACTTTACTTAACGATAATAAAATAACTAGAGCAAGCAAAGTATGGTTATTAAAAGAAAAATATAGATAGAACATAATAGTACAATCGCCAGTTGGTAATTGTCGTAATTCGCCTTTTCGTGACCGCCATTTTGAAATTCAAGATGGCGGACCTCTACTAGCGCTCACATTTATCTAAAATATACATGTATTAATATAATACTGCCAATGCTAAAAGCTCCAGACACCATTATGAACATGTAGATAATTACCTTAAATAACATTATAATGGAAAACTAGCACAATGTGCATGATGAGCGGCCATCTTGAATTTAGTAAACTTATCCTGCGTAGAAAAATCAATTGAAAGTGTGCTTTTAACAACGATTCTGCAAAAAAGCATTGTTTTCGACATAGTGGCCTACACCATTTTCCCGCATCCATCATTGCCAAGTGACCTGCCCATCTCATCTGGCAAGGTAGAGTGAAAGAACTTGCCCAATATTCGCCACGGCAGCATAGGATTCGAACTCGGATTTTCTCGATTGAGAGTCCGATCCTCTAGACACTGCGCCACTGCTTTACTTTTTCGCAAAATTAATGTGAAATAAGACAAGAGACATAATCGAATTGAGGAAGTACCATTAAAGACGCATTGCAATATTGCGCAGTGTAGAAATGTCCGAGCCACATTTAGCAACTGTTTCACAGGGTCAATCAATTTTTGTGCGTAGTCACTTACGGCACAGCTGGCTGACGGTTCATTCAACTCTCGTCTGATTCTTGTGAGTTCACAAGATATCGAACCCGACAAACACTCCAGTTCGAATATATCGATTTGATGCAAATTAAATTCACATTAATTCGACGACCTGTGCATCGGAATATGCAATCGTGATTTTGGCGCAGGAGTGTTTTACGCACGTGGCTGGAAGCTAGAAAATGACACAGGCGCATAAATGTGGAAAGATAAGAACGTGCTCTTCCGATTTGGTAATTGGCCGACACGAGTGGTCAAAATGTCGACGGATCATGTTTCACTCATACAATATCACTCACTCACTCACTCACTCACTCACTCACTCACTCACTCACTCACTCACTCACTCACTCACTCACTCACTCACTCACTCACTCACTCACTCACTCACTCACTCACTCACTCACTCACTCACCCACTCACTCACCCACCCACTCACTCACTCACTCACTCACTCACTCACTCACTCACTCACTCACTCACTCACTCACTCACTCACTCACTCACTCACTCACTCACTCACTCACTCACGCACGCATTCCCGAACGCACGCATGCGCGCATGAATCCTTCGGAAATGCCCCTGTTTAACAAGTCATGAAGACATTTTATGACCACAGATTATGATTGTTACTTCGTTTCTTTGATTCTTTGAAACATTTCCCTATGAGTTCCGCTGACCCAATAATATTATTGGTCGAACGGTTAGAGTGCCGGACTGTCTATCGAAGGAACGGGGGTTTGAATACTGGTACTAATTGTTGTTTGGAAACTGGGCATTTCGTTCACCTCACGTTGCCTGCGTTTTTCGGAGGAGCCGGTTTAATTAAGCGTGCTTAAAGTTACGCAATTACTTAGACTCACATGTTTTGTGTAACTCCTATGTTTGCTCATATAACAAAATCACGTCATTTACTAAGACAATCATTTTAATGTTAAGAAATACACTGCAATTTTCTTCGTGTGCAACGGACAGGAAGTCTAACTAGAACATGACCCCTTCATGAAACCGGGTCCAGATCCTTGAAACCAATAAAAGATTTAAACAGTAAACCAACGGTCAACAGCAAATGAGTTGCTCCCTCTTGTGCTTAATGTTTCGTCAACGCGCTCCAGTCTAGTTCCCGAATTGTTCGCTAGGGGGCCGCATAATATAGTAAAGAATTGAAGATGGACAGGTTTAAATTTTAATAAAAGCACAAGACAAGCCACGTTATCAATACCAAAATACGATGCATAAAGGCGGGTGTACACAAGGCTGTTATGCCTTACTTTAAAACCCGAAGATCCAGGCAAGTTATCCAGGCAAGTTAGTATAACAGTGGCGCCACATGGTGGACTGGTAATGAGTCTAAAAGCGCTCTCGGTTACTATCTCGCTACGCGGGATCCCTGGCGCGATTTCCATCGGCAGTTCAAAACATTTGGCGGAACGGAAAGTCGATGGATTGATATCAGCCGGTCATATCTTAACTAACTGGTAAGTAAATGTGACATTTAGCAGTGTATTTATGCAGCGTGTTTAGGAAGTATTTTAGTCACAATTCACGTTGTGTTAATAGTATCAACTGGTTCATGTTAAATCGTAATTTAGACCTTTCAATTCATATATGACAATAAATCGGTCAATGACAATATTGAATTACAAAATCACCGTATCGCGTATGCCTCGTCTCGTCTGAGACTCGGACAGACTGGGGACGTCTGGGTTTGTCACATTTTCTGCATTACAGGCTGCAACATGCACAAACAAACAAAGTCGGTGATTAACTCAGAATGATCACTATTTAATATGCCAGTTAGGCCTACTGTTACCATTAGTATTAGTATTACTATTAGTCTTTCTTTGCCACTAGATTAATACCATTTATGTAGCCTTGTACTTGTAGGACCCGCCCCTCGCCCAGATTCTAGAAAAAACTAGACTATTAACATTAGAATGTGCAATTTTTCAATATAAATTTTGTTAAATGGAAAATTGTATCACTTTAAATTAATACTTGTCATTAAAGTGTTTGTGTGTGTGTTTAACCAGTTTGTGGTTGATTTCTCAAATTCTTTATCTGTCGGTGATTCAATTAGAATGATTACTATTTAATATGCCAGTTAGGCTTAGTGTGTTAGTACTATTAGTTTATCTTTCATATTATATAGGTTCTGCCCCTGGCCTAGATTCTGGAAAACATTAGATAATTAAAATTTGAATGTGCAAGTTTTCAATGTAAATTTTTTTAATGGAAAATTATAACAATTTAAATTAATACTTGTCATGTGCGTGTGTGTGCACTCATATGTGTTTAATCAATTCATGGTTTGTGCTTGTATTGTGCTTTTAAGACTAAACGAATTCGGTTGTTGTGATGTCATCGCAGGTAGCACCGCTAGGATTTAAGCACCCACGATTTGTGTTTAGTTTTTGACTTATTTCCATTTGAACATCGCGAATGCTTAATCCTGCACTGTATATGCGGCAGCAGATATAATGTAAGGTTGAGCATTCGTGATGTTCAAACGACAATAACTCAAAAAGTTAACATAATTTCTATGTACATCCAGTGACAAACTTGTAGATAACAATATTATCTTTATGGTGATATAAAAAAATAAAAAAAATTCCACAATTGCAATTTCATGTAACATCTGACGGGCTGTGACACAAATGTCCACGTTTGAGCAGGCTTAAGGACATTAGTTTGCAATGAACAGGCTTCATATTTGGCACTTTACTTGACAAGAGTATTAAGTGTATGTTTAAAAATCAGTCACGCATTTTGTTCTTATAATATAGCACTATCAGATTAAGAATGTTCAGCAATCTAAAAACACCCATTACCTCGCGTAAACTTGACATAGAGTGGCTGAACCATGGAATAACTTCCCTGAATAAACTAATACTTATTAGTATTGTTATTTTTTGGGGTGAAGGGAGAATTTGGACCAAGCAATTCCAATCTAGCTAAGAGAACCTTTACCCTAATTTTGATGTAATTGGCAGACACACAGATACACACATTCAGTATACATTGTATATCCAGAAATATTAATATATATAATTATTATTTGCACACAAAACATATATTTTGGTGATTTTGAGATATATGACACTATGACTGTTTACGGAGGTAGTATATATATATATGCTGTCTTGCAAAATGGAGCGGTCTGTCTGTGCTACCTCTAGGAATATTCAGTAATTACAGTCACAGTGAACACGATTCATAATGTATATTAAATTATTATGTACAGTGTTTTTCATGTACCTGTAGTCCCATAATAGCTAGTGGATCTTGGTCACAGTGTCTCCATGTCACATGCCAACGCCTGCTATTATACTATAGAATTTAGTTGCTCAGTTTTGCGAGACACAGTGTCACATTACAGGTTGGAGCAGACACAGACCTTTAGAATTCTACAATCGATTGTTATGCACAGGTGCGTCCATACAAATGTTCTGTAAATATATCTTTGAAAATTAGACATGCTCGCATTTCTACATTAGTTGGATGGGGGTGCATATCTCTTTTACCTCAGGGGGAAATTAATACCTATGCCTACTGGTTCAAAACTACCAAGGAACTATAATTATCTGAATCCAGGACATAACCCCACTGGACAAATACCCCACTCACACAGAATCCCACTCACTAATGAAACTTAGACACAATCCCACTCTAGTAATAATTCTTTGAACAACATAATAAACTATATTGTTTTGTTACAAAATAATAATGTGTATTTCAGATACAAGAGATTGGTCATGTAATATGATGATTTTGTTTGCACTTAAGTTGTTGCTTCCCTGGGAAGCCATGATGTCATTTGCTTAAATAGAAGCTATTTAATTGTGTAAGGATCATTATAAGTATGACTAGAATGGGGTTATGTCCAAGTGGGGTTTTGGTGGTGTGGGTTATGTCTGAGTCGGGATATAAATATTCAGTGTTTTTTACCAACTGGTGGGGTTTTGTCCGCTTACCAATTAATCGATATATATGGAAAATGAATCTAAGAGGTGACTTTCTGTGTTTTGTACTATAACACAAAAACCTTGACATGTTTATTAATTTCTACTTTCTCCTTGTTATTATAGTTATAAAACAAGTATAATTTAAAGGAGTCAACTTTTCATGTCATGAACACACATAATGAAAATTTCCAAAAAAAAATTTCTTTTCCCAAACTAATATCTTTTTCGAAATGGTTTAATAAAAATATCATATGAATATGTCTAAGTAATACCAAAATATAAAAAGACATGCACATGTGTAGACATTTAACTATGAGAGTTGAAATGTACATGTGTGTGTGTGTACGTTCAGGTGAGCGTGCATGCGTGTGTGTGTACATTGTGTGTGTGTGACGCGAATCTGTGACATTTTGGTAAAGGATACTTTGGCTATGGACAGTTGGGCCAAACATTTTTGTAATCGGATGTTTTGGTAATAGATGTTTCTGTGAAACTATTGAAAATAATCAGAATTGTTTGGTTATTTTAAAGGTGTCTTGTATAGACAGACATTGTGTAAATAATAGATGGGATCTTTTGTTAGTGTATTATTATTAGTATTCATATATGGCATGTTTTGTAAGGTTTCTTTAACTTAACTACATAAAATAACATAAATGTTTAAAATAATAAGAAAAATCTGTGGGTGCTGACAAAGGGAACATGGCTTCCTAATAACACTGTAACAGCAGTCAATTGCTACAGCCAACCAGTGGTTAGCTGCACGCATTTAAATCCAGACACATTTAAGGTAATGCCACACCTGTGAACATGTGATTATCAATAACAATGAGGGGGGAGCAAAGCTTTTGTGGAATGATCCTGTAGCGCTGTACATATGTGAGCAAATATGCTTACACACAGTAGAGTGTAAACAGACTTACTACCAGAAAGTATAGTGGTGAGAATTGAACACAATCACAGCTCCGGCTGCCCCGAGGCATACTTTTAAAGATTATTTGTTGGTTTTATCGAAATGTCTAATGAAATAGACTCAATACACATTAAGTGCGTGCACAGAAATTCTTTGGACAATCTTAAATGCACTAGTGAAATCTATCAACAAACATATCCCATCAAAGTTCGGCTCCAGTCGGAGCAATCTCCCATTGCTAACCAGAAATCTACAAAGACTACCAAAGCGAAAGAGAAGACTACAATAAAGCTGGGAAAATTACAAATTCATACAGAAAACGTGTAGACGAAGTTTGCGTAAAGCAGAATGGGACTTTATTAATAACACCATCACTACAGGTCTCCAAACAAAAAACTCAAAGCCATTCTGGCACTATATCAAAAGTAGAAAACAAGACAACATTGGAGTAGCTCCCCTAAAAAAGATTGGATCACTGGTGTAACAGTAAGGAGAAGGCTGAGATCCTCTTGGACCAGTTCCAGAGTGTCTTCATGAAAGAAGACAGATCCGTGCCCCCCTTCACACCTTGATCTCCACAACACCCTCAATATATGTGATATTAAAATTGACACCACAGGAGGATGTAAATTACTCAAGTCCATCAAACCGCACAAAGCATGTGGCCCTGACCAGGTCCCCAATGCTGTCCTTAAGAACTGTGCCGACACTCTATCCCCTGCAGTCTGAGACATGTTCCAGAGATCCCTAGATACAAGCAACCTACCGTCAGACTGGCGCACAGCAAATATATCAGCTGTCTTTAAAAAAGGAGATAAGCACCTTCCAGAAAATTACCGCCCCATCTCCTTGACATTGGTCCCATGCAAAATTCTCAAACATAATCTACCGCCACATCATGACCTACCTAGAAGAGCATAACATCCTAACACACCTAAACCATGGCTTCAGAGCAGGCTTCTCCTGCAAAACACAACTCCTAACCACCACGCATGACCTTCTCTCTTCTTTCGACTGTGGGACTCAAGTAGACATAGCAATATTAGACTTTAGCAAGGTTTTTGACATAGTCCCCCACACAAAACTCCTCCATAAATTATCCCACTATGGAATAACTGGAACCAAGTGGCTAGAAAACTTCCTCACTGACAGATCCATGAAAGTTGTGCTAGACGGCGAAACTTCGAGAGAAGTAGTACCCATAAAATCCGGCGTCCCACAAGGCACTGTACTTGCCCCCTACTATTCCTCTGACATATAAACGACCTACCAGCATCAGTAAAATCTAAAGTTTGCCTATTTGCAGATGACTGCCTACTATACAGAGAGATCAAAACATTCAACGATCACATTGCACTACAACACGACCTAAAACAACTCCAAAAGTGGGCAAAGGACTGGGGTACGAACTTCATTACAAACAAATGCTACATCATCAGTGTAAAAAATAAAACTGACTATTTCTACACCCTAAACAACGCCACCCTAGAACATGTAAACTGCAACCCCTATCTGGGCATCCCTATCTCCAACGACCTTAAATGGCACTCCCACATCGCAACAGTGACTAAAAAGCAAACTCCATACTTGGTTTCCTAAGGCGTAACGTACGACACCGTCCTATAAACAGCAAACGGACCGCATATATTGCCCTTGTGCGCACTGCCTTAAAGTACGGAGCAATAGTGTGGGACCAAAGAATAAATAAAAGACACATCCAACCCAAACATTTCCCAGATCACGTATCCTCAAACTTTATACAACACCTAACAACCAATAACACCAAGTGCTATACAGTACCTGCATCCCACACCGACCAATTCAAAAACTCGTACTTTGTAAAGACAATAGTAGACTGGAATAAACTAAATGAGTCGCAGGTCCAGGCTGAGACCATAAACGATTTCACTTGCTTATCCTGCTATAACACCTTACGTAAACCATAGCCAATGTGGCTCCTTACGATGTAATTTATTAGAATTAGAATGTTCTATTATCAAAACGTCCTGTTACCACAATGTCTGATGTCCAACTGTCCATGGCGAAAGTGTCCTTTACCTAAATGTCTGGCTACCGTTATGTCTGTCACATACATCTAATACCTACATATCACTTCAAATATAATTTGCACCAGCAATTAAACTATCATTATAATAAGTTTATTTTCTCTGGCAGCCAAAGAGGCTGAAAAGTACGATAGGTACATTAAAATTAATAAAAACAATTAAATAAAGTGAATTAATAAAACCACTAAATGGAATATACAACCTAAATAAGTTAAATTATAACTAATTAAAATGTATAATTTGCAAATAAGTAAAATAGACACAAAAAAAATTCACTGTCAATTGCAAGTAATTCGTAGGAAATAAAAAATGTCCGGTTACTGCCAGTGATACAGTCCATAAGTTATAAAAGCGTTCGGTCCTACACCGAGGAGCACCATACACACATGCGTTTCAGATTGCGTATGGCAGTGTCCGGGGGGAGGCAGTAGATGGTGTAGTTTGTGGTTAGGTTATTGTATGTTCGTCAATAGAGTTCTGCACAAAGTCTGCCAGCGTTGGTAGTCTCGCTGTGGCGATGGCTTCGTCGTAACACACGTCATGTAATATTATCCGCATAGCTCATCTCTGGATACTTTCCAGCTGCTTGGTTTGCTTTTTCATTAAGCTCGTATGCCACATCTGGCAGGCATATTCAAGGACCGATCGCCGATTGGATTAATGTTGAGTATACATCTTGATGAGATGATGGGGGTCGACTCCTGCTCGCTTGAGCAGGATTATGAAATATAGTCTTTGTGACCAGAGCTCCCGTTAGCATGATATTATGCGTATATAGTACTATATACGCATGATTTTTGGCATTTCACGCCTTATTTTGGACACCATTGCGTGAACATACGCATCGGCAGTGACATGTTTTTAACCTGCCCTGGTGCACGCAGTCAGGGTTATGATATCTGGAAATTGATACGTTTTACTAGTGATCCGATTGGTAACCAATCCCTGTGAGCGTGCGCTCCCCGTGAACCAGACGCACGCCGCGAGCCTTGTCCAGGGAGTTTTGTAAGTCATAGTAATACATCGTCGTAGCAATCGCAAAATGTCACCGTAACACAAACACATCTTACGTTTTTGTAAATAGTGATTGTTATAAGATAGTAAGTGTATTTTACACGTGATATGTATAATTGTATACATGTGTCGTAGATACTGTTGACATGTTGTGAAGAAGTTTGGAAGTTCTACGACTAGGACTACTATGACATGTATGTGGTTATTTTCGTGCCGGGGTTATAATATAGGTCAGAATTACAGAAAGAAAACGATAACTGGGTTTGCTTTTTAAATTAAAAAAACTTATTTATTTTAATTTCTCGACAATGTGTAGACTTGCAAGTATTATTATGTATCATTATATATGCGCATGCTTGCAGTCCAACTGGTGCCACGGACTGCATCGGCAGTGAGCGTCTTCGACGTTGTCTAGGAACGCCACCGGCTTGTATTATCGCTCGCAGCGGGTGCAAACCGCAGCAATTGTTTAACAACAAAGGCGCATAAAATATTTTAAGAGTGTTTTTCTACGTGGAATGGTTGCATGGTAAACAAGAAACGAGATAAGAATATCGTTTAGCTGCGTAAATAATGTGTTGGACATCCACAGAACATGCACATTCACAGCCGCAGCAGGGCAAGTTGTGTAGAAAGAAACTTTCAAATAAATAATATTAAAATAAATTGGTTATCTTTTGCATATTTTTTATGACAATCTTAAGGCCAGACACCCCAGGTGAAATTGTGTTTTTTGACAAAAATACTCAATGGTTTTTCTGCCAGATTATGATAGCTTTTATGTTTGCTATCATTAAAGAGTACTTGTATGACAATTACATACCTCTAAATTATATAATTTGGGTAGAATAAATTGGACTATTTGCATAAATTATAAAATAATCCTATCCACCTGCTGTGTCTGTCCTTAATTATATAATAGATCAATTGATACCTGAAGAAAATCTCATATCTGTACGACACGTGAAGACGATGTGCTAAATGTACATTTCTTCTTATCATTCATCATCCGAGAACTACTCATGCCAGCTGTTTACAGAACTTCATTGGAAGACAACATTGTCTGTGTGGTTAAAACAATCACAGGCTATCATTGTTCTGACTAAAAACATACACGCACTCCCACATACAGATGGACACTCTCACATATGTGGTCAAAAACCCGAACAATTACCCCTTGATTTCATTTTTTACCCCTTGTTTTCAACAGCAGGGGGTCAATTACCCCTTTCCACAAACTCTAGTGTGGGTTCTGTGCGACGCTTTAGCAGTGATTTAGTCGTAAGATCATGTGGAAGTGTGACACCTAGTAGGCGAGTGCAGTTTACTTGTTCTATCTGTCGGTCGTTGATCATTATCGGCTGGATGTCTGGTGTTTTTTTCTTGAAGCATATGCACATTTCCTTCGGTTTGTTGTAGTTCAATGCCATTTTGTTGGTGGCAGTCCACTGTGCTACTTCGCCTGCCGCTGTTTGGAGCAAGCTATCGAGGTCTGAAGGTGAACATGATTCCCATATTGTGCAATCGTCTACATATTTGACGTGTTCACTGTTTGTAAACTTGTCATTTATATGATGTAAAAACAAAAGGGCCAAAGATTGTTCCTTGTGGTACGCCTGCATTGACAGTAATGTACTTCGACTTGATATGGCCGATCTTCACTCGCTATTGGCATAAGAAGGAATTTAGCCATTATGAAATTCGGGAGTCCAAATGACGTGCATTTAGTTAGCAGGATGTGGTGGTCTACTCTATCAAACGCTTTGCTAAAGTCAACGAGTAGTACGCGGTACATGGTTCCGGTGGAATCGAGTGCTGATTTCCACGCGTGCACTGCGGATGTTCCCTTTACTGAACCATATTGTTGAGGGTAAACTTGGTCTCCAACGATGGCCGTTATCCAGCCACAAATGAATTGCTCCAGGCACTTGGACAATACCGGCGTGAGTGATATTGGGCGCAGGTCTTTATGGATGAGCTTCGGCGGTCGTACTTTGGGTATAGATCTGATGTCAGTGCATTTCCACAGCAGTGGTACAGTCCCTTCCCGCAGGCTGCTGTTGAAGATCGCACACACGGGGGAGCAAGTATGGTGGCGTAGTCGTGTAGAATCCAGTAAATTTCGTCGGGGCCGACAGCTTTGTCTGTTCTAATCCGTGATAGAGAATTGGCTACTTCTGCAACGCTGATGATGTAGGTATCTGGGACTGTAGTATCAGCTCCTACTGGAAGGAATGTATCGTCCGGTGACAGCGGAGTTAGATCGTTCGTCATGGATTGGAAGAAATTGCACACGTCGTTGGCGAGAGCGTCTAGATTTCCGGAGCAATGCGCGTTAACGAGTCCCTGCAGATTGTCGCGGTTTACTTTGACACAGGCAATGTCTTTAACGTTATTCCACCATCGTTTCGGGTGATCTTTCTCAAGAACCTGGATTTTCCGTTTGTAGTATCTCCGTTGCAATGACTTTCTCTCGCAGTTGACTTTGTTTGTACATAGCTTGTGCAGTAGTTGGTTTCCATCAAGAAGTGCATTCTGGCGGTGGCGAATTAGATATCGAAAATTATCATCTATCCAATGTCTGTCACTGAGCTACGTCTGATTTGGTGCTCTGGAAGATGCAAATCAAGTAATGTTCTTATACTAGAGTTGAAGAAATTCAGTTGCTCTTCACAGGTTGGTAGACGGAATAGCGTTTCCCATGAGATGGCTCGAAGTGATGCCGCAAAACGGGCCCGGTCACATGGTTTGTGACAGCGCGAAGGTGTACTTGAGACCACCGGTATGGTATAATTTGATGATGTTGACGGAAAACAAACAACCACCTTATGATCTGAAAGGCCAACTGGCGTGGTAATGACAGGGCGACGATAAAAGTTGGGTATGTTGGTGTAGACCTTATCCAATATCGCGTTTCCTCTTGTTGGTTGGTCGACAATCTGTTTCAAGTCGTGATTTCGTTCCATGTGAGAATCCTTCGTCTTGTTGTCCATCATGATGATACCTGTATGTGGGTGGTGTCGGCGTATGTAGTCTAGTGAATGGTCGATGTGATTTAGCATTGCTCTTTCATCTGACCTGGGAGGATGATATATGGTTCCAATTGTTATTTGCGGGTGGTTGCGAGGCATCTTTGGTGGACGTATAGTTATCCACAATGTTTAATGATCGGGTTGATTTAGTTCGGGCCAATATTTACTTGGAATTGAATCTCGAACATAGCAGGCTATACCTCCATGTTGGCAGCCGTCTTGTCTGTCTCTCCGGTAGATATTGAACCCGGACTGCGAGAGCTGGCCATCTGGTATGCTGCTGGTGCATCATGTTTCTGGTATAGCTATAAAGTCTACCCTGTAGTTGTCCTTTATCACTTTTATTTTGTCCAGTTTATTAGACAGCGCTCTGCGAATGTTTGAAAATTGAGTTGAAACAAATTATTATTGTGGCTCCTATGAGAGCGACTGTTATTGTCTTAATAGGAGTCACAGACCCCATCTAATTTGAAACTACACTGCATTTGTATATATGAATATATATGCCTATTCATGTTACTTTAATTTGATATTATACACATATTGTAATTGGGGTCTAAATAAAACTTCTACCATCATCACCAGTTCCACAAATGTTCGATTCATTGTTGTTGATATGGTGTGTGGGTGGTTGGTGACTGATCATAGTGGGTATTCGGTGTTGTTTACATCGGCCTCGGCACCCGCAGTGGCATTCAAGGGCGATTTGATTTTTGTTTGTTTGCATTGAGCCAGTTGACAAGTAGTGTAGGTGTAGAAGGCTTGGAAGTATTCTGTCATACTTGACCAGATACAGCTAATTGACACTGCCACTGAAACGTGACGGCCGATCTGCTGGCTGGTTGGGTGTGTCTCTGGTTCTGGTTGTGGTCAAGCCTGACTGATCACTAGTTCAGCAATGCAATGTCATAAAACCATTAAAAAACACACATGTATGCCACACTTGTATAAAATTGTCCATCGAATTGTAGTCCACGTATATTAAAAAATCATGTCTGGTAAACAATACGCATATCAGATAGCAACAACTTATAATAAATCACGATGTTATACAGCACTTGCAAAGTGCAGCCACATAGGGCAATCACTTGTCATGTACACCATTTCATTGCTAATGTGTTACTATGGGACAACACCACTTTAATTATTGTTGACCCCCCGGAAAACACCCATAATGTCTGATTTCCAGACCTGCAGTTAGTAGCCTGATAGGAAGATTATATTCATGCATACCTGTGAGTGGGAATGGTGACTGAGTAGACTGCTTATTCACTAAAGCATTCAATGGCAGGAAGTCTAGGACAATAGAATCTCCACATGTAGTGGAAGGCTGTCACTCATTCACTCATGTTGGCCATGGGGGTCGACCATTAGTGGCTTTGACAGAGTCATTCCATGTTAAATCAGTCACTCAAAACATCGCCGGACTCCAATTTTGACGACATTTAGCACAGTTGTTGGCTCACACAAGAATATCAACAAAAAAAATTAAAAAAAATCTAGGTCAAGTATTATTGAAGATGTAGGTCACTGAACTTTGAACTGATTCACATACTGACCATTACATTAATGCCCATAACTTTGCTGTTAATAAAGCTAGAAAAGTGCAAGTAATACATAATTAGAAAGCCAATAAATAGGCGCACATAGGTATTGCAAAATAATAAATGTCATGTAAATAAAAATAACATATTTTTCATAATTTGACCTTTGACCTCAGATACCCAAAAAATCTGTCCTCCGATTTTTGATTTTTTTTACAGTATCCTATACTGTTGCAGAAGAGTCCCTGAAAATATTAGAGTGGGCAAATAATAATGTTCAGAGATACATTAAATTGAGTACACCCGGGTGACTTACCTTTGGACTATAGATCAGTGGATGCAACATTGAATTTAATTAGTTCACCTTTTTTCAGATCACTTAACAAGCTGCTAAAGGGTACCTTATAATGAAATGAGTATACTCACATGCTGTAGTCGTTCTCTTAACATATTCAAATTCTTTGCAGGGCCTCATATATTTTTTCTGTGTCCTTTGGATAGATTGTAGGTCCGACTAGTGTTGGTTGTCGGGTGAATATGCATGAGAATACCACTCACATGAACATGAAGAGTGTCACTGTGTCGTGGGTAACAGTATGATGGTGATGGTCCATGTGGGTGAAGGAAGTTCAATTCAGCTTCTTCATCAGCTGGAATAACATCCATTACATAAGCCACCCATCAGTGTCCATGGTAGATGGCCGTCACATACCCTTTGATATCCACAAGACTGAGACCATCACACTGGGCTGTCACAATCTCTTTTCTTCTTATGGAACATGTGGATTATATTGCTACTTCCAAATGATTAAGTGACAACGGCTTGAAGAAGTGTAGCTTCTGTGTTCCTGCTATTGTTTTTGCTCTTTGCATACAGCTTGCAAGAAGAGTTGTTTCTTCGTAGTACTCTTCTGTGGTCGAAAAGCAGAACTTGATTGTAGGAATATGGGCTGATGCAAATTCAAAAAGCTGCAATTGGTGATGTGATGGTCGTATGGTCTCTGTAGACTAGCTTTTGCCGAAAGTCTATTTACCGTTCCACCTATGCCATCACACGCCCCCTTCCCATGAGAAGTTGCAAAAAGTGCCATTCAGCACTTATTCCAAAGTTCTGTTCATGGTGGCAGAGGTTGAGAAAGTTTTTGCAGTTTTTGTATTGACCAGCACAGCTATCAGAGAGGTAGATGGTTTTCTGAACAGCTGTAAATTGTGCGGTAAGGAAGTTGATGAGGTGTTTCTGGAACAGGTGCACAGCAATGTTGTCATGTATGTTACAGTCAGAAATGACAACATGTCACACCGTAGTAGCAAACAAAATTTAATGGGTGCAGTGTTGCCTGTGTATTATTCCAATGCAAGGATTGTGCCTCATCTTGCAAGACGAAAGACTAGTTTTCTGCAAAGTCACAGGCAACAAGAAAATGGTCTGGCTGAAGTGATTTACGAGTGTCTCTTAGTCATGAAGACTGCTGTCTGCTTATGAAATCGTGCCGCTACAAGATTTCAAGTTGGGTGCAGAATTCATGGATGAAATCATCTGCACTGAGTTTCATGGTTTGTAGTGTTGATCGATCATTAGTTATCCATTTTTAAAATTAAGTTTCCTCGATTTCCTGGCTGTCAAATGTAATCTGTGGTCGTTCACTCAAATTTTTGAGTCACCACACTCATCACATTGTTGCAGAAAGCATTCATGTTATGGTGGTTTACATCGTAGTTGTGATAGACAATGGATGTAGTGAACCAGTGGGATGTGATCATTTTCGGTAAGTTTGCTGAGTTTTGCACCAACCATCATTAATTTTACATTCTGTTGAATTGTGCAAATGTGTACGGACTGGGTACCTGATAATCCTGCCAAAACACACTGTTTTGGGCGTAGCTCTGCAAATTTGCTGAAACCAATGTTAATGTTTGAATGTGTGTTTTTAAAATGTTGGTATGCCTCTTTCAAGTTACAAAGAACTAGTTGCTTTTGCTTATGGACTCGTTCACCATGAACAAGGATGGAGACAAAATCTTTTCTCCCAGGCATCATTCGGAGAAGCAGGTGATGACAAAGTTACTTCAAGAAGTGATTCCAGCTGTTCACGACATTGTCTGCACAGCTATGTTGTGTGGTCAAACCCAATGTTAGGTTCTTTGAAACCAGTTCTGCAGAAACATTTTGCAAGCCTTTTTTAGTCCTTTGGCTGAAGGTCCAAGGGACTGTTGCCATCACTCTGCGTCCGCTGTCCGCCGTTAGCTGCCGTATCTCAGAAACCGTTCAGCAACTTTTTCTCTAATTTTGCATAGACATATCTTAGGGCACTGCCACTATGCACGAGAAATCTGTATTTGATTTAATCATTTTAAGGGCTCCCTAGGGCCTCCAAGGACCCCAAAACTGGTGAAAATGTAACATTTTGCCTATTTTTTCAAAAACTGTTCAGCAACTTTTTTTCTAATTTTGCATAGATGTATCTTAGGGTGGTGCCACTCACTATATGCAAGAAATCTGTATTTGATTGAATCATTCTAAGGGGCCCTCAAAGTGCAAAAGTTTTATATTATCTAGTGATGTGGTTTTGAGAAGGGCCCTTGAGGCCACCCCCAACAGTAGATGTGTATTGTGCCACAAAGTCAACAGCTGTGACTAATCTCTACAGCCTAGTTCATTGAGAGCTTGATTAATCTTTCATTGGTCACAGCACCCAGGCAGAGTAGACACACTTGATCCCTGTTAGACTGAACAGTTGCCTAACACTTTTAAACTGTATCTTCAAAACTATTGATTTTCAATAATTGCAAGTTGTGTTTATTTTTTATTTTCTTTAGACTACCTTTTACTCTCAGATAATCTGTCCTCTTAATTTTATACATAAATACATAATCTGGCATAACTTTATACATTTTTGTAGCAGCACATTTGTACTTCCAGTGTATCATATATTTATCACTTGTTGTGTATTACACCCAGCTGTGGAGCTAAGATTCTCTGCCTGCTATTGTTTGATGGAAACTGTGACTAATCTGTAATTGGTCACTGGCAGTAGCTTGTTTCAACAGACAGCATTAAGCCACTAGACCCCTGTTAAACTGGACAGTTGCCTGTAGGTTTTAAACTGTGTCAAACAGTGAGTCTACCTTTTGCTCTCAAATAATCTGTCCTCTTAGTTTTACACATAAAGACATAATCTGGCATAACTTGATAAGTCTTTGTAGCAGCACATTTGTACTTCCAGTGTATCATTGCAACATAACATACATATTACATACTGTGTGCCACATTTGAATGTTGTGCATGTAATATTTCCATGCAATCCATTTGCATATATAATTTCAACAGCCGTTTTCTTCATTTTCACTTTTTGATCCCTACCATGTTCAATGCTGCATAACTTCGCCAATTTTTGTAGCAGTCATAATTTTTGAAACCGTGTAAAGCACCCTACCCAACCTTTACAAGAATGTAAGAAAACAATGTTACAATTTTTCCGACTTATCACTCATTTGGTAAGGGGTCACATATAGACTTATTAGTCCAAAGGACTTCAGGACCACTTGGCCCATTTTTTTATTTTGTCCGAGTGCTGTTTTAGTGGGTCAGCACACCATCTGCACAAGTTTTAGTCACTAGTAGACATTATGATTACAGGCTAACTAAATAGTTATTTCAGTTTCTTTAGCATCACTCACATGTGCAATGAATATGCATGAGTTTCATATAGTATCACTCAGACTCAGTCAAATGAAACTGCAATCATCACACATGAAGCTGAGCAATTGTCAATACAATTCAATTTGTAATGCTTACCATATGTATTATGCAATCAAATTTGTTCATTTGTAATGTTTGAACATTGCTCTACAAATCACATAAAATTACAGACAAAGTAGACATGTACATGTGCATGATCTAGTCCCTCTGGTGGCTTGTTGCGTAACAATAATCCCTGGTGTATTGAATAACAATTATATAATTAGTAAGCATATATATATGGATTTACACAGCAGAGGTAGTACTGTATCTCTGATGTGAGTTATCCTGTGCCATCCTGGTGCAATTTGTCATCCTGGGTGTACGCAATTTAACGTATCTCTGAACATTATTATTTGCCCACTCTAATATTTTCAGGGATTCTTCTGCGATAGTATAGGATACTGTATAAAACAAAATCGGAGGATATTGAGGTTGACTGAATGAACCGCAATAGTGAATATCCTTTGATATTCCATGATTTCCCAATTTCACATGTTCAACCCAACAGACACAATACTGTGCTGGCTAATTCTGGGTAAAGGAACAGACTGATTTCCTTTATAATACATTGACAAGAATTGCAATTTAAGTTTTCAAGTAGAAATGTATAACAGAATGTATAATAATTTATTTGGAATTGATTTTTTGCAAAATGGAATTGGAGTTGATATTTTGGAATTGAGTAGAATTGGAATTAACATATGACTTGCCCATGCTAGATGCAAGTGAGACAAAAAATGTATTATAAATATCTTGTGAAATTCAGTGTGATACTATTTAAAATTCATGCAACATTTGTCAGTCTGTCTGTTAACACAAAAAACTCTTGACAAACATTGTGTAAGCCTTCAACTGCCCCTCGGGGGAAGTTTTGTTTTGCACGTTATGCATGGCTATCTTTTTAAAGAAGTGTTCATGTTTTGTCTGCGTCTGTAATTCCATAGATCAGTGCTTCTCAATGAGACAAACTTGTGTGCCTTGACACCAGTGTTCTACACCTTAGCTGAAAAGTTGGTGGTCAGTTGAACCTTCAACTTTCAAAAGTTGGTGGTCCCACACAAAAGTTGGTGGTCCAAATATTAACAAAATTATACGAGTAATATACATTAGCAGTTTTAATGCATGGTAATTATTGGTATATAGTTCAGGCCAAGTTTGTTCTGCATATTAATTCACAATATTCAGATTAAAGAACCAGCGAATATAAAATGACAACATAGGCAACATGTTATTGTTGATAGAAAAACATCAGTGTTGCAAATTACAACAAACACCACTACACAAATGTCAACAGGGAACTACACAGAACTGTTGCCATCATCTGCAGAAGCAGCAGGACTGTCCGTGAAACACTCGCTCGAGTCACTGACAGATGACTCCAACTGAATTCAACTAGGACAATGACTGTCCACCTCGGATTTGAAGTTGGGCATCCTCGCGCCGGATGTATTCCACACTCCACAGGTGGATAACTGATGTGGGTTTTAAGTCAGCCATGTCGGGTGAATGCAGCTGGATGGTGATGATAGCGCACACTGTGGTTGGCTTCATACGGTTTCGAAACTCAGTCTTGAACTCTTCACTCATTTCACTTTCACTCTTTCACATTCAGCGAAACTCGCTGGAAGTGCCAGCACTACAAAACTAAACTCAGTCGATCTATCCGCATTGATCAGCTCAACAGTTTATTGTTTTTCCAACTTGTTTTTATATCCGCTTGTAAACGTTAAATTTCCCGTTCGGAAGTTCACAAATGTTACCATTATTGGCACTTTTTTGTCTAGTATCCTGATTCACCTTGACTTTGTTGTTATATCATTTTGGCCTAATTTTGATATACCATGTGTTATTGCCATCATTCAGCATCACCTCATGCATATCTACGTTACAAAAATATCGTGTCTTAGCACAAATTTGAAGCCCAAAGAGCGACCCAGTTTGCAACAACATACGCTGTTGTATCACTCACTGCAGTAACGTGCGGCCGCAGTGAATCATATTTTGGGCCTCAAAAGTGTGCTAAGATGCAAAATTTTCGTAATATAAATATGCCTGGAATGACATTGAATGATACTAAATCATTAGGTATCAAATTTAGGCAAACGTGTAGATATAATAACAAAATCGAGGTTGGCCCGGATACTAAACAAGTATTTTCTTTTTAAAAATCTGCCGGTCTTGTGGGCTGACTCTTTTTCCAAGTTACCGGCCCAGCAAAATATTTGACGGTCTCAATGATCATGCCAGTCCAGCCCAACTTATGACACCATCGCAGCTCAGCCTCACATCCCAGTCCAAGCTGGAGGGAAACCCCCAGCTGCACGCCATGCACTCTGTGTGCGCCTGACAACTCTCTGGGTCTCTGTACAACTCCTAAATCTATCTGTCTCTGACTACTGGTTATTTCAAACTAGCCAATGGCTATCTCCTAATCCTGCCACTACTAAACTATCCCCTTAAGCCACTACCACATGTCCAACATTAACAATCAACTTTTCACTTCTTTAGAGAGCCTTAATTAATCCAGTCTTATCTATTGACAACCCTTTCAGCTATCAGCTAAGGGAGTCCTACTGTGGCCATCTGTATAACAAATTATTACAATATAACATTCATTAATATTATACTATATTACAATATTTTTTAATATTATAGTTTATAATAAGCCATACCATATAGCCATGAGGCCATGACACAGTCTTGTTGAGCAGAACACCAGCCTGGGCGATGGTGACATCAGACAGAAGCTTATTCATCTCCTCGTTGTTAATTAACCAAATTATAAATTAGAATTGATGTACCCCATATGTAAAATTATTTTAAATGCATTAAATTTGTTAATTTTTGTTTGTTCAATCGTGTAGGCAGAAAAAAGTCTAATTACAAGGTGGTTACAAAAAGAATACACATTGACATGGTAATATTTAGTTTGGTGTGCTGCAAAGATTGAGCAAACTTAAAAGTGTGCCAAGAAATCAAAAAGGTTTAGTATTGCTGATTTCAATGATTTGCTTAGCATCTATGGAGGTTGGGAACAAAGTCACATATGTTATTTTGGACTGTTTATCCGATGCTTCTAACATGAGAAGTTTACAAGCTAGAGTATATATTCTGATCTGCTGGGCATGGAGACATCTTGGTATAGATTACCAATGCAAAAATTCAGAGAATAGGAACATGGTTAGAAGTGGTCACTTAAGTTCACAAAGTCCCAAAATATGTTCATTTCGCTGGTTTGGTCATCACCACATATCCTATGGAAAACAAATGGCTACATTAGTGCCATCTAACGAGAGAAATGGATCATAAAAATCCGAAGACCCACATCATGTATTGCTGCTTTGGTGGGGAGGATAGCGTGTTAATAAGTCCTAAATGTGTAGCGTTTTTTGTACTTTGCAAACTGATCAGTGATGAGACCATCACTTAACTGCCATGTACATAAAACACTGTGTGCATGTTATATAAATGTTAATAAATAAAGTTGTTTCCCTTTTCCCAGGGATGTCTTCCCAGGTGAGAGACATGGAGGCTACTGATGAGACTGTCCAGTTTGACGATGCCCTTAACTATCTCTTAAAAGGTGAGTGACAAACATGCCGCATATGGTTGCAGTCATTAAATAATATGATACCAATTATTGGCAACTTCTGTTGTAGAAATGTTGCATACAACATATATTTCTTTTCTAATTTTAGGAATGCAAAATAAATACTCCCTCTGTGCACCAGTTAACTCTCTCTGTCTCTGTTCGACAACTGCCTAGATATCTATCTGTGGCTGACCACTGGTCATTTAAAACCAGCCAGTGGGTATCTCTCATACATCCTGTCAATACTCAATTATTCTCTTGTGAAATTACTGCTGTGAGATATGTCCCTGTCCTCTGCATAGGACACAATCTTATCTCTTGGTCATCATTTCTGTTATCTGCTTAGGCACTCAAAGTAAGTCCTATTGTACAGTTGGTTTGTGAATTACTCCTTGGCTCCTTGCCATCTATACTTTACATCACATAAACGTACACATTTTCTGTAGCAAAAATATTAATAAATATTCTAATGATATATAAAGAGCCCTTACCTATCCGGCTATACTTGCACGGGAGTGTAGACTTCCACTTGGTGTTTTGTAGATGTGATCTTGATGTATTTGGCTATATAGCGAGTGTATAATTAGTGGAATCAATCGGATGACGGGGTTAAATGGTTAGCATGTAAAGTCATTAATTTATAATTAATGTTATTATAATAATTAGTTATGGTTGCAGTCAGTTATGTTTAGGTTAGTGTTAGGCTTCCAATGATTGTGCAGTTGACCACCATTGTAGCATGCTGACCTAGCAGCCAAGGTTACTTTACAAACATACAAGGCCACCGCTTTGTGTACCTACATATTCTTCTATTTCACCCATACAGATGCTGGTGCTAAGAAGATGCACGGGAACGTGCGCCTCCCTCTTGCACTGGACACATTAGAGAGGAGGGCCAGAGAACACGGTCTCACTGGAGAGGCTATCACAACAGTGGTCGACATTATCACCAAACGCAACTTATGTATGTCTACCTGCCGGTGTCTGGTAACACACAAATAACAACTTTGTAACCAATGGATCCAGTATCTTACTACCATGATTGTATCTTACTACCATGATTGTATCTTTTTGGACATCCTAAAAGTTTACAAAAATAATTATTTTTGAGTACCTTTTGTTTTCAGACTCCTGTAAATATTACTTTTATTTGATCCTGTGTAATCGGACACCGATTATTCATTTATAACCCGAATGAAGTTACAAAGCCCTGTTAATACCAGGAGTAGTAAAGCAGAGATGGCGTGATTTCAGGACTTGTTTGTGCACGTAAATAAGTGTCCCAATCCATACAATCAATATGGTATATTTAGAATGATGTGTATGACCTCCATCAAGCTTTGCCTCGTCAACAATCTTTTCATAACAATATGCATCACATTGCCACCGCGCCATGACTTCTGTAGATCTATCATATTTAGAATTGTGTGTATGACCTCCATCAAGCTTTGCCTCATCAACAATGTATACTTAACAACATGCATCACATTGCCACTGCGCCATGACTTCTGTAGATCTATCACTCCCAAATACAGTTTTCACTTTAACAACTTGCCTGATATTTTTAACATAAAAACATTTGAGGCCAGAATTTCAACTAAATATATGACGAATGCTCCACATGTTTGGCATACATTTTTTATGGCTTGACGGACCTTGTTGCTAGGCAGTAGGTGTCGCAATGGATAAATTAATTGTTTTGACTAATTGTTCCAGCCATCACTGCGATGAACCGCCTGATAAAGAGTCTGTTGCCATGTGGTCTAGTTCCAGTGGCCTCCGTCCTCAGATGTGTCTCCTGGCTGTGTACAATGAAACCTCCTGCCAGTGTACAGGTAATGTCTCCTAAATCTTCACCACTCACTAAGCACGTATGGGGTATGATACAACATCAGAGCATCATAATTAAGCTGTTGCATTTGAGCCACACTGTTGATCTAGGGCACAGTGATTCAATTCATTTCGAAACTTTGGCAGTTCTCAGTTTCCTGTGTTTTTCAGAGGAGATACTATGCCATCCCTTGTACCTAGTGTCTAAGACAGGGGAAGTACAACGTCTGTCTTCACACTGTCTCTGCATCTCAATTTCAGTCTTCCTCTTCTGTTTCCCAAGCTGCCTTTGTCAGTTTCTCCTCTCTCATTCTCTCTACCTGCCCATCCCAGTCTGGTCCCAAATACTTGAATTCTCAGGTGTTTCTTCACTCCAATCTCTTCTCGTAACTCCCTCGTCTTCTACCTTCTCGTGTCTATGTATTTATGTGCACTCGCTCCTGAATGTCAAACAATCGCAGAGAGTCATTTATTGCTCAGGCTGTTTGCTGGAATCAGGAGATCTCGACTGCAGATACACATGGTTTCCTCTGGTGGCTACATTTATACTATTTCATAAAGAATGTAATTTACTGTCCTATAAATTAGTGTTGGGGCTAAGAATGTTGTTGATTATTGCAAGTTAGTAGTTGAAGTTACGTAAAATGTCCTCAACTGATTGGGGGAAGTTTACATAGCTTGGAACAATTGTAGAAAACAATCACCTAGGGTCTGTTTGGTTTCAGGGGTTGTTGATTCGTTGGATGGTGCTCACGTACGACCTGATTGATGACAAGGACATGTTTCATGCTGTCTACACAGTGTTCTTTCACTTCCTGCAATATGAAGCCATGGCAAGTTCACATACTCTCATAATTAGGAAATGGCCTGATTTACAATAAAAAATGTCATATTTTGTACAGTTGTCAAGATGGTCAGTTATAAATTACTCTATGTCTAAGTTTGCAGCAGCGCTATTTAAAAATTGTCTTTTGTATTCCAGTTTAATATGTTTTAGTTCATTTTAATGTATTTTATTTATATTTATATTATTTTAGCACTTTTGTGCATGCGTTCTACATGGATATATAGTGCGTAGTATTGTTTAATAATAAAATAAATAAGTACCTTTAAGTTATGAAATTGACGATAGGTGAAGCAAACTGCCTTATAGCTGACGCTGTGTACTACAGGTAATTAACTTAACTACATGTGTTTTCAGTGTCCCCATGTGTGTCATCTTCTATACCTGATGACACGGAAAAATGACGTCAAAGTGTTCCGAGTGCGAGCATTGTTGAAGTTGCAAGAAAGAATGGTGAGATTATTCCAGATGACTGATACCGTCATTTTGGTAGTTGTCTGAAGAAAATCATTGATAGCGATCAAAACTTTACAAGAAAGTTAAGTTGACTGCAAAATGTATAAAATGAAGACCAGTTTGAACCATTCAGTTTGAAGAATCTCTTCACGTAGATTAAACACAATGTTCCATGTAATTATCTGGTGTAGTTTTGATTTTCTAGCTTATATAATATTCATTTGCAAAATCAGCAATGACATTAGAAAGATAGATTACAACAGTGACTGTCTACAGTTAATTCTAGTGAAATTCTACTAAGCAGCTGAAACAAAACATGAATCAATGTCTATGAACTTTGGGAACTATTTCCGGTTACAAAATTACCATTTGGGTTAGATTGGGATTTGGAATTATTTTAAGGTTAGGATCAATTAAAATGCAGAGACCCTCAACATGAAGTTCTGATAATTTAGGCTAGGTAGTATTACAGTTATGGTTGGGGTTAGGAATTTGAGGTTAGGGTTAACATCAATACAGAAATGCAGTTAAGACCATTGATATGAAGCCATAATAATTAAATCAGTTAATTGGAATATTACCAAACTGTGTCTATGTTTATTGTAGGGAGTACAGCCTTACATCCTTGGTCTGTTGTCTCTACAAGATCTAAGATTACCAAACTGTGTCTTTTGCAGGGAGTACAGCCTTACATCCTTGGTCTGTTGTCTCTAGAAGATCTAATATTACCAAACTGTGTTTGTTGTAGGGAGTACAGCCTTACATCCTTGGTCTGTTGTCTCTACAGGATCTAAGATTACTAAACTGTATCTGTTGCAGGGAGTGCAGCCTTACATCCTTGGTCTGTTGTCTCTCTACAAGATCTAAGATTACCAAACTGTATCTGTTGCAGGGAGTGCAGCCTTACATCCTTGGTCTATTGTCTCTACAGGATCTAAGATTACTAAACTGTATCTGTTGCAGGGAGTGCAGCCTTACATCCTTGGTCTGTTGTCTCTCTACAAGATCTACTGCCCACATCTCGTCTCCCTGTCTATCCCCAAGAGTAGGAGGGTAAGTAGATTTATTAAGATTTAAAGGGAGATTGTCTGTTCACTTTTTTAATTAATTTAAATTTCTTAAGGCAAGTATATATCAATATACTGTATGTATGTGTGTTGACATTGCAGTTAATAAGCCCAAAACATTGTTTCTTTATTTTAGTTTTTAGCCCGTGAAAAGTAAACAAATCATTCAGATTATAAACAACTCTATTGGCCATATTACTGACAGCGGATAGTTTAACCACATGGCTTAGTGTGGTCACGATATTCGAACACTAAAGAAAAACAATTCAGCGAGCTGCCTGACACTGCCTGTGAACAGTTACCACCCAGGCTGATTCATGGCCAAGGACAGACAACCCACCTTTAACAAGATCACCATCTAGAGAAAAAATCTCAGATGGAGAAATATGCCTTTTGCTCGTAAAGAGTCCAACACTGCACCACTGTGATGGTTACTTCTGTTCATTGTTTCAGGTGTTTTTCCACCGAGCGGATGCGTCCTGGCAGATGGCGCTTCAGAAGGTACAGCATTTGCAGAGAGAGAGTAGCCAAAGCAACCCAGCAGGCGGGTCTCCCGGCAGCTACTCCAGAATGGCGGCTGTAAGTGTGATCAGGGTGGGGCATATTGCACAAAATAAAATTCTTGTTATAGCTACTTCCCGTTTTAGCTATTTTTGGCATTTGTGTAGAATTCCGGCCCACCTCGATTTCGTCATTATACCTATATATTGGCTTAAATTTGATATTTCAATGTGTTGGTTCCATCTTTCAACATAATTCGAGACATAATGTTATAAAAATATTGCATCTTAGCACATGTTTGGAGCCCAAATAGTACTCTGGTTTGCATCAAAATATTTGCTGTTATAGCACTAATTTCAAGTGTAAACCTGGGTGTTATTTGGGCCTCAAAAGTGCCCTAAGGCCCAGATGTAATATTTTTAATAACTTTAAATGCCTGAAATTATGTGTAATGATGGAATTAACACATTGATGTATGAAATTTAAGTAAGGCTACAGTTATAATGACAAAATCAAGGTGGGTCCTCAAGTGCCCAAATGTTTATTTCTGTTATAGCTACTCATGTAATCTGGCAGACAATCTGGTTCCATTACAACAACTCTTTTAAATATTCAGGAATGGACAGAGGGGGAACATTAATGTATATAATATTAGCTGAATATTGCTCTCACCAGCTGTATATTTTGATATAGTTGGTGAACCAGTTTTAGAATTACACACACTACTTTAAACACATAATAATGGACATGCATTATGGAGTATTTTTGGACTGAGTAATTACTGTAACGGGAAGTAGGTATAATGGGCCTAAATCTCAACGACAAGAGGGCTACCTGAAATAAGTTATCAGTGAAATGTTTTAAAAGGTATTGATGTCACCAAACTAGGTCATATGTGTGCATGCCCGTAGACTGGAAGGGTCATAGGGTTCAAGTTCACCCATCAACTGAGGTAAAAGAGTTCCGCTTGAGGGAACAGTTCCGCTTTAATAGACTACAATGGGGTTGGTGAGGTGTAGATGTATCACATAGATTGGTACAGGAAGTGTTGAGGTACCACAGGGTGACAGTTAAAAGTGTCCTGATGTTTTGAGCAATGTTTCATATTTAGCAGTTATGTTTGTGTTTTGCATTGTTTGTTAATGTGATCTTATTATTGGCTACTTGTCAGTTATACATTTTACAGTATCAGAGTAATACAAATTGCTATATGTGTTCAGTAAGTATGAACTTGGTGTAACACTTCATCCATTTTGACTGTCCAAAATTACATGTTTTTATAAATATTTCATCAGCATATTTAGTGACACTTTGTAGAATTTGTTATTTAAACAAACAGCATGCCATATAAATATACAAAACACTTACATGCATGCATCTAGGGGGAAACATATGTTGCTGAATATGTGTGAACGAATTGGAGAATATTTCATTAAAACATCATAGGGTCTAAAGGGTTAAAAAGTCAAATCAGACCAGTACTGTTGAGAATGGGAGTGCACTTCTTTAAAACACCATTGGTTAAAAAGGTCTTTAATCTGATCAGTACTGTTGCAAATGGGAGTGCTCTTCTTTGTAACTACATGGGGTCTAATGTTTTAAAAAGGTCTTCTATCTGCTTAATATAGTTGAGAATCAGAATGCACTTCTTTAAAACTTCATGAGGCCTAAAGGGTTAAAATGTCTGGTCCATCCAATGTTGCACACACAGTGAGGTCACAGTAGAAATACATCTTGTTGTAATGAATTCAGAAGACAAAGCGTCGCCGTCATGAGTTGATCCCGTCCGTTGACATAGTGATGACGTCTGATGTGAAGGCAGTAAGACCAGGGCTGTTGTCACAACAAATAGATGTCCTCGTTCCCTTCTCACAAATCAGGTCATTCACCCATCTACTGAATAACCTCGACCGACTTGAGGTAAGGACACCTGGTGTGCTTGTTGTCCTGTTGTTGTGTCAATGTGTTCGTGTCAGTTGTCAGGTTTTTTAGGTGTATGCTGGTGACAGGTGTTTGAGTGATGGTGTGTGGACTTGTGTGTTACGTTGTTGACAGAATGGAGTTATCTATGCAATGTTGTTAGTCGTGTTGTGGTTGTCACTTTGTCATGGCTGTCACGTTGTCACATAATATTAGTTACTGCTTTATTTTGGTTATTGCAGTGTTGTTGTCAGTTGTCATTGTGTTAGTTGTCACTGTGTCAGTTGACAGTGTTTCAGTTATCCACACATTAGTTGTTGTCATCACTGTGCTAGTTGTTAGTGTCAGCTGTTACCATTACGTTGGTTGTTATCACAGTCAGTTGTTATCATCACTGTGCTAGTTGTTGTCACTGTCAGTTGTTGTCATCACTGTGCTAGTTGTTGTCAGTGTCAGCTGTTACCATTAAGTTGGTTATTATCACAGTCAGTTGTTATCATCACTGTGCTAGTTGTTGTCACTGTCAGTTGTTGTCATCACTGTGCTAGTTGTTGTCAGTGTCAGCTGTTACCAATATGTTGGTTGTTGTCACTGTCAGTTGTTGTCATCACTGTGCTAGTTGTTGTTAGTGTCAGCTGTTACCATTATGTTGGTTGTTATCACAGTCAGTTGTTATCATCACTGCTAGTTGTTGTCACTGTCAGTTGTTGTCATCACTGTTCTAGTTGTTGTCAGTGTCAGCTATTACCATTATGTTGGTTGTTATCACAGTCAGTTATTATCATCACTGTGCTAGTTGGTGTCACTGTCAGTTGTCATCACTGTGCTAGTTGTTGTCAGTGTCAGCTGTTACCATTATGTTGGTTGTTGTCACTGTCAGTTGTTGTCATCACTGTGCTAGTTGTTGTTAGTGTCAGCTGTTACCATTATGTTGGTTGTTATCACAGTCAGTTGTTGTCATCACTGTGCTAGTTGTTGTCACTGTCAGTTGTTGTCATCACTGTGCTAGTTGTTGTTAGTGTCAGCTGTTACCATTATGATGGTTGTTATCACAGTCAGTTGTTGTCATCACTGTGCTAGTTGTTGTCACTGTCAGTTGTTGTCATCACTGTGCTAGTTGTTGTCACTGTCAGTTGTTGTCATCACTGTGCCAGTTGTTGTTAGTGTCAGCTGTTACCATTATGATGGTTGTTATCACAGTCAGTTGTTGTCATCACTGTGCTAGTTGTTGTCACTGTCAGTTGTTATCATCACTGTGCTAGTTGTTGTCACTGTCAGTTGTTGTCATCACTGTGCTAGTTGTTGTCAGTGTCAGCTGTTACCATTATGTTGGTTGTTATCACAGTCAGTTATTATCATCACTGTGCTAGTTGTTGTCACTGTCAGTTGTTGTCATCACTGTGCTAGTTGTTGTCAGTGTCAGCTGTTACCATTATGTTGGTTGTTGTCACTGTCAGTTGTTGTCATCACTGTGCTAGTTGTTGTTACTGTCAGCTGTTACCATTATGTTGGTTGTTATCACAGTCAGTTGTTATCATCACTGTGCTAGTTGTTGTCACTGTCAGTTGTTGTCATCACTGTGCTAGTTGTTGTCACTGTCAGTTGTTGTCATCACTGTGCTAGTTGTTGTTAGTGTCAGCTGTTACCATTATGATGGTTGTTATCACAGTCAGTTGTTGTCATCACTGTGCTAGTTGTTGTCACTGTCAGTTGTTATCATCACTGTGCTAGTTGTTGTCACTGTCAGTTGTTGTCATCACTGTGCTAGTTGTTGTCAGTGTCAGCTGTTACCATTATGTTGGTTGTTATCACAGTCAGTTATTATCATCACTGTGCTAGTTGTTGTCACTGTCAGTTGTTATCATCACTGTGCTAGTTGTTGTCACTGTCAGTTGTTGTCATCACTGTGCTAGTTGTTGTTAGTGTCAGCTGTTACCATTATGATGGTTGTTATCACAGTCAGTTGTTGTCATCACTGTGCTAGTTGTTGTCACTTTCAGTTGTTATCATCACTGTGCTAGTTGTTGTCACTGTCAGTTGTTGTCATCACTGTTCTAGTTGTTGTCAGTGTCAGCTGTTACTATTATGTTGGTTGTTATCACAGTCAGTTATTATCATCACTGTGCTAGTTGTTGTCACTGTCAGTTGTTGTCATCACTGTGCTAGTTGTTGTCAGTGTCAGCTGTTACCATTATGTTGGTTGTTGTCACTGTCAGTTGTTGTCATCACTGTGCTAGTTGTTGTTAGTGTCAGCTGTTACCATTATGTTGGTTGTTATCACAGTCAGTTGTTATCATCACTGTGCTAGTTGTTGTCACTGTCAGTTGTTGTCATCACTGTGCTAGTTGTTGTTAGTGTCAGCTGTTACCATTATGTTGGTTGTTATCACAGTCAATTGTTGTCATCACTGTGCTAGTTGTTGTCAGTGTCAGCTGTTGTCATCACTGTGCTAGTTGTTGTTAGTGTCAGTTGTTACCACTATGTTGGTTGTTATCACATTCAGTTGTTGTCATCACTGTGCTAGTTGTTGTCACTGTCAGTTGTTGTCATCACTGTGCTAGTTGTTGTTAGTGTCTGCTGTTACCACTATGTTGGTTGTTATCACAGTCAGTTGTTGTCATCACTGTGCTAGTTGTTGTCACTGTCAGTTGTTGTCATCACTGTGCTAGTTGTTGTTAGTGTCAGTTGTTACCACTATGTTGGTTGTTATCACTGTGCTAGTTGTTGTCATCACTGTGCTAGTTGTTGTTAGTGTCAGTTGTTACCACTATGTTGGTTGTTATCACAGTCAGTTGTCATCACTGTGCTAGTTGTTGTCATCACTGTGCTAGTTGTTGTTAGTGTCAGCTGTTACCACTATGTTGGTTGTTATCACAGTCAGTTGTTGTCATCACTGTGCTAGTTGTTGTCACTGTCAGTTGTTGTCATCACTGTGCTAGTTGTTAGTGTCAGCTGTTACCATTATGATGGTTGTTATCACAGTCAGTTGTTGTCATCACTGTGCTAGTTGTTGTCACTGTCAGTTGTTGTCATCACTGTGCTAGTTGTTGTCACTGTCAGTTGTTGTCATCACTGTGCTAGTTGTTGTTAGTGTCAGCTGTTACCATTATGTTGGTTGTTATCACAGTCAGTTGTTATTACTGTGCTAGTTATTGTCAGTGTCAGCTAACACCATTATGACGGTTGTTGTCACTGTCAGTTGTTGTCGTCACTGTGCTAGTTCTTGTTTGTGTCAGCTGTTACTATTATGTTGGTTGTTATCACAGTCAGTTGTTATCATCACTGTGCTAGTTCTTGTTTGTGTCAGCTGTTACCATTATGTTGGTTGTTATCACAGTCAGTTGTTATCATCACTGTGTTAGTTGTTATCAGTGTCAGCTAATACCATTATGTCAGTTGTTGTCACTATCAGTTGTTGTCATCACTGTGCTAGTTGTTGTCACTGTCAGTTGTTATCATCACTATGCTAGTTGTTGTCAGTGTCAGCTGTTACCATTATGTTGGTTGTTGTCACTGTCAGTTGTTGTCATCACTGTGCTAGTTGTTGTCAGTGTCAGCTGTTACCATTATCATGCATCAATCAAGTCTTTGTGTGACTCTAGTCATGTCAAGGACAAAATCAGTAGTATCCGGTCTGCTTTCTCCGGTCATACTTCAAGTATTGTAAATGCTGACTCTCCACAAGTAAATTCTCAACTTGTATCGTTTGAACCTGCCACAGTTGACGAAGTGAGGAAAATAATTATGTCTTCCCCAAATAAATCCTGTGACCTCGAGCCATTCCCGACCACACTGCTAAAAGCATGACTTGATGCATTATACAAACCAATAACAGATATCATAAATGCATCACTGTGCTCTGGCTTTTTTCCTGAAGATCTTAAACACACCCATGTAAACCCAGTTCTTAAGAAGACATCTCTGCCTAAAGACAACCTAAACAGTTATAGACCCATTTCCAACCTCAGCTTTATTTCCAAAATACTTGTAAATTTACTTATCTAATGTTTTGCAATCTGCATACAAACAATTTCACTTCACAGAAACTGTTCTTTTAAAAGTACACAGTGACACTAACCTAAACATCGATAAAGGCAAAGTAACTGCACGTACTTTGCTGTCTGACGCGTTTGATACCATTGATCACAACATTCTTATTAAACGTTTATCAACGTGATAAAGCATATTAGGCACAGCTTTGAGCTGGTTTTCTTCATACCTAACTGACAGACACCAAGCCATAAAGATAGGTAACTGCTTTTCAGCCGTACTGCCCACTTCATGTGGTGTCCCCTAGGGTTCTGTTCTTGGGCCTTTGCTTTTTACGCTCTACACCTCACCACTAAGCTCTGTTATCCAAAGTCATAACTTGGATCATCACCTTTACGCAGATGACACACAGATCTACATTTCTTTGGCTACATCAGATGCTAATCACTCCCTAAACCAGCTCAGCGATTGTCTCCAAGATATCTTCCATTGGATGAATGACACCAAATTAAAGTTAAATGCAGATAAAACTTAATTTCTCATCATTGGTACTCCAAAGCAGTGGGGTAAACTTGATGGCTTTTTCCCAACAAGTATCTTGAGTCAAAGTATCACACCAGCCGCCTCAGCGCGGAATCTCGGAGTTACGTTTGATGAAAATTTCAATTTTAAACATCACATATCCAAAACGTGTCACTGCTGTTTTTACCATATCCATGATCTTTGCCATATTCGCCAGTATATCTCACTTTCCGTCGCTAAAACTATCGCAACAGCTCTTGTAAGCAACAGATTCGACTACTGCAATTCCCACCTTTATAATATTGCAAGCAAAGATATAACAAAACTTCAACATGTGTTCTCCTCGTTTTTCTCGCTCAGTGCCCCTTCTAAAATCACTGCATTGGCTCCCTGTGCGATATCGGATTATTTTCAAGATTTATACAATTGCCTATCAAGCCCTTTCATCCAAACAACATGCATATCTAAATTTGATGCTCACTCCAGCAAGAAATCCCAGACAGCTACGGTCAACCAGTTGTAATCTTCTTTTCATTCCCGAGTGAAGACGAATGCAGGAACTTGAGCCTTCTCAGTTGCCGCATCAACTTTGGGGAATTCACTTCCTGTCAATGTTAAATTAGAATGAAATATAGTTTCATTTCGCCATCGTCTAAAAACCTATCTTTTTAATATTGCCTATCCTCCTTTGCTTCTTTATACTTTCATCCATCTGTTGACGACTCAAGCATTGTATATGATAACGAGATTGCTTAATCCTTTGGTTTTGTTGTGCAGTTGAGCTTAATTTTCGAAGATATTGGCGCATAAGAAGTCACTATTATTATTATTATGTTGGTTATTGTCACTGTCATTTGTTGTCACTGTCATTTTGTCAGTTGTTGTCACTGTACAGCAGTGTCACTGTGTTACTTGTCACTGTTAGTTGTTGTCATCATATTGGTTGTTGTCACTATGTCTGTTGTTGTTACTGTGCCAATTGTTCTTATGTCAGCTTTTGCCACTTCATTGGTTGTTTTCAATGTACATCCATTGTCACTGTCTCAGTTTTCATTGTCAGTTGTTGCTACTGTTGTTTGTTGTCACTGTGGCTGTTGTCACAGTCCATTGTTGCCAATGCACATCAGTTGTCATCATGTTGGTTGTTGCCATCACTGTCTGGTTTGTCATTTTGTCAGTTGTTGCAGTTAGTTGTTGTCACCGTGTCACTGTCCTACGTAACCTTGTTTCCTGTGTCCTAGCTGCCCAGTCAGATGGCGGCTGTCCTGACAGACAGGAACCTACAACACGTCCTGAGATGCCACCCGGACACTGCTATCTGCACTCGCCTCGTCTTCTGGCTGGACCACGCCTTGACCCATGGTCAGTGTCTACTTGACCACTCAGCTTTATTGAGAATCTAGAATGAGTGCCGTTGATATGCTGTTTGTTGAAGGATTCGTTTAATTTACATTACAACGTTTTGTGAACTTTTCCATCTTAATATTCATCTGCCATACTTGTGCGTTGTATCTTAATTAACATTTGATTGATTGTATTATGTTGTGAAACATCTGAAAATGTAAATTGCCATATATTTTAAAGATGTGTTGATGCACACACTCTAACACATATGCTCACACACACAGTCACAAACACGCACGCATGCACGCACGCACGCACACACAAATGAAGCCATAAATTGGTTTCCTGTAGAGCTCCTGACTGATGTGGATGGAGAGACAGACAGAGGGGAGCAGCTCCTCATGATGCTCATAGCAGTGTCCGACTTCCTCAAGGTCTGCTATTCCACTTCAGTGCCTAATTAGTATCGGTCAGTTGTCCACATCTTACGGGGTTTTCGTTCCACTAGTTACTTTCCATTAGCCACATCCCACAACCATTATGTAAATAAACGAGACATGACATAGTGCTTGCAATTTGAAAGTTTTGTTTCTAATTTGAGCATTTTGCGGGTGCAACTTTCAAATTGCAAACAATATTTCAGGCATATTTTAGGTGCAATTTGGCAGGTTGTGTACCTTTACTAAGTTGACACATTCCTCAGAAGGGCGGGATACAAGAATGACACAGAACTCTCCATGTTACAGAAATACTGTTAACAACTGAATCAGTTCATCAAGTTAGTTTTAAATAGATTGAACAATACTGCCACCCAGAGATTTACCTCTAGATGACAAATGGACAAGGAAGCCATTGGCTTATTGACAGTCCAACTTTGTTATCCTTGTGTATCCTGCCCTTCTGAGGTACATGTCAATTTGTTTAAGGCAACAGGCTCCTCGTGAAATGTCATATTTTAATTAACTGTCATATCATAAAAACTACTTGTTCAATCTTGACCAAATTTGGAGTGTCTTAAGTCTATATGAAAAGAATGTCAGATATTAAATACTTGTCATTGTTGCAGGAGGGTTTACCAGTGTGTGAACTCTTCCTGGAACGTTTCCTACATCTGTGGAATGGCAGGGACTACCGCGTGTACATCCTTAAACTCATAACACGCTGTCGATTACGGCCATTCACGGGTAGGTGGGCTATGTAGATGTTGTTATCAGATGTGTCTGTAGCAGGCGTAGGTGATCATAGCCACTTCTCCCAGTCAAGTATCTTCCAACCATTCTGCTGTATGCCTTCCTAGCCAGGCTGCCAAGCCAGTATGGTTTTTTATGTTCTGCTAACGACTGCTTCTTTTCCTCGCTGTCAAAGTACTATGTTCTAACTTTTTTTCCTCATCACATATGGACTGTAAATCTTGCTTGTTGTTTACTAATTATACATATGATTTTTCTATTAGTGTTTGCTGTTCTAAGAATGTCTGTATGTGTGCTCTGTCTCAGCCCTCAATGAGTTGCTCTTGGAGCCTCTCAGGAAGATCATGTTCTGTTCATCCGTCTTCGTCAAGGTGCGTGTGTTTTGTATCTGTTGCCATGGTAACACTGTTGTCATGGTAACAATGTTATCACAGTAACACTTGTCATGGTAACAATCCTGGCCTCATTCAAAATTAATTTTACCACAGTGTTTCCCTTTTTTTGCCAATTTTGTCTTTCTTGATCCATCTTTTGACAACTGGAATACTAGTTATGGATTTTGAGATTGACCAATCCTCTTGTTTTGATGCACCTCTGAGCTTGGTTTCCAAGGATTTAGGTGCAATAGAAGTTATCTTATTATTATTATATATTCAGCATAACGAAGTTACTGATATTCATGGAAAATCGCAGATTTGTAGCAACATCGTTTAGTCGTCTTAACGTCGCTCAGAGCCGGTTAGGATTTACCTCTCGAAATTAACTCCATTGGACAATGTGAAAACATAATTTGTCAGTTGTCCAATCACGGAATATTCCTGCGGGATCCCCGGTGTCTCCAATGGTGACACCTTGCAGAGTTTCGACATCTAGACATTCATGTCAAATGGTGCCCAAATGATAACTGCATTTGGGAGACATGGAAAGAAAATGGTAGCTGAACTAAGATGTCTGTTGCGCTCGATTTCACTATTATAGTATGTGCCCACAATAAATCAGAATGCTGGTGTAGCTGATGTTGAATTTCTGGTTTATGACGGTGGTGGGAGTAAAAACCGTGCAGGCTGATGGCACTACGTCACTAGTCGAATCCGGACCCATTTGAAGCCCAAATAAAAACGTGTATCCTATTCACTAGTAGGCACTTGTATCAAATCTGGACCCTTTTGAAGCCCAAATAGCGACCCGGTTGCTGCTGCGGCCGTGCGTTACTGCACCACGCACATAAAATGATCGATATGGCAGCATGTGTTGATATAAACTGGGACGCTATTTTTGCCTAAAAAGACGCAATATTCTTAAACCTAGGATAATGTTGAATGATGGAACTAACTCACTGAGGTATCAAAGTTAGGCAAAACTCTAGTTATAAACTCGAAATCAAGGTGGGTCCAGATTCGACACAAGTGGCATGCCCACTAATATTTTATGTATTTAACTAATGTTCTATGCCGTTTTAGCAAAATAAGGAATGTGATTCGTAAGATATCTTTGTGCTAAAGACATAATACATATTCCGACAGAGTTGTGCAAACACTTTTGGGAAAGTTGATTTGAGTGAAGTACTTACAAATATAAACCACCAAAGTTCATATCTCATAAAAGATGCCTATTGCCCCAAACCGTGTACACTAACTGATTATAAATACCTTGGGCTAGGCAATGATATGTTTGCACTGAATGTGGATATACTACACAACTGACATTGTTTTATAAAAAGGACACAATTTGAGAAACGATTAATAGAAACATACTTTTGTGGCATACTAGAAATGACTGTTTAATTAATTGCATAGCATGCTAACAACAAATAATGTATAATCTTTGGAACAGAAACCACCCATTTAACATCATAATATTATGATGTGATAATCATTTAAAGGTGATGATGGGGGGAAAGAGTCTTCAGATGATACCCCTCCCCTGTCACTGACTCGGTCAGCGTGGCAACAAGGCCAAGGGTTAGGGCAAGAAAAACATCACCACAACCAAGTACCAGTGGTCAAGTGGAAACCACACCTCAACTGAGTACCAATGGTCAAGTGGAAACCACACCTCAACTGAATACCAGTAGTCAAGTGGAAACCACACCTCAACACGATGAAACAATCATGATTACTGACTTTTATCAATCATGCTTTACAAGTAGTGTAAACGTGCTTACATGCTATCTTATTTTACCCAGGGCAAACACTGTACCATATCAGTATGTTTTCATGTAGCCCCACTGTGGTGGATTATTGCAAGAACAAACATGAACCATTTAACTACCTAAAATGATAATATTATGTATTTATTAAAATATATATAATGATAATATTTTAAATGCTGGTATGGTTGAGCACTAACATGATACAAATACATAATGGATTTTCAGTGATTTGATGACATGAAATTGTTTTTGTTTGTTTGTATGCATGTAAAACAAACACGCATGTGTATTTGCATGTTAGTAAGTATATGGATATTACTATAATTATGCACAGAAATGTATATATTTTAAAATGTAAATATTTAAACAAAGCCATTTCTTAATCATAGTGTTCAAAATACAAAAATAAATGTTTAAAGATGTACTTACTTACTTCCCATTGCACCTACGGCGTGTATGGCAGCAATGGAGTTCCTCCACACTGGTCTGTCTCTTGCCAACCTCGCAAGGGTGCCCCAGCTTTGTCCTGCTTCCTTCATGTCTGTATCTTCTGTTCTGTGCCAGGTTGTTTTTTGGATGTGGCATAAAGCCCACAAAATTGTGTGTAATAAAACCAGAATTTTCGCAATTTGAATGTTGCACCAGCAAAATGTTGAAATTGTAAACACCATATTCAAATTATAAACAGCCGTTATTGTCACTTATATTGCAAAGGCACGTGTCCCAACCTAACCCTTTAGGGTACCTTTGAAGTAGGCTGGTTCCCATGCCCCTGACTGCAAAGTGGGACCAAGTACAACTGTCTCACCAAACCTATTGCAAACAATTACCAACCCTGAGTAACATAACAGACAACCGAACTTCAGACATACACATATTTAAACTTTAAAGATCCGTGTTGCATGTTTCCAGTGCCAAATACTGATCTGCTTCACCGACCTGCTGCGTAACTTTGTGAGCATTGAATGGCCACGGTATCAGTCCTCCGAGAACTCACAGGCCCAAGGACTGGATGAGTCTGACCAGTAAGTGCCTACTGTAGAATAATCTTACTGCTGTTTTTAAAGACTAAGTGAAATGAAATTTTAAATGGTTTTTTGAAATTTTGTATACATGAACTAATAATACTCTTGTCAAGTAATATGCCAAATATGGAGCCTATTTATTGCGAACTCATGTCTCTATGCCCGCTCAAACGTGGTAATTTTATACATTTCCTAAAAGGGCAGATGATGTTCTATTTAATTCCAAAAACATAATGCAATGGAACGTCACTCTACAATCTCCTCAGTAATAGAGTCACCTTGCAATTAAGGTCATCCTAGGACAGGCCAAAATTATTTCTGTAACAATATTGGAAACTAGTCTTACTAATATGGTCACCTGACCATTCAGGTCACATTTACCCTGTCCCAAGGGTGACCTTATTAATCTAAGCGTAATTTTAATACCACCTTCCTTTTGTAATGATTAATCTTCTTGGCCAGTTTGTAATGGTGTCATAGACACAACAAGCCAATGCCAGTAGACGTTGCAAAAACGCAACTTGCTGCTTGGCACTTCTTGGCAAAAATGATTATTGGTGGAATCTTCTCTGTGGCACTGAACTGGTTAATCTTGGGCTAGTTCATTAACCATATGTTGCATCAGTTCATACGGCTGTATGAATCAGTGTCAATGCCATGTGGAACTGTCCAACCATGTGGACCTGTCCAACCATGTGGAACTATCCAACCATGTGGAACTGTCCAACCATGCATGACAATGATGACAGATGGAAGTAAGACTGAGGAGTATCAATGTTCTATAAGGGCAAACGGTGCTGTGTCATGGAATTATATTAGCACAAAAGTGATGTTTAGTGACAATTCTAAACAGTGGTATAAAGAAATACCGTAATCACTCTTTTTAGTGCACAGTATGCTTAACAAATTTTTTAGGTTAAAAAATCTGTTTACAAAACAAGGGTGAAATGACAAAATGGTGGCACCACATGGGGCAGTCATGTGTATTTTTCCTGTCTCTACTCTGCTATGTTGAAAAAGGGCGGGTCTACACTAATTAGGTCATGTATACTAAAAAGAACGAATATGGTAATTTATATTATTTGATGGTGTTGACATATAAATTACATTACAGCTAGATTGGATGTATTGTTCCATATGGTTGTATGTATTCCACAAGGAAATAATTGTTGTTCTACCTAGTTAGACGGGTTGTTCCGCATGGTTGATCACGTAAATTGTTTCCAGTTTTTCGGTGTTCTCGGACAAAGATGCACTCTCAAGCGAACCCTTCCACCCCCTCGACACGATCACGTCATTCATTGAGTTTGTTGACAATGTTAGTGTGCTGGCGTTACGACAGGAGCGAGAACACGTCCTCCTACACCACTGTGTCCTCAGCTTCTACGAACTAGTATGTGTCTTCTCATCTCAGCATTCTCAGTCTTTCTGCATTGTTAACCTTTTTCATTGTGTGGCGCAGTGTCTAGAGCATCGGACTCTCAATCAAGAGAACCCGGGTTCGAATCCTGCACTGCTGTGTCAAACCTTGGGCAAGTTCATTCATGCTACATTGCTCCAGTTCACTCAGCTGTATGAATGATTATCTGGTTATAGACAGTGGTGGATATTTATGTACAAATAGTCTTCGTGCATTTATTGCAGCATGATTGAATATTGGGAATGTTTTACATAACTTCCAGCAATAATCTTAGGAAATGTGCAGTAAAACTGCTCAAGTTTATGTAATGGTACGAATACTTCACGTAACTGTCTTCTATGTCCATGTGTACATAGCGCCATCTAGAGAATGGGCATTTTTGCTGGTGTAACCGAGACCATAATTGACGGATCCACTGTGTTGTGGTTTGCCAAGGGCACAATCAAAAGTATGCATGTGACCTCCGTGAAGCTTTGCCAACAGTGTTGTTAACGGTTATATATGTTGTGTATTACATTATCATTGCCGTGTGACATCTCCAAAATCAAACATTCCCACATATGGTTGTCACTTTGCCTTATGTTTTTATCATAAAGAAACACTTTTGGGGCCAGATTTTCAACAACAAATATTACGAAAATTACAACTGCTTCATGTGTTCAGTAACTGCTTGTTGATGATTTTACGGACTTTTGCTAGGCGACATATAATGTGATGGATAGGTCAATTAAATCCAGAATTGAGCTGCGGTTCACCTGTGCTGTCATCTTCCACAGGTGTCGACGATGTACCAGGCCTATGACATCCCGGTCGCGCCTGTCCTGTCACATGAACTCTTCTACAAGTGTCTCTTCGGTGACCATGCCACCATCCTCATGCGGCTCTGTGACGTCATGTGCAGGTGTGTCTCACTCAAATGTTCTCCCCCATACGGTTAGCAGAATAATGTATAACTAGCTTACACCCTCCCATGGAGCAACAAACCACTCATTTACCATGGCACCATCTGGATAATTGATCACCATTTAGTTATCTCAGGCAAGAGAAAGGCCCTATAAAAAGTATTGCATATCAGAAACACATAAGTGAACATTGTAAATAACAATTGTTGTTTTTAAAAATATATCACCAGTTGGTAGATGAGAGGCCAAAGGTCCAATGAAGTGGGTGAACCTCAAGTGTCTCGGGGGAGATGCTATTACAATGCACCAGAGTTTGAATTTTGTGAAACGACTCCTTGTTTTACTTCAATATGCACACTTACGAGACCATCCCTTATTTTTTATACTTGCAAAGTAATGAGATGACCCCTTATCTGTGTTTGCCAGTTACCGCCACGCCTACCAGGCGATCCGCCATCTGAAGACATCCTCCACCAGCAGTGATCGTCTGATCGACCACATCAAGACGTTCAACCTGTACATTGTTGACATGTGCGACACCTTGTGGCGGAGTCGTGCATTCAGTGGTTCTGACAAGCACCCCCTGTCTGTGTTCCACCTGCTTGGACTGATGCCTCCAAGCAGCCAGGTGTCAGCAAAACACAGTTTCTCCCTCAGTCAGCATCCAGCCATGCTTGGCTTGGCCGTCAGGTTTCTAGCCGAGGTAAGGCAGTTGTTGAAATGTCTGCAAGGCCGTCATTTATCTGTACTCATGGTAGCATAGTGTATATGTTAATATTTTCCTTCTAGACAGTTTCCATCTTGGGAGCCAAACTTTCAGGAATTAATCCACGATCCTTTGGAAGAAATGTAACGTCGTTATTTTTTCAAAATTCCCATTGAGGGTTATTACTGGTTTTTGAGTTAATGCCCGTCATTTGTAAACACATTTTCTGCAATTGTACCGAGGACTGTCTATCAACTGGGAATGTTTTACATTACTTGCATTTCAAAAAACTGCTCACACTGGTGTCACACATCATGGACAAATAATTTGGGAAACTGTCTTTTGTGTCTGTATGTATCCAGAGGACAGGCATTTCTGCTAGTACCTTTAACCATTTCAGTACAACAGGCTGGTTTTCCGGCAGCACTATCTGTGACGCTTCTGTACGACAGGCCGGTTTTCCGACATTGACGATGTCTGCTATTCAAATCGTTTTAATTCATATTAATCCACTGCATGGAGCCACTTGTTGTGTACGGTTGTCAAGGCGAATAAATTAGGCATTCAGCAGTGGTCGTTGTTTATTATCGCTCAATAATAGTTTACGGTGATTTTCACGGTTTTTAATGATGGATTATCAAACTCTGCGGCAGCCACAATGGCGGACCGCATTACTTCAACTAGCGATTTACCACCGTAAGTTTTGGACAGATTATTTGATAGTTTTATCGAAGAATCTTTGTCGGATGTTGACGATCGACATAATAATGATGTCGGCGAACTTAATATGGTGGCCATCTTGGATTGTTGGTTACCATGACGACGGAATGTAAAATGATATGGCTCATTTTATTCGCTGATTATCATACTTTCCAAAAATATGTAACATTCCTATTCATAAAAGAATTTTTTTTGCTCAAATCTTGACTTGAAGTGAGGTAGTCCATTATCTTGCATATTCACTAGGAATACAGTATTCAGTGGTCACAGCTGGTTAGGGCTGTAGTACTGAAATGGTTAAAGTAGCATGTTCCTGTTAGCTACGTTGATGGGTCCCTCAGGCCTCACTATCAGTCCACATTGTTATATGTCAGTCTTTTTTCTTTTGTAGATATTACCAGATACAACACAAGTTCAGCCAAAGCTCATCAGGGTAAGATATTACCCTAGATGTTTTTAATCTGAAATAAAAGTATTTGTAAATATTTTCTTTAGAGAGTATCCAATTTGCAACCAATAGTGATGTAACTTTCAAACTGAACTGTTGGTAATTCTTGTAATGTGTTCTACCAGTTGTGTGGAGAAGAATAAAGCGAATCCTACATTCAAAGCCTTGTTTCGCTAGTTTAGTTACTTCAGAGATATTCTTCCAAATCTAAAAAATGGTTTGACAAAACAGCTGTGAAAAATTGAATAACGGTCAGGCCTTGACATTAAGATTTTGTATCCACTGGCCCAGGGGGCCATTAGATTTGAAAAGTTACTGGCTGGCCCAAAAATTACTGGCCCGGATTTGGTAAAAAAAATATGTTGAGACCTAGGTGCCTGTTGGTCGCTTCACAAGAAGTCCGCAATGCAAAGTTAAATGAAGATTTTTAATCGTGGTATCACTCTGCATTCTGCCATTAATGTAAAATCCGAGACATTACTGACCTATTTTCAGCTCGGGGCTTGTTACTTTAGCTGGCTGTCAGCACATCAAAAGCATTTCTTGGTTTTGGCTGTGCCTGAGGCTCAATGCTAAAGCCAGTATTACCAGGATATGATAAATGTGCATCTGAATACCATACCATGTGTATCACGTTATCATTATGACTGGTGATAACCGATGCTGATGTAAACAACGTCTTGGTGTGAGACAATACGAACGCTGTCTACAGTCCTTTCTCTCGGTCCGCCCAAGACACAGCTGTATTACAAGATCCACCGTCTTTAGCAATGGTGTCAAATGTTTGATAATATAAACAATTTCCTTCACGCCTTTCCATTCTGGAATATTATATGCACTAGGGTTTTATCATGCAGACGACAGTTGAGATTGCCTGCCATCTGTAGCTAACGTGTAACAAGATCGCTTATTGCCATTTGCCAATCACGGGCGGATACAAATGAGTTTGGCAGTGCATACGTGAGTTTTAGTTGCCGTTATTTAATTAGTTATAACAAAAATGTAAGAAAACAAACATTGATTTATATATCAAATAAAAAGATTAGGCTTTAGGGTTGTCCTATTTTTCTAGGTATGGTCGGGTTATCGGAAACACGATGGTGGTCAATCGGATTGAAATCAGTAAAATATGAAAACTAGTGGCCCGAACTGGCCCGACAGCCTCAAAAAAGGTGCCGAGCCAGAAGGGCCAATGTTAATGTCGAGGGCTGGCAATATAGGTTACTTGATAATAGCACTCTCTATTTATGAATAAAAATGATTTAGAAGTAACGTAATTATTGTTATAAAAGTTAACTTTATTAATAATAAAATACAAAGCTATACAAATTTGGTAGAAACACATTGTATTTCTTTTTATAAAAAACGTCATTCCATCTGGTGTGTGGCCTTGTTTTGTATGTTGCAATTTGTGTACTTTCTGTTTGTTTTGCAGCAAAACATTGATGCATACCTGGAGTTCCTGGAAACAAGACACATGCCGGGAATGATGAACTTTGTCAAGTTGTTCATCCAAAGACACTCGACCAGTCAATCCCGACTCAGTGCAACGTCTGGTCACTCGTAACGACAGAGGTGGCAGTTTAGGAGTCTCTGTCATTACTCTGACAGGGCTGTAATGATGCACTGATGCTTCGGTGAATCATTATACTTTTTACAATGCGATACATTTTATAAGAATCACAATACATATACAACTGTATGATACACGCAAACTTATCTTCCAATGTTTTATCATGTTGCAAGATATAAAAAGTACATATCAGAAACCAACGAATCCATTTGGCACAATGAGCTTGCATTTAGCATGAATACGACTTGTAACCCCTGTGTGACCCAATTTACCAGTGGTGAAGTGCACCTTGCATTTAGCATGAATACGACTTGTAACCCCTGTGTGACCCAATTTACCAGTGGTGAAGTGCACCTTGCATTTAGCATGAATACGACTTGTAACCCCTGTGTGACCCAATTTACCAGTGGTGAAGTGCACCTTGCATTTAGCATGAATACGACTTGTAACCCCTGTGTGACCCAACTTACCAGTGGTGAAGTGCACCTTGCATTTAGCATGAATACGACTTGTAACCCCTGTGTGACCCAACTTACCAGTGGTGAAGTGCACCTTGCATTTAGCATGAATACGACTTGTAACCCCTGTGTGACCCAATTTACCAGTGGTGAAGTGGGGCTCTCAACTTTCCCATTCACCACTGGATTTCACAGTAAATACAAACCTCTGTATAATGTGGTGTAACTAAACTTTCTCTAAAACAATGTATCTTTACATATCGCAATATCTATCAGATCACAGGTATCGCAATGTGTATCATGACATTATCACAATGCATACCACATACTTATCATACCAATGCATACCACAAGTATTGCAATTGATATCGTTGCGTTATGTATCGCTGTAGCCCTACAGACAAACATATGATAGTTTGCGTGCAACTGTAAATAGCATAATGTAAATAGAGTATTATGATTCTTTTATGAACTATGTTATTTTAGACATCTGTCTGTCTGGACACAGGTGTGTGGTTGTTGATTTGTACAGCGCAGCAAGTATCTCCTTCCAGCTGACACCACTATATTAGACACTGGAGTATCTTCGAGAGCAGTTCATTTGTACCATATGCGTGGAGCATGGTAGCATTGCAGATAGACCATTGGACTCTCAATCGAGAGAACCCAGGTTTGAATCCTGTCGCTGCTGTGTCGAACCTTGGACAAGTTAGTTCACTCCACGTTGCTCCTGTTCACTCAGCTTTATGAGTACCAGGCTATAGACAATGGAGGGTATTTGTGTACGAATAGTCTTCATGCAGTAATCGCAGCATAGATGAATGCTGCCCAGAGAAGTCGAGATGATGTATTTTTGACTTGAAGTTCTGTATAAATCTATATTCAGTTTTTCATAGGCCTATGTCATTGCTATTTCAAACCAGTGTTGCCATCTGACAGGCTACAAAATATACCCACATCAAACAAAATTTGCTGCATTTTGTTGAAAATCTGCCTAGCATCAAAAGGATTTGCTCTTCAACCCATATAAAGTTTTGTATTCAAAGTTATACTTGTGTAATACACACGGCTATAAAATGTGTTATTCAAAGTTATACTTGTGTAATACATACGCCTACAAAGTGCGTTATTCAAAGTTACTTGTGTATACATACAAAGTGTGTTATTCAAAGTTATACTTGTGTAATACATACTCCTACAAAGTGTGTTATTCAAAGTTATACTTGTGTAATACGTACGCCTACAAAGTGCGTTATTCAAAGTTACTTGTGTATACATACAAAGTGTGTTATTCAAAGTTATACTTGTGTAATACATACTCCTACAAAGTGTTATTCAAAGTTATACTTGTGTAATACATACTCCTACAAAGTGTGTTATTCAAAGTTATACTTGTGTAATACATACTCCTACAAAGTGTGTTGTTCAAAGTTATGCATCTGTAATCTGTAATTTATCAACATTTTTTCATTTGAAGGAAATCTGTGTTAAAGCAGGATACGGCCATATTCACCTCATCTGTATTATGTACAGGGACTTCATACATTGCAACAAGTATGAAGTATTTCATAGTGACATTCTACCCATTGTACATTATTAAATGATGTATTTCAGAAATGTTGAAAATAAAATGTACATAATATATTGATAAGTGACTGCTGGTCCTATTGTTTTGTCTCCTGATCAGCTTTACTAATGGTGTGTTTGTGTGGGTGCATTACGCCGTACTGGTATTCCATGTACAGATGCATCAGTTTTTATGTGAAATTCACATTTTTGTCTTGATACAGTTCATGTTTCTGTGTTAATATTGTTAACTTTCCTTGCACTCTCAAAAACCATTATATCGGCAAATTCAGTGGGTTGAAAACGGATTTGGCTTTGGCCATTCAAAAGATGAATGGCTAAAGTCATTCGTTTGACCACCAACACTATTTTAATGCGCATTTTCATTAAACATATTATTCCAATTATTCACGCACTACTTATTTAAAAGAACCAGTTGAGGAAGCTGCTTTAGCTGGTCATTAGCATTCCTTTTCTGATCAAATAGTGCAATTTATTAGGCTACAAAATATACAGGTGATAGAGAATGCACACGTTTAGATCTGGGAATGAAAACCTGTTGTGACAGATTATGGGTTGTGTGGTCATCAGGTGTAGGAGATTAGACAAAGAGGGACTGACGTGTTGATAGGTACCTGGAAGTTTTTACATGACAGTAACCATACAATATTATAAGTTATTTTGTTTAATGTCCCATGAAAAAAATTATATTTAAAAACAAATTATTTTCATAAATAATATGTTAAGCTATGTAATGAAGGAGTTTGGCTGAATTAAGAGTAATACTTGTTATAAAAATAACTTAATATTTAAATAAATAAAAATGTATAATACAAAATAATTGTTATCAAAAGTTGTTAACTTTATTCAGCCAAACTACTTCACTGCACAACTTAATATGTTGTGTTTGAACCCACTTTAAACACTGAAATATGTGAACATGGGACATTCCATAAAACCAGGGTATGTGCCGAATCATCAAAACAATCCTTGTGAAAACGAGGCATTAACTGCTTTATTTCAAGACACCAACTACGGCGATACAGAAAGCGATCACGTGAGAAATTCTGTCATAAAACATTAAAATGTTGCATTGTTTCCTTCAGCAGAAAAAGCTGTTTCTACAACTCCTCAACGAATCTTTCTCTCATTAAAATGTTGACCAAGAATCATGACAATCATCTTCCCGCACATATATTCATATATAGAGTTTATGACCATTTCCGCAGCACATAAACGATAATCACCCCCTCGGGGGGACGAGACAAGAATTAAGCACTACCCTTCTTGATAAAATAACAATTATGCCATTCAACTGTGATGGATACACCTAAAAACAATGTTGCCGACGTATTTTATTGGATATTTTACACGCCGGTATTACGTGAACCTGCAATAACACTAAGTAACAACGCAGCTACACTACCACAGTAATGCCCCCTTTCCCCTGCCACAGGTATCATTCATGTTTTCCTCCTGCATTGTGTTCCCGGCTGCCTCTTAAAAACCAATTTCCCCAATATTAGCCACAAGCCCTCAACACTAACGTAGCACTAGGTTAATAAATTATAACATAAAAACGTAATAAGTGGACCACTGTCTGCCTGCAGAGCTCCATGTCAGTGACACGGCGTGCACACACAGCCTATCGCATCAGAGAAACAACAATAAATAAGCACCTGTAAATGATGATAGAATGCTTCTGTGACTAGCACACGAAGCAGGAATTTAGATGCAGTCTCTTTAAGTTCACAAACTCCAAAGAACCATACAGCGTTTTGTATTGGTTCAATACGTCCTGTGGGATTTCTGATTTTGAGCGAATGTCTTCCGAAATCACAGCCAATACCCACAGGATTCAAGTGACATTACATGGTTGTCAATGTGCACTAATATACATTCCACTTAACAGGTGGCAGCACTGTAGTGATTTATTTTCTGCACAACACATGGTAATGACCAAATCAGCGCCAATATGTCATGCCATACATTCTTTGGGTACTTACGCAACCGCCCGTTTCAATGAACAGGTTCCACCTGTCTATTTAGAATCTGTACAACCGCATGGGAAACATGTAGGATGCACTGCTGTGCCAAGGATATGCACAAGTTGCCACCTTAAATGGTGTTTACACACACGGTACGTGATGTACCGGTATACACAATGGAGTAAGATCTCTGGTCCCTTGGCAGGTAAAGACAACCGTGATCCAGCACACGCACTTATCAACAGTCTGCACTTGGTGCCACAACAACATTCTGCAACTACCATCTCTTGAATACTGTACAACACCAATTTTCTTGCGTGGAAGACATTTTCTGGATTTTTGGTATTGCATGAATTCATAAATCTGTGAACCTTTCTTCCAGCGAGATGGTTTCACACCCATTTTCTGCAAAAATTATCTCCAGCATAAATAGTGTTTTACAGCATCCACAGGATGGGCAATGTGAATGGAAGTACAATATTGGTGTTGCATCATGTTGATACAACTGCATGCAGCTAATCCCATTGTAAGTCCCTATATTTAGCAAGATGTCATCTATAAAGGTGAACATAAACAGGCACAGTCACAAGCAAAATACTCTGAAAGTGATTTATTTTTTCGAACTTTTCTAATAAATTTCGTCACTTATGCTAACTGCATAACTTGATGCAGAAAACTAGAATATCATTTTAATCCACTGTGGATATCAACATGTCGATATCATCATGTGATCAATTCTAGAATATCGCCACTGATGTGATATTTGCCATCTGGTGTTGTCGTTGTCATAGCGATTTCTGCAGCTGTAACCATGGTAACGTAATTTCATGTTCCCGTTTAAACAGGTTCTAGCTATCGTTTTATATCAAGGCAGCAGTGCTGGCTGAAGACAAGACTTCAGCACGCTCTGAAAGCAGCATGTAATCACTAACACATGCAAAAAACCCAACAACCCTATATCACAAAACTACCCCCTACAACAGAGCAAACAAAACAAGAAAATCACGGGTAATTCACAACCACAAGATTTGGTGGACAATGCTAACAAGGGAAATACAAAACTGCTGCATTACAATATCAGGATTCACTGTGGGAATACAAGGTTATTTGAACACAGGAAGCCAAGAAACAGATTTGTAGATTATTAGGGCAGGTGGAAATAGTGGGAAATTATTTCTTAATGCATAGGCATTAAAACTTATGTCAAAATTGTTAGTATGTATGCACACATTTCTTGTTTTCCAATTCTGATGCCCAAGAGACAAAAACCCAGGAATATGTAACGGGAATCAGGAAAGAAATTGGAAAAGGCTGAGCAGGGGTAAATCCTCACTGGGAAAATAAAAAGAACTATATAAATGATATGGTCCATACTTTCCGGAAATGTTTCCCCGGAACACCACCAGGTGGCAGCAGTGAAGCAATACGTCGGCTTCGTCATTGTGTGACAACAGCCTCGATACAAGTGGATATTTACCTAGCTGCTACATTTGAATTTTTTTATCTACAAGCGAACATACAAGTTCAATCATACGTTCACATGTCGCATCCTGAAAAACAACAAGAGATTTCTCGGCCATCTATATACTGAGGTCAATCGAAATGATGTATAATAGTTATGTATAATATATACAATGCATATGTATACATATCTCATTCAAGTGACATGCTACATTTATGCACGTGAAGGACACCTACCCATACTGAAATACAGTATTCAGTTATAAGAGGTCATGATGATTCTAGGTCATCATGACCCAGAACTAGCATGACCTGGGCAATGTCATAGACGTCTATCCAGTCGGTCAAGCCTGATTCACAGTTTCCTAGTTTTCATCAAACAGTCTGGCTTCATTTCACCAATAGGACAAAAAACATTTTTCTCGCACACACACAAACACGTATTTGGTGTGGCACCACTAAAAATACCAGCGATAAATCAACAGAAAGTTTTGTACGACGCCTTCTTTTGAAGATGGCCACATTTTTTAACACAGCGACCTCTGCAGGTCAGTAGCCATGGCAATGACCTTAGGCGACCGTCTTGGCCTCGTTCGCCATCCGTTGTGCGACCGCAGCGACAAGTGCTGCCCCCTTCCCACTGCCATCCTCTGAGAGCATTAGATGGAACTGAAACAATAAGAACATTATGTAACAGCCAGGTTCATTCAAATTCTGTGGGTGGATTTCAGTTGGGTCTGTGATAAATTTTCACGGAGTCAACAAAACACAAAAACTGTTTGTACCAGATGTCAGACAACTGTTTCAAGAATCAATAACTTTGTTGCTCACAACACTATGCGTTATGGAAAATATTGTTCATGGCTCCAAGATTTGAATGGGCAGCAAGAATTAACACTTACTTTGGAGCGTTTAGTGGAAACTTGCAACATTTCGATCCACCACCTGTGGATCGTGATCACGCATTGATTTCATATGACGTCGCTCAGATTTTGGTAGATCATCTGAGCCATGTCACATGACATCAATGTGTGATCAAGATCCACAGGTGGTGGATTGAAACATTGCAAGTTTTCACTAAACGCTCCAAAGTGTTAATTCTTGCTGCCAACGTTATGCGTGTTTCCTACAGTTCTTCCGAGATATGTAAACCGTCCAATGATCAGCTGGTGACACTTTACCTAACGTGCAACAATAATCTTAGAAAACGTGCAATAAAACTGCTCAAATTTACAAAATGGTATAAATATTTTGAGAAATTGTTTTCTGTGTCTGCGTGTATGTAGCGCCATCCTGAGGATGAGCATTGTTGCTAATGTGTCTATGACCGTAACTGATAGATCCACTACGTCGTGGATCACAATAAAAATGATGTGCACGACTACCATCAAGCTTTGCTTTTCATAACAAGTTGATAACAGTTATATACGAGAATTACATTACTATCATGGAATGACATCTCCAAGATCATGCATAACTGCGTACAGTTGTCACTATAAACACTTTACCGCTTTTTCATTATAAAGAGAAATGCAGTCAAAATTAAAAAAAAATTATTTGATGGCTTGATGGACGTGTTGCTAGGCAACAGGTCATGTGATGGATAGGTCAACAGAAGAACACCGACCTGCATGCCAGTGGTGATTAGTTCCTTCGTCTTCTCCATCATACGATTGTGAAAGTGTGGATGGAAGCGGTATAGACTGCCATCGACGGCCACAGTGACGTTTGGCAAGTTGACTCGGTTCAAGAGTGTTGCGATGCCTGCAACAAACAAACAACACAGGTCTATGGCTGTGGTCACTCCGAGTCAGGCTGCACAGGTAAACCGGGTAAACAAGAAGTTTAATAACAATCATGTACAACTGTACCTTCGAAAATCATATAAAGGCTGTGTGTCATTGCAAACAATTGTACATCGTAAATCGGTTGAAAGTTAGGCCAGCTATACTGTCACGTGTTCTCACAAAATAACTAATTAAGCTAGTGTATGTATCTGTAGATGTAAGATCAAAAAAGGTTTCCTCCTAGATACTTTGCATTCTTGGTTCCAAACTTTCAGGCATTGATGTACGACCTTCAGTAGAAAAGTAACTCTTCTATTTTATGAAATTGGTTAAAGGCTTTTAGTGGTTTTAGGATTTGTACCAGATGTCTGACAGACAATAGTCGATCATTCACAACAGCATATTCATGAAATACGTGGTATGATGTGAGAATTTATCAAGCAAGTTTATTCATGTCGTTTGTTTAGAAATCATAATACTACAATTTATTACCATAGTGTGGAACTAACTCTCTCGTGTCGTGGTATATCTACAATCTTGAATGGCTGACCTAATTCGAACAAACATGAACAATGACAAACCTTACAAATTTCCACAACCATTTTGTAATTGACCAAAGCAATCACATGTCTATGACTGTGCATTATCACATTAAAATAACGTATTCATTCTTTTTAGCGTACAGTATGCTTATGAAATATTCTTAACCCATTAGACCTCAAGTCGGCCAAACCCGCCCGAGTTCCAACTCCTCAAGTCGGCCAAACCCGCCTGAAAAGATTAGCGTCATAGTTTCATCTATTCCAGAGGCGCACTCTGGAGGATACTTTTGAAACACATTCAAAATGTCTCATTAACATATTGGCAATGAATTGTGGGTATTTCTGGTGTATGTTGCTATTCGACTTATCAAAGTTTCATGCGTTTTTCCAAGCTGCTCCAGTTTTTGAGAGAACAAAATGGCGTCTGTTGGTCTTAGTCGTTTGTCTGCAGAAGTCGTGTGTCTGTGATGACAGTGATATCAAAGAAAGTGATTCAGACATCGATGTTCATGTAATTATTTGCGACTTTATTCGATACTTCGGCTGGACGATCGTTGTTGTTGTCAGGGAAGCTGGTCGTTCACGCCCATTTTGTAAACACGCTAATAGACCAGTCCCGCATTCTGTATTCCTTATTTTTGCACGAAGTCAATACGCTATTTATATTTCGATTAGGACATTGTATGACGATGTTGTAGTTGTATTATTTCATGATTGGTAAGTGTTGTAACTTGTGGGACTGTCCTGTTGTTCACTTGTTGTTTTGACCGAGGCTGCCCGGGGTGGTAGTGCTGACACTTGACAGCTACATGTGCCTGTGACCAGACTCTCCCATTCCACAGTAATGAAGTATATATCATTCTAGCCATCAGAATTTAACAATGCAGGTATCATTGTGTAGGCATTTATCTGCTCTTTATAATAAAATAAAGTTGTAGCAGTACAATATTGATCATACAAAAGTTACACAGCAGTCAATCATTATGTTCGGTGTAGAAATTATTGTCCGACAGGGTTTTGTTTTACCACATATTGTTTGGGCAAAATATTTATGATACAACATATGTTGTACCAAAATATTGTTTTAATTACATTTTAAGGTAGACTCCGTACAGTGATGTACCCCATATTTAATTTCAGCTTTGCAAATTTGTCAAGTATGCTTCCATTGTATTCCAGTATGTGCAACGTATATTTTAGATATAATAAAAAAATGTATACCAAAATGTAAGTAATTAAATTATCTTTCAAATAAACACAACTTGTAGCAGTAAGAAATGAAGCATAAAAAAGTTATGACTCATAATATGACATGTTGTAATGAAATACCTAAATACTGGCACGCCTACCGAGATATGGACAACTATTGTTATTCATACAAAAGCATATTTACACCCAATATTTGAAGAGCATTCTAAGTCCTTACAACTTGCAATAATGGAAATTCAATAATAAAAGAGCTATGCCACAAAAACGGACACTCCCAAACATTTTGAGAATGTGACCTAATTCTCTGAGGAACCAGTGGCTTTACACCGAAACACACTGAGGTCTAAAGGGTTAAGGTTACAAAAAAGAGTTTCTCAAACCAGTGTGAAAATGACAAAATGGTGGCGCCACATGGTGTCAATTATGTGCATTCTTTTATTGTACTCTGCTATGTGGCGCCACTAGATCATTAATTGATTAATCGACTGATTTGTTGTATTTTTATGCTAGCGTTATGATTTTTGTTAACATCAGTGAGCATTAATTTAAGTATGAGATATTCTTTGGCGATGATTCTGTAACTATTGCCATTCGAGTTTTAAAATAGAATTCTTACCAGCTGATGCAAGGTAGGCGGCGCGAGTAGATACTACTGAACAGATGTATTGTACGTGACGGCAATCATCCATTGTGTACATCTCTATTCCTAACTCGTCAAGAATCTGCTTTGTGTTTGTGAAACCGTCACTCTCTTCATCTCTGAAAACATAACAATAAATGTCATAAACACCAGCAATCATGAATCATGAACTAAATCAGACATCACATGACTCAAAAGTATCACTATGTAGACTGGGAGGGGGTTAAGTTTAACTGGAGAACAAAAGGCATCAAAGAAGTTATTTGGATAAGGAAAACGAAAGGCAACATGAATTGAGATGACTGTCAGTACCGACAGTCACACGTATAAGACAATCTCCTAAAGCCACCCAAGGGGCCACACCAGTGAGTGACAGTCACATATACAAGACAATCTCCTAAAGCCACCCAAGCCGGGGACCGCACCAGTGAGTGACAGTCACACATACAAGACAATCTCCTAAAGCCACCCAAGGGGCCACACCAGTGAGTGACAGTCACATGTACAAGACAATCTCCTAAAGCCACCCAAGGGGCCACCCACACCAGTGAGTGACAGTCACAAGTATAAGACAATCTCCTAAAGCCACCCAAGGGGCCACACCAGTGAGTGACAGTCACATGTACAAGACAATCTCCTAAAGCCACCCAAGCCGGGGCCACACCAGTGAGTGACATTCACATGTACAAGACAATCTCCAAAAGCCACCCAAGCTGGGGCCACACCAGTGAGTGACAGTCACATGTACAAGACAATCTCCTAAAGCCATCCAAGCCGGGGGCCACACCAGTGAGTGACAGTCACACGTATAAGACAATCTCCTAAAGCCACCCAAGCCGGGGCCACACCAGTGAGTGACAGTAACATGTACAAGACAATCTCCTAAAGCCACCCAAGCCGGGGGCCACACCAGTGAGTGACAGTCACACGTATAAGACAATCTCCTAAAGCCACCCAAGCCGGGGGCCACACCAGTGAGTGACAGTCACACGTACAAGACAATCTCCTAAAGCCACCCAAGCCGGGGGCCACACCAGTGAGTGACAGTCACACGTATAAGACAATCTCCTAAAGCCACCCAAGCCGGGGCCACACCAGTGAGTGACAGTCACTCGCCACAAAAATGAAAATATGGGAATTATATAACGATTTTTCTAAATTTTATTCATCCAAACAAATATAATGTAATGGATATATAATTTATTAATTGTATATATATTGTACGGTAATATATTGTAATTATATATGTGAAAACAAATGGTGATCTGTCTGGATAAATAAAATTTAGAAACATCGCGTTATATATAATGACCATATTTTCATTATTGTGGCGAATAAATAATTACTACCAAAATATTTAAAAACAGTACATCATAGTATAAAAATGATTTGGTTTATATTACTTCGCGAAAACATAAACCAAAAAGTGTAAAAAAATCAACGGTTTGGTGTGGGGTTTGAACCGGCGTAACCCGATTGCAAAATAAATGCTAAGGAACCAAACCCTTTACTAACTGAGCTAGCAGGGCCGACAGAAATTCACTCACTGATTTAAGTTGTTATGATACAACTCCTCCTTCATACATCGATATTCTAGTGATATTACGAGATTATACACGTTACTTTCTGTAGCTGGATACGATATATGTTTGCTATGTATGTTTATTGATGTAGATTATCTCTCGTTGATTGTATTCGATATAATTATTTTGAAAACGAGCCCAAGCTCGGCGAAACCTAGTCATTGTTTTGAATAAAATTCGATTCATATGGAACGGTAAGATAACTGCTTGTTCCTCTGTGATGACTAGTGTTTGTATTTCATCGGAATATTGCACAATAACTCATTCTGACGCTCGTTTCGACCCAAAAGCTATACTTGTAAACATGCTCTGAATGCATGGAAAGGGTCGGCCTGATGCGAGTGTGGGTCATAAGTGACGTCACATCTCGGCATCCCGAAAAGCGCGCCAAAAATATGCATATTCGAAAATGTCCGGATGTACAGCATTAAATGTGGATTTTCTAATTCATTGATTTTTTTGATTGTTTTTGGCTTGGTGGACATGGAAATAGATAGCAGGATGTAATATAACATGAATTCAAGCCATAGATGTTTTTATTCCCTTTAAACCAAGTATCAACATTAACCATCAGTACGTTTGGTCCACCCTTCAACCACAAACACTTTGTGGCAACATTATATAGGCACTTCAAAAAAAAATTAAATATCATGCTAGAACATTGAGAATTGGCTTAAATTAAAGGTAATAGGTTAAGGATCACATGACTGTTTATTTTATTAAGATACCTTTAATATATCAAAATATATTGCGATTTTAAGACGGAAAAACGGCGTAATTTTTGTGTATCTTTTACAATGGCAAAATGGACTCATTTTTGTGTTTTCTGTGGATAAACATTTGCTTTAAAATGAAAATGTCATAACTTTTTTATTTATACAGATATTTAAATATTGTTTTCAGGGTTTTCAAACACATTGACAAGAGTAATAAATTTACAATATTTAATATGTTTAGTAATAATTATAACCAAATTAATGCAATTAATTAGTTAATTTTAGTAATGTAGCATGCAAACTCAACAGACCGATACGTTCCAATTAAAGGCCATAATTTCCATGATTATGAAGATATTTATACATGTTATGCAATGTGTATAACCACATTAATGATGGTAATAAATAGTCATTAACAAATCAATAAATAATAATTTAATTAGTCAATATTGGGTAATTAGCATGCGATCTCGACAGACCGACACATTTCAGTAAAAGGCCATATTGTCCATGATTATGAAAATATTTGTATAATTTATGCACACAGTAAACCACATTAATTATGGTAATAAATATATACATTAACAAGTCATTTCACATTAACAGTAACTTAATTAATAAGTTAATATTGGCTAATATTAGCACGCTAACAACTGACCGCTACATTTCGATGAAAGGCTGGAATGTCCATAATTATGAAGACAGTTATATAATTTATGCAATGTTTATAACCACATTAAACATTATAATAAATATACATTAACCAGTCATATAGCATTAACAGTAACTTTATTAATAAGTAAATATTCGCTAAATATCACACAAACTCAACATATCAATACATGACAATGAAATACAATAGTCATAATCCTAGTTCACTGTGTCTATGTGTGACTGTGTCATGACAGGTTGGATGACTGTTGCAGGCTCTGTACACACCAGTAATCAATTGTTACTGCTTCATGACGTAATGTTCTGCATTTTAACATGAACTTGATGAACTAATATTTATAAATTGTTCACAATATTCTGTCGCTGAATCCAAATGCGCCAAAGGCAAGATTGCTTTCTGCATTACTCCCCATGGCCCATGGGAGTCAAGCCATGAAGAAATCTGCTCTGCTCATAATAGTCATATGTCATATTCAGACGACGCTGTGGCTCGGTACATTCACAGTCAAACACAGATCACTGCATGTAATTGCGAACAATATCTGAAATAAAAAGGCAATTGTGAATCATATTATGATAACTGTTTTGATTCTGTATGCAAATCTTGTGAAATACTTTTCACATCCCTGCCTCCGTTACCCAAGAGAGCAGTGTGAAATTATATTATAACGCATTATGTCACACATAAATTCATAATAATTGTGATATTTGAGATGTAAAACTGTGGTGTTTAATGTATTGCGTGTTGTCACACAATGAAACAAATGATGCTACAACTGATCAAGGCATTTATGGTTTGCATTACATGTTTTACAAAATTTTGTGCAGTGACTGTTTATCTTGAAACACTTTTTAAAACAAATCAAGTCAAATAATTTACGTATCTGACCACAAAAACAACTTTTCTAACAAACTGTTGATTTAATAGGTAACAACAATTACAATTATTACATAATGAAATTTATATTATTTCTAAATCTAAATAAAGCATAACCATAAATAATGGAATATGCCATGCTAAACCCAAGACTACAAGAGTAAGCAGTAACCAACCCTGGCCTAAGGCTAAGACTACCATGCTTGGCCCGTAGTATGGGCTGGCATTTGCCATATTTCTACAACTAGCAAACCTAAATATAAGATTCTGTATTGCAGAATTGACAAGGTTATTATTTAAATATGATATAAATAGTATTGGTTTTGTAGATTTTAATTCAAAAGAAATAGATTAAGTCATGATCTGCATCTGGCATCGCGCTCCAGTGACGCGCGCAAGACACAGAACTTACAAATGTGACGATTTTTTGAATGGTGCAAAACCATATTTCGCATCGGAACGCAGCACCAATTTTTTCAACACAGACTAAATAAAACTCATAGATGACGCTAAGCACAAAATATTTCAGGCTATCCGCGACTATATATAAAATATATGCAAATGAACACATAGGTGGTCGTAAAATTGATGTAATATAGCTTAATTATGGTAAAATTTCAAAATTTAAACGACGTAGACGAATATCAACTTACTCTCGACAGCGGCCCAGCAGTGAATGACGTCAATGACAGGAAATAGAGCGCTAAAACATGAGTTGAAACAAAGCGATCACTGCAGTCCCGGCAAACAAGACGGACTGCGGTGATCGCGAATCGGCGCACGCGAAACGTCCCAGTTTGCGGAATTCATTGAAGTGCCTACATTATAGGGAACTAAGAGTTCAAACTCTGATTGTTTTTACAGTAAAATCAGTACATCTAATACAAATTATACCTATTATTACATCTTTACCACCATAATATGTTTTAAGGATGGTCTCATAATATGTTTTAGGGATGGTCTCATAATGTTTTAGGGATGGTCTCATAATATATTTAAGGATGGTCTCATAATGTTTTAGGGATGGTCTCATAATATGCTTTAGGGATGGTCTCATGATGTTTTAGAGATGGTGTCATAATATGTTTTAGGGATGGTCTCATGTATTTTAGGGACGGTCTCGTAATGTTTTAGGGACAGTATCATATGTTTTAGGAAAGTTCGCAAAGTACAAAAAAACATTATGTGTTTATCACTGGTTCAAATCTCCCCCACCGATACGGGTGGGACTTGTGATATTTACAATCAAACATTAGTCATTTTGGATGAACATGTTTCACTCACCAGATGGCACCACTGTATCAGCGATACGTGGTGACAACAATACCCCCAACGTAATGCTTAAGATATTTTATGGTTATATAGACATTGTTTTCATTATCATTATGATGACTGTTTCTCATACCCACCCAGTGGAAGAGTGCAGATAAACACTGACTTACTTCTCGATTTCAGAGACATATTTTGTGTAGAAACGACCCTGAGTTTGCAAGTCTTGCGAGAGCTTCCCACTGAAAAGCAGTTCTTCTTTCGCACACTTTATGATGACAAGTCGTACGAGCTCGCCCATGTACATTCCTGAGATCATCTTCTCAAAACTAAAGCAAGACAGGGTTGCAGAGATTAATCAATGTATCAATACACAACCAGCAATATGATATAGCAATATGCCTCAAGGTGTATCAATATATTTGGTTATTTTTAATGTCACAATAACAAATATTATAGGCTAAAATATAAAAACCCTCTTTCAAATGCGCAAGGATGCCTCAGTAATTTTTGTTACATTATTTTACATTTTTATTGACAAACATATAAAAAAATTATCTTTATTACAAGTTTATTAAATTTTCAGCCAAACTACTTCATTGCACAACTTGATATATTAATTATAATAAGAAATGGAAGGATATGAATTCAATTTTCCAGGGGATGTTCCACAAAACCATCCTGTCAGTATTTCTAAGATTATTGTGTCTATGCATGCATGGTGGTATGAGTGTATGTGTGTGTATGTGTGTGTGTGTGTGTGTGTGTGTGTGTGTGTGTGCGCGCGCATGCGTGTGTGTATGTCTGGTAATGTTTTCTTCCTAAATGCTTTTTGGGATTAATCGATGACCCCTTGAAAGAAATGTAACACCTTTACTTTTTAAATTCCATTTGAAAGAAATGTAACGCCTTTACTTTTTAAAATTCCATTTGAAAGAAAAGTAACGCCTTTACTTTTGTTAAATTCCCTTTGGTTAAGGGTTTTGACTGGTTTTAGAGTTTGTACTGGATGCTAAATGGATATTAATTGATTGTCTGCAGCATTATACATGTTTTCTGTTTGTTCCGAGGTACGTAAATTGTTCACTGGTCAGCTGGGCACATTACAAAAAACTGCGAAAATTTATGTCACAAAAAACATACTTCGGGAAACCGGCCTCTGTGTTTGTGTGTATGTGGCGCCATCTGGAGGATGGGCATCTTAGCTACCATAATGACTGTATGTATTGGGACATTAAAAATTAATAAAATTATAATTATCAGCTGTTCCAAAACATACGGTGCAAAAAAATAAATCTCATATTCACAGTCCCAATAATTACGGACGTATGTTCTGACGTCATGTCGTCCTTGTCTATTACCCTCCTACTAACTATTTTTTAGTGTCTCAATGGCTCAATATCCTGTGTGTCTGAATATATAGGGACAACAAATAATTACTTTATTAAGGTGTCCCAAAACATAGTGACCCAATACATATGGTCATTACAGTAGTCCTTGTAATACCATCTTAAATTTGCTGGTCCGGGGTCACTCCTGCACCACAATAACTTGGGAAACCCCAGTTTAAATAAAAAACTTACATTTGTTTCCTGGGATTGAGTGATGATTTGTCAACCATGTGGTCCAGATCCGTCCGGATGAAATCTAGCTCGCCGTTGTCTCCAAATGCTCCCCACTCCGTGTTGATGATCACCTACAATTGACTCAATACATTCATGAACTGGCCAGAGTCTACTGACTGTCACAGCCCTGCATTGGCTTTCACTCCCTGTATTGGCTGTCCCCTCTTTCAGAAACCCCCTTCTTAAACCAACCTTGTCTGTTCCTCATTGTTTTTATATATAACATTCTCAATACTAGAATAAGTTGTAGGTCTACTGTGGATTAAATTGTATTTAAAACACCCGAAACATTGTTCACAATTTGAATGCTGCGCCAGCGAAATGTAGATTTAACTTTCAATTAAACTGTAAATGTAACCGTTTCGGAGACAGGCAACATTAACGCAAGTTCCTGGAATTTTGTGGTGACTTCCACAATCAAGACTGCAAGCTGAACAAAGTACAACTGATTCACTGAAGTTCCTGCTAATAATTGCTACTCCCTGCCTTGAAAGGATGATTCTGGGTGATGGAACAGATAAGGTCCCTTTAACACCATCACTAAAATACACACCACCAGAGTGACATGTTTTACATATCTAGATAAAAATTATTATTAATTATCACAATTTCCCCATAAAAATCTACTTTTACCTTAATCAAAACTATGTATGGGGGGATACTTACAGCATTAATCAGTAAGGCAAGGGTCAACATTTTGATTTCTCAAACTTGCCATAACAATTCTATTCTTTGTTTTAATGTTGACTACTATATTTCTGGTATTATAATGACAATGCATTTTTATTTAATAAATATGTCACTGCAGGCATTGTCTTTTGGGTGAATATTACAAAGTTGTTCCTTGTACTGTTGTGACAATATATTCTATAAATTGGGTTCCCAAAAATCAAGATGACAACCATTTCCATGGCAACTATGTATTTATGTTTACAGACACCCCAGGTGAAATGGTGTTTTTTGACAAAAAATACTGAAAATGGTTTTCTGCCAGATTATTATACCTTTGTATGCATACTATCAGTAAAGTTCACTTCTATGACAATTACGTACCTCTAAGTGAGTTTTAGTCATGGATCAAGCATGTCGATATCATGTAATGAAATCCATTATGCAATCTTTGACAGCCATTTTCTCAAAAACATTTTTCTTCAAATTTCTGCATTTGGAAACGGGATATCTCTTGGAATAATTATGCTATATAAATAATGTTTTCAGTGTGGCATTCAGCATATTCTACTCTGTGCAATGATCAGACACTTTTTAAAAATCATTAATAGTTTGAAAGATATAGCCATATTTGTTGCCAAAAAAACATATTCTGATCATTGCACAATATAATCTATAGAGAACATGGATTTGCACGAATTATAACTATATATGGATTCAATAAAAAATGGCAGTGTTTCCAAATTTGCCAATATTTGCTCAAAATGGTGGCCATTTTGTTTGTTACCATGGAAACGGGGAGTCTGGCTGAAAAAAGTTCAATATCTATTTTACTCAGTAAGACCCATTTCATGCTTTGGGCAGACAAAATTGAACTGTTTGCACAAATTAAAAAATAATCCTATCTACCTGCCGTGTCTGGCCTTAACAACAAGTAAAATAAAACAGTCAGGTGTCCCCTTCAATATTGAATTTCCCTTTTACAAGAGCTGCATTTAATGTTGCCATAAATAAAATAAATTGTCAATAAAAACCTATCTGATTACACCGAGACATTCGCAAAATTCTTACTATGTGTCCTCACATAATAGAATTACTAAAATCTGCCTGAACTAGGAGATCATTATTTTGTCATTGCACATATAAAACCTGCAACTAATACGTCATGGAGTGTTAGTACAGCCAGTGTTTTAAGACCTGTTCATGTGGGCAGTGGAAATGTCGTAAAATACAGCAAAACATTTATTAAACTTTAAAACTATTGTAAATGTTTGTATGAATATAGTTAGACAAAATTATCAAAGATGAGGGATTTATTTCAGCTGAAGTATATATTCCCAGTATTACAGCTGCAGAATAAAACAGAAAACAAACAGAGTTATACAGCGTTAGCTCAACGAATGTTAGATTTCTTCAAATGTTATTAGAGTGCTGTATTAAGCTATAAGTTTTGAATTAGCAATTTTTGAGAAAATGTCTTCACAATTTTTTTAATTGCTGAATATAGCTGTTACAATAACATTATATAGATCTACTAATGGTGGAGTGCGATTTAACACTGACAATCTACCCATATGAAAAGTCTTCAAACACTGAGTATAGCCACAAATGTGAATTAGTAACACATATTTACCAAGTTCAAACAACATGATGCATTTAGCACTGGCACAACCCCTCTACTCATAAATATGTCATGTAGAATGTGTGATTTGTATGATCAAAAATTGCTATTAGAGTCAATTTGTATTAATGTTTCATTCGCTAGGTGTCAATTTATTTCCACCTTGATACATGATGGTGACTGAACCACTCCACATACATAACACTTAACTTTACCAACTTATGCAACCATCCATAAAACTCCCAATGATTCATTTAGCCAAACATAAGTTTGTTGAGGATAATAACTGTAGCACACGTGTTGTTTAAGTTATTTACTAAATAGTACGTGGGTTTGTGAAAATATTGACATAATTCACTTTGATCATTTGTTGCATTGTGAGCAAACTTATTCTACAGTATATTGAGTAGGACTACTGTTGCCATTTTTCTCACTGGATCAACTGGGGCCATTTACTAACCAGCTAGCATGTCTTGGTGGATACTAGATAGATTTGGTTTTGTATGAAAGGATTCTAGTGATACAATTGAAAATTGAATTGCGGAAGCAGTTTTAATAACTGCAATGTGTTATATACTTTTTAATATATTTTTTCTCTTAACTTATGTTAATTTTTAGCTAAATACATTATTAATTCACACAATTTTTTTTGAAAATCCTGAGAGCTCCTGCGGTGTCAGATGCTATATTAATTTCTATTAAATCACTACAAAACATAACATTTAACTAACATTACACCACACAGACAATACACGTCACTACACCATGCATTATCGCCCTTTGAGACTTTCTACTAAACCAGGACATGTTATTTTGTGAAGATAAATGACCGGAGTCCCACCAACCTTTCTGCTGAAAGCACCGTTATGTTGCACGCTTTCTGATTGATCGTCCTGTGGTAATCATAGCCTCTACAGGTTTAATTCGCACACAAACACAAGAAAACAGTCCTACTTTTTCCGCTACACTTACAGATAGCATTTTATATATTATTTATAACATCGATTCTGGTACTGCTTGCCACTACATCACAACACTGAAAACCATGCAGCAAAGCACTTCTGTGCAGGCAAACATAATACTAGTGATCTATAAAGCACTTGCATTGAGTATTAGCAAAGAGTTAGCAAAACTATTAAGCATTACCATACTACAAAGTGCTTGCATCAAGTTTGCGAAGACTACAAAGCACTCAAGCTGTGTTAGTAAAAATTTGCAAAAAAACATTTTCTCTGAGAAAGCGCAAGAAAGATATACTAGGTCCACGAATTATCAAAAACTATTAAAAACAACCACATTTTGCATTAGCAAAAAAGGCAAGGCATTCACACGATAGATAAAGCCATAAAACATTTGCCCCAACTATTTGTAAAAACTACGACGAACTCACACTGAGAAAGTTGGCAAAATCCATAAATTTTAAAATAAATTTTACCAAAATACATGTATTGTGAAATGATAAAGTACTTCCTATGCATTAGAGAACATTGTGAAGCACACACCAATAATAAGAGAAACAACAGTACTCATATCTATAAAATACTCACACCTACCAAAGTACTCATATATTTGACCTAAAAAGTACTCACAAATATAAAATACACCAACAAGCTACAAAGTCCTCACGCCTAAAAAATACTAAGACCTAAAAAAGTGCTCACATCTATCAAATGCTCACAGCCAGAAGACAGAAGCTATAAAATGCTTGCACCAAGAGATCCACAGAGATTACTAATTTTAATAATTTGCATCACAAGTTTGTGATAGTATAAAAACAGTTTTATTTGCAGTTACGAGAGAAACCACAAAGTACTTGCACCACGAGTTAAACAAAATAATAAAGCACTCGCACTCGAGAAACTACAAAGCACTTCCAGTTAAAATTATAAAGCACTGGCACTAAGAGTTAGAGAAAGCGTGCACCAAAGCGGGACCACCTGGCACCATATTAGGATTAGACCCCCAGCAGACATGCAAGTTAAATTTAGGTTGTTAATTTTTTTATATATGGCAAGCTGCCATGGTGCATGCCATCAACATGCTATTATTTGGACGTTAGAGCAAACGGAATTTATCAAAAATTTGAATAGCAGGCGATAATGCAACTATGAGTAATATGGCAGTTAATTAACTAGTGTGTATATTAGGGGCGTGGCAAATATACATTGTGGGAAATATAAACTGTAACGTAAATGTTTAGTTGTGAATAAGAATGCTGCAGTCTTATTGACATTACAGGGTGGTTATGGTTCGTACAATTTCTTAACCCTGTTGCCTCCTGACTAGCTTTCTCATGGATTGAACTTTCTCAAAATTCAGTTGAAATAATTTATAGAGCTATTCCCATGTTTGAATCGCCACATCTCTAATATACACATGTACAGGTATATCTTACATGTAATATTATATAGCACTCATGAACATAGATACCTACGTCTGATGTAATATCTAATTGATTCTTAAGTAGACAAAGCTGCAAAGTCTCATCAGTTTTATCATAAAATCATACAAACTCGGTCTATTTGAATATCCTGTCCACCACGTTTGATTAGTTTAGTTTTGTTTTGGAATGAATGCCATGTTGGAATTGCAAGATGAGGGAAAGTCATTTTACATGTGTTAGCGATGTACTCATCTCATGAACACAGGGGACCATTTTAAGGTGTTAGCGATGTACTCATCACATGAACACAGGGGACCATTTTAAGGTGTTAGCGATGTACTCATCACATGAACACAGGGGACCATTTTAAGATGTTAGTGATGTACTCATCTCATGAACACAGGGGACCATTTTAAGGTGTTAGCGATGTACTCATCTCAGGAACACAGGGGACCATTTTAAGATGTTAGCGATGTACTCATCACATGAACACAGGGGACCATTTTAAGGTGTTGGCGATGTACTCATCACATGAACACAGGGGACCATTTAAAGATGTTAGCGATGTACTCATCACATGAACACAGGGGACCATTTTAAGGTGTTAGCGATGTACTAATCACATGAATGCAGGGGATCATTTTACAGGTGTTAGCGATTTACACACCGACACTTTCGTCGGTGTGTCAAGGAAACTGTGTCCTGAGTGATATAATGCCGGCATTTTGACAAAACTTTAACAACAGTTTTTGTTAAATGATGGACTGCCAGTATGAGTTTATTATCTTAGTGAAACAGTCCCTGACCACGATAAACGTTGTCCGCATCCTGGAAACTGTTGACAAATGTACTCAATGAAAAGGGTGATATTCATACCAAATACTGGTCAGATTGTACTTTATTGGCAGTCACAAAACCAGAAAATTACAACACTGATGTATATTGTGTTTGTAACTGAGCAAATGTCACCTACCTGGGCTGACCTTAATTGTGAGGTGGATGTATTATAGAGGTGATTGTAAAGTGAAGACTGATTGTACGTGAATTTTACGATAAAAACTCCCAAGACTTTACATCTTTAAGACAACAGCAAACGTGATACAGATCAAACCACAAACCGTGCCATACCGTTACAAGCCGCCACCAATCCCGTGCAAAATGCGCGCAAATGCAAAACGTAAAATGCAAAAAAAGCGGTGACAACAAAGACAACCAAGCAGATCACAGAACCGTCGCCGAGCAACTCGATTCAACTGACCCGCTTCGGTTCGTCAAAGTCTCCGTCCCAAGTCGATACCTTGTCCAGGTGTTCCATGTAACACGCATTAGTTCCAGTACCTGCAACAACATTCCATATATCACGCATTAGTTCCAGTATCTGCAAAACATTCCATGTAACATGCATTAGCTCCAGTACCTGCAACAATGTTCCATGTAACAAACATTAGTTCCAGTACCTGCAACAACGTTCCATGTAACATGCATTAGTTCCAGTGCCTGCAACAACATTCCATATAACACGCATTAGTTCCAGTACCTGCAACAACATTCCATATAACACGCATTTGTTCCAGTAACTGCAACAATGTTCCATGTAACATACATTAGTTCCAGTACCTGCAACAACATTCCATTTAACATGCATTAGTTCCAGTGCCTGCAACAACATTTCATATAACACGCATTAGTTCCAGTACCTGCAACAACATTCCATATAACACGCATTAGTTCCAGTACCTGCAACAATGTTTCATGTAACATACATTAGTTCCAGTACCTGCAACAACGTTCCATGTAACATACATTAGTTCCAGTACCTGCAACACCATTCCATGTAACACGCATTAGTTCCAGTACCTGCAACAGTGTTCCATGTAACATGCATTAGATCCGGTACCTGCCACAACATTCCAAGTAACATGTATTAGTTTAATTACTCAAGAGTGGAGGTCACTTGTTTTTATGACAAAATGTTATATAAAATAAAACCCCACCACACCCAATATTCACAGTCTCTACAAAAGTCTAGAACTATTGCTATTATCTCTTTGGACTGTCACTCACCCAGAATCACCCCCACCATGGAGTTGTGGTCAAGGAATGCACAGGACATGAGACAGCCAACCGTGTCATTGAGCAGTGCTGTACACTCTATGTTTATGCTAGTCTGAAATACAAACATTAACTCTTATTAGTGCTTGCAATCTGTTTATTCAAAATTTATTATCGGCTTGGCCAAACCGATTTATGATCAATTGTATAATCGGTTTGTGGACGGCCATCTCAAAACGTTTTTCCACTAGGTGGCAGTACAGCAGCAACCCATTAGCAGCAGTTGACGAAAACATACTTGAAGAAAATTTACGCACCTGTTCATAATAATCACCACAGGAAACTTATAACATGTATAACAGAACTGTTTAAAATCTTATACAAAATATCAAACAAAGAAATTGCAATGTTGCTGTCACTAATAATACTACAATAACCAATTCTATTGAATAAAATATGTATTTACAAGTAACATACTTACCTGGCTCCGTCGCTTCACAAGGTGCAATATACTTGGCTGCGCCCAAGTTGCTCATTAAAAATAATAAAAATGAAACAATGACCTATCCCTGCAGCTCCCACCACCCTCACCCATCCCTGCAGCTCCCACCACCCTCACCCATCCTTGCAGCTCCCACCACTCTCACCCATCCCTGCAGCTCCCACCACCCTCACCCATCCCTGCAGCTCCCACCACCCTCACCCATCCCTGCAGCTCCCACCACCTTCACCCATTCCTGCAGCTCCCACCATCTTCACCCATCACTGCAGCTCCCACCACCCTCACCCATCACTGCAGCTCCCACCACCCTCACCCATCCCTGCAGCTCCCACCACCTTCACCCATCCCTGCAGCTCCCACCACCTTCACCCATCCCTGCAGCTCCCACCACCTTCACCCATCCCTGCAGCTCCCACCACCTTCACCCATCACTGCAGCTCCCACCACCCTCACCCATCCCTGCAGCTCCCACCACCCTCACCCCTGACTGCAGCTCCCACCACCCTCACCCATCACTGCAGCTCCCACCACCCTCACCCATACCTGCAGCTCCCACGACCCTCACCGTCACCCATTCTTCACACTTGGCTAACAGGATAGTACAGTGACAGGTTACCTATACAGGGGAAGGAGGGAGGGTGATATGGTGAATCGACGGAGCCAGGTAAGTGTATTACTTGTAAATACATATTTTAACTCTAAAAATATAGAATTTACTGCCTAAAACAGACTTAGCCTGGCTCGGTTGCTTCACAAGTTGAGAATATAGAAGACTGGATGGTGGGGTATAGATGACTGGATGGTTGGGTATAGATGACTGTATGGTGGGGTATAGATGACTGGATCGTGGAGTATAGATGAATGGATGGTTGGGTGTAGATGACTGGATGGTGGGGTATAGATGATGTTACCTCTAATGATTTCTTTTTGCTACCTCTAATGATCTCCTTTGAGATCCTCCTCCGCAGTAGGAGAAAGAGGTACCCAAAAGTTGCTGGTTGATGAATTGAAATCCCAATGTTGAGTTTCTCTGTTGCAGCAAACAGACCTAGTAGGATCTGCCACGTACGAGCACACCCTTCCTGTCAGAGAAGTGATCAAATCAGCTCCTTGATTTTGTGATATCGTTCTGATGTTGGAGTCACCTGGAAGGAAATCAGATCGAATTGATATCCCAGAAAAATGAACTTCTGTGTGGGAATCAAATCTGACTTCTTCTCGTGAATCAGGACGCCCACCGTGTGGCAGAGACCGAGCACTTGTACAGTGTCTCAGAGGCACTAACCTCGAGATGTTGAGTTTATCAGCCAGTCATAGGTACTGACAGAGACTGATACCCATTCCATGCACCAGCACTTTGATCTCTGTCATAATTTTTGTGAACAGCCAGGGTGCTGGAAAGAGGCCAAACAGCAGAGCTCTGAATTGGTATACGGCATCCGAGTCTGAAACCGAAGGAACTTTCGGTAACTCCGGTGGTTGGGAATGTAGAAATAGGTGTCCACAACATTGATGGATGTTACCCAAGTGTCCCGAGGTAGAGATCGCCGAATGCTTTCTGCAGTCTCCATCGTGAAGTGGGGAATCACCAAGAAAATGTTGAGAAATGACAGGTCGATAACAGGCCTCCATCTTCCCAAATTCTTTAGAACGAGGAAAAGATGACTGTAAAACCTGGGAGACGGATTGTTGTGTACCATCTTGATAGCTTCATTTTGCCAGATTAAATGGATGAATGCCTGGAGTGCTTCATGAGGGGGCCCTTGTCCACAAATGGTGAAGGGGTACATGTCACAGGAGGACATTCCCAGAAACGGAGACGGAAACCAACCTCCAAAACATTGCACACCCACTCGTTGCACTTCTTTCGTCTCCAGACATCGCAGAACAGGGATAATCGAGCTCCCACCTTCCCTGTAAGTAAAGGAGGTAACACGACCGCCTGTCATGGTATCCCTGGAGAACCCAGAGTCGATGGTTATGCAATGGTCGGGCTGATCGGTGCCTGAGACGTGTGACACAGACAGTCACAATTCATGTCTCCTTCCTCTTCAACCACGAAAGGGACATCCTGAACCACATCATCTAGCGGCCAGAAAGGGCCACAGGTGTGAGGACAAAGGAAGCATAGGAGGTTGACATCGCAACACAGTTCTGGTCGGTGCTGTCCCGCTGATGTAGCAATAAATTGTATGTGATCGCACAATCCAAGTAGTTGGCACTGATTGTGACAACTGTAATGTCGCCCTCAGTTATTGCAACAGGAATTCAGCAGTAACGTTTCCTACGCCAACATGATCAATCAAGCCTTGAATTGAACGATTCAGGGCTGCTCCTGTCCAATTCTGGAAGGAAGAGACACTGCCGACGCCATGACAGCGAGATCACAGAAATAGCGTTCTTCCTTGCTCAATCGTTGGTGTGCTCCCCCCAGGTGCGACTGAGAAATGTTGGTGAAACCCTTGTCCATGCGCACCACTGGAAAATTTACATTCTGTTGAGGGCAGTTCTAATGGGGAGTACAGAGCCTTCCTAGAGTGAGGGACTGAGGCAAGACGTTGGGATTTACCCACTGGAGGGGGTTGTAAGTCCTGTTGAATTTTCAGAAAGGGATTCTCCATGGCCACAGAAAAGGGGAATCCAGGCTGGGGTGAGAGAGGAAGTGTATAATCTGCCTGTGCCAGCGAGGACACGCGTGGCACGGCACTAGTGACGAGACTGTCATGTGCCAGTGAGGACACGCATCACGTTGTCGGACCAAGCCGGCAGCTGCAGATGATAAAAGGCGTGTGGGGCCATAGTCGCCAGCTAACAAAACATTCGGGTTTCGTAAGCTTGGATTTCCCCGTGATCTTTGTCTTCAGAGTCCGAACGAATCTGAAGATGCCGGGAAATATCTGTCGGAATATTCCCGGATCTCCAGACGGTCCCTCCGGAAAAAATATCCAGCTACCGAACCCGCTGTTGGCGTTTGCAAATTCCAACTACCCTGCTGGTTCTACGAGGCGCTTTGTGCCGAACGTGGCCAGACCGAGCTTTTCCCTCCAGTTGCGGAGACTCGGTCGGGTCTCGGACCAAACAAGGTTTCCCCGGAGGATTCTCTCCGATTTTCCGCACGGAGCGGGCCATCGGCATAGGTCCATTGATATGGATTGTTGGGCATGTGTTCGGATTCCCCTGCTTGGGATTCAACTGTTGGGACAATTGTCTGGACAGTTCCATCAACAAATCAGGTCATAAATGGGCCTCCGAAAGCAAAAGGGGGCCTATTTGACATGCTACTTACATCGCAGGGAGTTGAAATGCCGACGGTTGGCAATGTTCGCTGCTGGCGAAGCAAATGCAAAATGTCCTCCATCATAGACTTGAGGCAGCATTCCTGGGTATTCTCCAGAGAAGGAACGGGAGAAAAACACACGAAAGGTACTGCCAGATATGTTGGAAGTCCATGAGCGTGGTTGCTTGTGACTGCGTGGGTAACTGAGTGCCGACAGTGCCGAGTGGCTGTCAAACTACCCACAAAGGTAAAAAAGAACGGAGCAATTTAGATGTGAGACTGAAACAATGGAGGCGCCATGTGCAAAGAGGGGGTATCTCAGTGATGGGTAGGGGTGGTGGGAGCTGCAAGGATAGGTATGGTTTCATTTTTATTATTTTTGGCAAGCAACTTTGGACAGCCACGTGTGAAGCAACGGAGGCAGGCTACGTCTGTGTTAGGCAGTAAATTCTAACACTATATGATCTTATAAATACACTAACATGATAGTTAATCAGCATAATAATAGCATGCTGTAACATTATCGATTGACTTCTTGGTCAAAATAATTAATCATAACAAACATCTAAATTAAAACAAAACGAACATAATCAACAACATAGGAACTATAACGTAAGGAGGTTAAAGGTCACTCACCCCTCTCCGTGCGATGGCTTCGTTCAGAAGTCTCACGACATCCTCATTCTCTACCCCGGCACATGTGAACCCCTTCGTCCACTTGACGAGGCGGGCCTTGGTGAGTCCCTCCTGCTTGCAGGGGAAGGAGAAGGTGAACCCCAGGGACAGGGTGTCATTGATCAGGTTGTTCTCCCGTTGGAAGGCTTCCAGACACTCGGCGATGTAGTCAAATAACTACAGCAAGAACGCCAGTTAAGTCTCCAAACACTTGACAATGTAATCAAATAACGAAAAAGGTAAAAAGGTAAGTTCTTATATAGCGCAGTATCCTGTCCTCAGGACTGCTCAAAGCGCTTTACACTTTACTCCCTGGCAGACCTATTCAATCGAACACCATCTCAACTTCCCTTGGAAGCATTAAAATAACTACCACACCAGTTAAGTCTCCAGACACACAATTTTATGGGCACACATTTACTCCTGACCCCCTTCACCATTGCGGGGGCGAGACCTACCGATGTGCCCTCCCCATGCATCAATTCCTGGGAGATGGGAAAGATCTTGTTCTTCATCTCTACTTCTATTCCTTTCAGGGTGATGAGCAGTACACGGAAGTTTGTACCACCGAGGTCAAGGGCGAGAAAGTGACCTCGTTCTGAAAGCAACACAGTCAGTTGGTACATCTGTAGCAGATGCGACAAATCAAATCTACGCGTTAATTACGCTAACAGAGGTGTATTGTAAGTGTATCTTCTACAAAACACTGAGATCCGTATTTCTGTGTTCATTCACTTCCTTGACCGGTGGACCATTGGCACCATTAGTAGTGCATCACTGCCCATATTTGGTGTGCGGTCGTCATGGTGATCCACCATCTTAGCTGTACAATGAATTAACTAATGTATCTCAACTTTTTTATTTGCCTTTGCACTATGCACCTTGGTTTTAGAAATAGAAATTTGCAGTACTTTAATGGACAATGCCACCGTTAAAGGCTGACAATAACATACAAGTTCTTCAGGTGAAAAAATAGTGGACTGTTTCCCTCATTTGAATACAATAGACGCTGACACACATTCCTGTAGTTGTTCTGTATAGCCTGTTGCTAGGATATGAGACCGGATGTCATGTAATGCTAATAGTCCCAATTGGTCTCTAATATACTAACTGATTACACACTGAAGGGGAGTTTAAAATATTATGTCTTAAAGCAAGCTAAATGCTGTATACAAACCGGTTACATCAATAAATTATGAAAATCAAACCTGATTTGGTCAGTGCACTGATTGGTCCTACCTGAGCCATCGGGCAGTCCTCGCACATATGTCGGGTACATCTTGACCGACGCCTGGTCATTCGTGGCCGGAGAGAGGCCCTTGTTGCACTCATTGTCAAGAAGTGAGCAGATCTTCTTGTATGTGGCGACGTCCAGAATATACTGCTTCAGAATAGCTTCGATCTACAAGAAAAAATGACGGGATCAACGGAACTTTGTCGTAACGACCAGAATGCGAAACTACAAACTCACATCCCAATTTTCATGGGAGATCAGTGAGAATTCGCTGGATTCTCGGTCTGTTTGTATTTCTAAGTCCACAGAGAGATTTGGGATTCTGAACATTTTCAACATTAAACATCCCACCAGGGGGCAACACTGTTGTGTTGCTCATAATGCCACCATGTGGGGCCACTATTTCATCAACTTTCTGAGCACCAATGTAAGATAGTTGCACCAGTGTCAGGTCATAATTATAGGAACGCTGAATTTCTGCGATATCGGAAAACGGATGGAATTCGCGGAATTCGGGTTATGAAATGGAATTGACCTTTTGGAACGGAAATTCTGCGATCATGCAAAATAGATGGAATTCCGTGTAATCGACCTTTTGAAACGGGATTTGCGTTTTCGAACGGAAACTCCGTAAACGCTGAAAGAGTAGAATCACCAACACTGATACTGACTTTATTGGTGATATTTTGAAATAAACAGCATTACTATGCAATGGTATTCATTTCTTTTGGCCGATTTATGATGATTTATAATGATTTTAAGGGTCGCCACAACTTGAAAACGCCCATATAACTAATATGCTATATCTCTGTTAATACTGAACATATCATAACCAGATTTGGAGCACTGATTAGAAAAATGAATGGTATATGATGTGTGAAATATGGGCGCGTTTGGATGTGTATTACCATGGCAATGAACATTTCAAGTGAGATGGATTTTCACATCCTTGAAAATTATTCTGAGCTAACAACTGTACGTGTTATCATGCAACTGTCAAGAATCATTAGCTAGAATACTCCTTTGTGCAATAAGGTGGTTTTGGGCAAGGATATCTGACTTCAGTGACTGTTGTTCAGGTTTGAGCATTTCTCAAGACGTCATGAAAAAAGCTCAAACCTAAAGTCCCATCTCACAACAGTCATTGCAGTCAAATTTCCTACGTCCGCCATTATCCACCAAGAGTGCCCCTGAAAATACTGTTTTGGTGTGATGTGTGAATATTTTTTGAGCACTTTTACACGGGACATGTTGGTCCCGTGAATACTGAATGTACTACTGCATTAGATCTTTCATGAGATAGCAATTTAAATATACGCTAGTCATTCGTGTATTCGCACAGTGGCTATTTTGCAGAAGTTGAACGCATCAATATTTCAAAATCCCATCACGAGATTGGGGCAAAATTGAGGGGTATCAGGTTTGGGTGGATTTTTCTGAAAAATGAGGTATGAAAATTTCACGAATTTTCCACAGCACTTGTTGTTTCAATGGAGGTTAAATATGCTGTGAAATTTTCAAGAAAATTTTAGGACAAAATTGGCAAGAAATGAAGCAAACGTTATAATGGCCATCTATGTAAAATCTAAATGTGGTCTTACCCATTATATGCAGTGTTCATGCACATCTTGTTTGTTACTGTTTAAAACTGGGAGGATCGGTATGGAAAAATAGGAGAATCACTGTGGAAAACAGGGAGAGCATCAATGTGGAAAACTAGGTGGGGATCACTGTGGAAAAGTAAAACATGATCACTTTTGAAATCTGGGATGATCTGTATAGGAAACTGACAGAAGATCACAGTAAAAAAAAGGAGGATTAAGTGCTGTTGAAAACTTAGAGTGTTGTAAACTGACAGGATTATCACTGTGGATAACTGCATCAGTGCTGAAAACTGGGAGGATCACCATTGAAAACTGGAAGAGTATATCAATTAAAAGCATAAGGGGATCTTTGACACAGATTGGAACAAGATCACTGCCATAAATTAGAGGTCTGACATGGACTGTCATTGTCTGTCTGCTCCAGTTTGCAAGAGCTACACTGTGTCTGTCAGCAAGTGTCATTTCCTAACAACAGTGACACTGTGGCAGGAATCACATGTTCACCCACATCTAGGTCACAGACAGAATGACTGTCACTGCAGCCAGATGGTTCTAATGAAATCAAAGTCATTCCTCAAAGAGAATGTACAACATAACAACTTAACAAGAGCTAATTGACACTGATGAATCGTGGTTGACATAAATCTAAAAGATAGATCGTCGTGCCACAAATGAAATATGTAGAAACCACAGAAGTCGTGATTCATGTTTTAGACTTAACACTTCTGATAACCTTAACAACTCAGAAAGCTATAATGCAGACCGATGAATAAAATTGTAATCTAAAATACTTTTGATGTTACCTGAAATGTGGCTATATGAAATTTTATTTACAATTCTTTTGTTCTAAAACTATATTTAAAAATCAGTTTATCAATTGATTACCCACAAATTTAAACTGGGAAAGATTATGGAAGCAATTGGTTTAAACGCAAGATCTCAACAAGACTTTAACATCATGCAACTACAAGACATTGTCACTGTCAGTGAATAAACGTCAACTACAATAAGCCGTTTGTGTACAACTAAGATTAGTGAACTGTCTAGACACCCATGGTCAATGGGGTCACTTATGCACTCAATAAGAATGTAAATAAGCACACTGATCAACTACTTGAAACATGGCGTTGACCATCATTAACTACTACTGAGACTACAAGGGCAAGTTATAACATTTGTCATAACAGAATATTTCAAAATTAGTAAGTTTGTCTGTCAACTTAATTGTACTGATTTTGATAGTCTTGTCAACGTGTGCTGATTTTGACAGTCCTGTTTATTTGTGCTCGTTTTGACAGTGCTGTCAACTCGTGCTCATTTTGAGTCCTGTTTATTTGTGCTCGTTTTGACAGTGCTGTCAACTCGTGCTCATTTTGACAGTCCTGTTTATTTGTGCTCGTTTTGACAGTGCTGTCAACTCGTGCTCATTTTGACAGTCCTGTTTATTTGTGCTCGTTTTGACAGTGCTGTCAACTTGTGCTCATTTTGACAGTCATGTCATCTTGTGCTCATTTTGGCAGTCCTGTCAACTTGTGCTCATTTTGACAGACCTGTTAATTTGTGCTCGTTTTGACAGTCATGTCATCTTAAATGCTAATTTTGGCAGTCCTTTTAACTAATTATATATGTCAGTATTTGTGTCAAATTGTGCCAACTTTTCAGGTGCTAACTTATAGCTGCCCATTTCTGCTGAATTTTGGCTGTCCATTTGTGTTGACAGTGACATTGAAACTTGTTATCTTGTGCTGACTGTCTGCTGTCTACTTGTGCTGACATTGGCAGCCTTGTCAACAAGTTCAAGTTTTGTACTAATTTTTGTAGTCTTGTTAACTTGTTCTGACTTTCAGGTGTGAATTTGAACTCATTTTTAGCTAGCTGTCAACCTGTGCTGACGGATTGCTTATGCATAGTAACAGACACTCCTGTACTGACAATGTCATAGTGTCACTGACTGTCATTCAAACTCTTAACCAAACGATTACTCCAGTCTATGTGATTCTACTCCAACATTCTGTGCAAGTCTTGCAATAGATTCCAAGCTTCAGTACCTACCTTCTGTTGGTTCGACATGGCGACACAAGCACTATCCACAGCGGACTAAACTTAAACCTCTGCACCCGGGATATATAATGTGACCCAAGCAGCCCCGTCACAGGTCGTTGGCTTCTCTAATTACTCACATACATAAATAAATACAAAAAAATGGCACAGTTGGGGCAGATCCTTTACTCATGGGCCAACTCCAAAGCATGCCCCTTACATTCCGTTATTTAATCCTGGCAACTATAGTCGGTTGCAAAAGATCTGTCAATGTGAGTGATTCACCTTCAGCTGCGTATGATGGTAATTTCAAAGACAACACGCATTATATTATATAAAAGGAGCACAGTTCTAATACTTTGGCCTTCATTTCTCTTTTGTTAGTTGGAAATGCTCTATGTGCATTGTGTTGGAGAGGACGAGATGTTAGTTTGTTTCTTAAGCGAGCATTGTTGAAACTATCCCTGCTAAGTAGCCATGACCACACAGCATGACCAACATTCCTTATGTCTAGGACAGTAGGTCAATAAAACTTGACCTGGAATAGGGTTACAATGGTCACTATAACAGTAAGAGGGCAATACCTGCAATGTCATCATGCAGTCTCAACAGTCAAGAGTAATGCACCATTATGAAAACTAATTATCCACAACAAATACAGACAAAATTAAGCAAATTTTATTAAAATAAAAAAAATAAGGAAGGCGTTTGTGGTAGATAACAGAAATGTACATTTTCAAAAGTTTCATGAAAAGATCAATTATTCTGTAATGATGGATATGGTCCCTGTCACTCCCTGCCCATCACAGGTTTCAACACTACCACCTTCCCTTTTAATTCCTTGTTCCCAGACATGTCCTGTTTCTGTCACTTCCAAGTAGGCCTTGCAAAAGTGTGTCACTTTAACAGCCTTACATAGGTGGTGTCCTGCATCATCTTACATAACAAAACTGAAAGAGGGATTGTCTTAATCTAGATACATTCTACACTATACTTCCTTCCCTGGCTTCAGGCAAAAATAAAAAAACATATCATATTTATACATCTGTTTTACTTTTCTACACTGAACCAGTTTAATTTTGTGAAGAACTAATGGAAAACTTAAAACACCTGAAAATTTCCCTGTCCACCTGACAATCTCCCTCTCCGCTTGACAATCTCCCTCTCCGCCTGACAATCTCCCTCTCTGCCTGACAATCTCTCTGTCCGCCTGACAATCTCCCTGTCCGCCTGACAATCTCCCTCTCCGCCTGACAATCTCCTTCTCAGCAAGCTGATGACGCCACGCGCGACTCGATTGCAATTTGATAATCCCACGTATACATGATGACACTGACGCGATGATGTTTTATTCATGGAAATTATGGATTCCATTTGACCTGCATGCCCGCAAGCAGCAGGTTGACTATGAATGGTTCGGTCCAAATTAACTGACCATTATACGCAATAGACAGGTTACCGTTATGGACAGGTAGTGGGCAGTGCAAACTAATAGGAAGTCATTCGGGACTTTCAAAAGTGACCATTGTATCCAGGTTATCGTTATGGACAGGTGGCTGCTAAGACAGGTTTTACTGTAGTTGAAATAAGGTTTTCTAATGGTTTTCAAATTGATTAGAAACATCTGCTTTTTTATTGTTCACATTTTCATCACATATTGATTACTGTTGACCAATTAAGATCTGGCACGGCAGGCATTTCAAACAAATTTAGCGATCACATTAATTGATTTTCATGTTAAATTTTGATGCTATATCAATCTGCGATGTCTATTCTCCATAGTTAAAGAACAAAATTCTCACTATAAATTTGCATAAAATAAGAAAAGACGTAAACTTGTTTAAGAAACATATACAGTAACACTGTGTGTTGGAAAATATTTATTATTTATTTAGACCATCTTACAAGTATGGTTTTGGCAACATGACAAGTGCTGCCACCTAGAATGGATATTTACAGAAAGGAACAATGTCGGTAAACATCCATATAAATAAGACAAATACAAGACATGTTCTGTGATCATGTACCAACATAAGCAACATCTGCTGCATTTGGTTAATCCACACAATTCTGGTTGCTATAACATCCACAGGTATATGCCGTGTACAAGAGTGATCGAGTGCAAATCAATGGCAGTGAGGAATTGGGAAAGGTGGAATATGCACCATGCAGTAGGACTTACACAACTGGTTTACATTCTGAGACAAACATCTTGACAGTGCCAAATGTGTATTTAATTTATTTAGACTATATTTTTTCCAAAAAAGTTTTAGGTTCTTTTCATAAACTGACCATTACACAGAAAGGTCAATATTATAGTAAAAACAACTTTGATCTTAGGCTATCCAGGTATTACATTTGATAATCATAACTTATTCTAAATTAAAAACCTGTTTTTGATAACCTGATTTTACAACTTTTACAGATTTTGTAGCCTTAAAACAAGTTGTTACAATATCCATTTTAGAAAAGGGAAATGGTGGGAACACCCATAACACCAAATGGTGCACCCTATTTGGACTCCATCCAAAATTCAGATGCTTCAGCCAAAATTGTCACACAAAAAAGACAGTCATTTTGGCAGCGTCCCCGACATGATGCAGTGTGAAGGTCATTGGAAAGATGGGACTCGTGGGAACATGTCCCCACTGATCAGCCAATCAGCTACCCTGAGCCAGACACACCCAGACTGTGACGTCTGTCCTACATGTCACCTGTCACTCTGGCATCATAAAACATCAAAGTAGATAACGGATACTGCCCACTACAGACCTTTCAGTAAACTCGGTCAACGTGAGAAAGTCCCGTTTGATTTAATATTTAACTTTTTATTATTTTTATTTTATCAATAAATTTTATTTGTTTTAAACGCATTATAGAATGAATAAAACAACTCAAAAGAACTCATTGATCAAAATCAACTCATGAATGCATACAGTATAATATGTGTGCATGTAATTAATATAAAAAGAAGGGGTAAATATGAAGTTGAAAACTTATAAATATTCTCACCAAAATCTTCAATATTTGTTTACAGTATGTGGCTATATATATACTTCATTTCTGCAGAAATACAAGAATAAAAATTAATAGAAATGCACTATTTGTACTGGCAGAAACTCAATGAATAATCCCATGGTAAACAGTTCCAATATATTTAACTGAAAACCAGTACAACAATGTGAACTGGGACCAGGACATTAAATAACACTCTAACTAACCTTGGCCTGCCTAACAATTTACAGTGCCAACTTTGTCAAACTTCACCACAAACATCATCAGTGACAATGCAGAATTGTGCCATGTTTGGATCAACAACTTCATAAAATGTTACTGTGCTTAATCAGGTGGACGACATCTACTCTATGACCACAGATCACAGGCAGGGTGTGTAGCAGTAAAACACGACCTTGAACCTTCCACTAAGGACATGGAACTTTCCACTGAATCCACAGAGGCCTATATCCAGACAAAATATGTCGCAACACATCGCTGGAAATAGTCATGTCCGGGACCATCATTACCACATAGCCATAAAAAACTAGTGAACATTTTAAACATTCTAAATTCCTGTATGTCTGTAATTAAAAGTAGAGAACAGAGGAAATTTGCATGATACTCAGCTACCCCTCAGAATCATGATTCTTACTTTATGGATCTCTTGGGGCGCACACTGTACCACTATCAGTCATTGATTTGTCATGATTGTGCGCAATTTTGTTTTCAAAATGAAAGTACAATAGAATCTGTGATCAACTTACACACCAGTAGATAACAGATGATTCATAACAAGATGATTAATATTTTTATTGGGCTGCTTAGAACATCAAATAGAATCATGATTGCGATAAATATGTTACTTGGAGATTATTTCATTTTCAAAACATCAATATAAGATATTAGATGAAATTGGTTTCATTCTAGGCCTCGGGGGGTGGGGGTAGCAGCCATTTCCTTTAGCATTGTCCAATAATGTATTTTTCCCGATTACAGTTCAGTTTATAATTTTGTATGTAATGAGAGACAAGAAGCTTTGAATAAGCACCTATAAGTATATGTGGCTTAACAACACAAGAAACATGGATTGTTAAGAACCTGAGGATGAGATCAAAATAATATAAGTTTTTAAGATGCTGAGTGGTTATGGATACTGTTACAAGTATTTTTTCTCAATTAATAAAAAAAGAGAATATGATGTGCACAATGTGGTGAAGGAACAGATCTATCAGGTATCAGAAAGAATTCATTCTCACAGAGGACTACAAATTAATGAACATATTCTCTGTGGACTGTGTAAATTCTAGCAGAATGAATGTTTAAAATCAAAATTGACAAATATCTCAGACGGGCGGTTTACAAGACACACACAAGAAAGAGGGACTAATTATCTGTCTATTTGCCAGAGTTGGGATTTTGCTCTGCATGGCAACCAAGATTGTTAAATTATGGCAGCTGAAGTTCCACCTGGAAAATGTATATTCACACAGGTTGTTGTACCTGGTAATTTACACTGTAAATAGATTCAATGAATGAATTTAAATTACACTGATTCTGTGTACAGATGTCTGGAAATCATCCCTTAAATGTCACTGACCACAGGTCTGTTACACTAACATTCTTATGACCTCATAAGCCTGATTTTGCGCTTTAAAACCGCTTTTACTCCTTAACAGTGATCTTATATACTGAACACTGTCAACACAGGAGGCAGCACTGGGACATTTACCTGTGTGTCACAGAAATAGTGTCCTCTGTGATACAGTGGTAAGTTTTTCCATTTTGAAAAAGCTCCTTAAATATAATAATGGATTCTGTGTAATGATGATATTATAAATATTATCAGTTTGTTATCTTTGTAAAACGGTCTTCTCTCATGTCTAATGCTGGATAATTACTCATTTCAACGTTAGTACCGATATAATAATCGATGTATTTATAATTCAAGAAACTTAACTGAAAACACACAACCAACCAATCCCTGCACTAGCTGTTGACAAACAAAACTGACTATTTGTGTTTTTTTTATTCGTCCAAGACAGGAGTCACAAGATCTGAACTAACGACAAGAAACCTAACACAAGTTTGCGGATGTGAACATAAGCGGCTTGCACAGTTATTACCAGGGTTGTTTATGTGCCATAAAAACTTCAGAGAAACAAGCCAGACGGTAAACAGATCTCCTTGACAACCTCTTGCTGATGATCATAGGAAAGATAGTATATAACACCTAACATGCACTTGTCTAGTTTACCCTGTCACCATGCATGAATTTGTTTTATGTCAACATTTACAAACAGCAACATATAATACATGTACATACAAAAACTCTTTCAGCAAAGTCTTCAATAAACAAACCTTTCATAATGTATCTATAAGGTGGTATTTTTCAACATGTTTACAAATTAATTTTGCTATATATTTTGCATTTAAAAATCCCCCACCAAACTGACTTAAGGTTGTTTACAAATATCTTATGAGATGCCATAAATTGTAAACAGTTAAACAATGCATACCTCTGTGCTGGTGCGTACAAACCAGCTTTCAATACCCATGTTAGAGCTTGTGTCGTATTATCCAGACTGCTAGGAATCGCACAACCAATGCACTTAAATGATCAGCCAATGCTAAAAAAGGCCAGGACAAAGTCCGACATCTCCAGTTGTATCATGTGATTGATTTAACTTGAATCCGTTTCCGTCTAGTGCAAGCTACGCATCTGTTTACATGACAAAGCATGACATGCTGAACGGAATCCTTTGGGCAGATAGCCATTCATTGATGCACTCCCCAAAACAAAGGCGACAGAATCTGAATAACAGCTTTCTCAACCAATGGTATTGCTTCATGGCAGCTGAATGACATATGCAAATGAACAAAACACAATGCATGTTGTCCATGTGCAAATATCTAGTGCACCATTTAGGTCATGACGTACACATGCATACAGACTAGTACCCGGGTATAATATGTACTGGGACTGTAAATAGATCTACATTTAGACCAAAGAATAGAGTTTATAACTGTCATTTACTGAGATCAATAGCCCACGAGAAGGCAATATATAGCAGATTGAGTAGCTGTTAAATTAGTTATCATGTTGGTGTAATTGTTTAACTGCTGTAAATATAACTAATTAAACAAATCTGTAAACATCAGAGCTGTGTTTTCATATTTGCTGGGACTGCATTTTCTACAAACACTAGACAATTTGGGTAAGAATAGTGGTGACCTCTGGTGGCTACATAGCAAAGTTTCCATCGTGCCATTATGTTGATACAGTGCTGTACGTGTCGGGTCCTTGACTTTCAATCAAAGACAAACTTAACTCATTTAGAACAGTTCTACTACAATGTACAACCACAAGAATGCAGCGAACCTGAACTTCAGCAACTCTGGCCAGATTCCAGCCATTTCTTCACAGAACATTACATAACCAGAACTAGTGCAGCAGTGAGGAACCAAATAAAGCTGGTTTATCTGGACTGTGGATTACGTACATTAACTGTGACAGGGCTGTGAGATTTAACCAGATGTTTGCACAAGTTTGTCAGTTAGCAGAGGCAGGTCCTGTTGTCATACTTTGCTACTACACATATTTTGCTACTACATACCCACTTTGTTAAAATGTACCCACTTTGCTAAGTACGTACCTACTTTGTTACTATATATGTACCCTACTTTGCTACTACACACTACTATTACATGCACACTTTGCTACTACATTATATTTACATACTTTGCTATTACATGCACAGCTTAGGAAAACTAGTCGGAAGTTGTCAGGCATAATTGCCCGTAAACACGTCATAAAATTTATTTTGCATTATTGGGTTGATTTTGAGATTTCACTGTGATCTTTTATCCAACATACTTATTTATAAGTTCACCAAGTAGTTTCCTGATTACCTGAGTGAAAGTTTTACTTTTTTTTGTGTTTTTGTAACCGTGAAGTTCTTTCTAAGTTGCAGCGTTTTAGAATTAAAAGCGCACTGTTTTGCGAACGCTTACAACCTAGGACAGAAGTTTCCTTGCCCATAAATGGCATACCGTTCGAACATACCGTTACAGCACGCAGTTCCCTAGCAGCAGTGCACATGAATACATTGGAAGAAAATTGAGTGCGCAGTGAAAGTTAACAGGATTTTATTTGGAAGTGGAAGTTGGATTGGAGTTGTTTATGTGGTTCGATTAATTATTAGTTTAGTTTGATGTTGCTGTAGTTTATATCTGTACATTGGAAATACAGACTACGGGACAAATTTCATTTCGTGTTTACAATCTTAGAAAAATCAAAGATGGCTACGCCCATGCACATGGATGGACCGAAGTCGAACGATGTTGCTCGGCGTTTCAATGCATTGGCATTGATGAACATGCAATGCAGCATTTTGCAAGTGGGGACACCCTCAACGAACTTGTGAATGACTACTTTGTGACACACCCGATCGGCAATGATGACGGTGATTCGGACTTGTCGGATTCGAGCAAGGACGACTTTGACCCGGAGCTAGCAGAGGAAGTGAACGGACCTGTCAATGGTGACAGGTGACAGTGGAACTGTTGATGACGACCCGAGGTGCAGGATGAGATGGAAAAAACACAAACGCCTCTCTTCAGAGCCAAACAACAGTTCTTTCCAGAGCTAACCACATATTCATGGAAGAGTTTGCTACCTCTTGCTTGTTGATTAGTAATATACATTTTTGCTAACAAACAACTACAACTTTTTTGACGGGTGCTATCTTTAAATTATTGTAACTTTAAAAGTAACCATCAGAATTTGATAATAGTTTTAGTGTTCCAAAGCTAAGATACATAGTTACATTTTCTTCACTACATTGGACATGGTAATAGCACTGGATATTTTGTTATAATACTGCAGCAACATTTTATTTTGACATGAATTATGATGATTCACCCATTCCAGACACTACGAGTACTTTTCTCCTGCAATAATGTTTGAAGGGTGCCCTCTTTAAATTACTGTAACTTTAAAAGTAGACATCATAATTTAATAATTATTTATGTAAGCTAAAGCTAACAAACACAGCTACATTTGCTTCACTGAATTGTATATGGTAATAGCAGCAGATATTTTGTTATACCATCATGAAGTTTTGTTTTCATGTGAATAATGACTCTCGACTTAAAAACATATTTTTCTCCTGAACTAATTTTTGATACGTGCCCTCTTTAAATTCTTGTAACTTTGGTTCTAGTAGGAATATTTGAATACAGTAAACTGTATTGGAATTAGAAATAGTGTTGCTTTCCATTTCTTGAATAAAATACATATGATTTTTTGTCAATGTGACTGGTTTTCCTAGGCCGCCACACATATATTTACATACTTTGCTATTACATGCACACTTTGCTATTACGTATGTCATGTCACACAGAACACGTATATGGTCCCGTGTGTTACCAAGCGTTCCTGTTGACATCATTATGAGTGCATTTGAGTCTGTCATTTGTCATGTGTAGGTAGACAGTCCACAAATGTCACTCTGATGATGTTGTACTGGCTCTGTTCCACAGAACGCAGACATAAATTACTGTTGGCAGAAAGCGCGTTACATAATTTGTGTTTAATAAAAAGTTTGTCAACGACACCTGGAAGGCAACGGAATGTAATCTTTTATTTGCAGTATATGGCATCCGGTCCTCTGTGCAGTGCAAAAGTACTTTACACTTTACCCCCAACCACAAGACTCTTCACCACAAGACATCCACCCAGGAAGTAACAGTATTATAAACAGCAGCAACTCACCAAATACAGTATTTTTATTTTAACTAAAACTCCATCCATTACCATTCATGATAATTTAATTTCTGCCGTGACCAATTACGCCATTGCACGCAACAGATAATAATGTCCTGATAAATCGAACATAGCTACATTGTAGCGCCACCTGGTGAATGGCTGACCACTCAATTTGCTGCCCACTATTACGTATCAGAGCTGACTCTGATACGCAATACGCCGGAAACTAGACAGAAACACTATTTTTCACTCATGGGGGTCCCAGAACTCCATTTTGTTTAAACCCTAGCACAAACACTGGGAGAACATTATAATCGGGTCCTACGATGTGGAGATTCTTGCATGGTGATTACCATTGTGAATCGCTGTGCTCAGTGGACCCTATCTACATATACTTTAAAAGCAACTGCTAGTTGTCTGTACAACAAAAACATGATTTATTTATTTTGTTTGTTAGTATACAAATGCTGCATTGCAAACTTATATTATATAGCTCTTGCAATTAATTACTGATATTGAACAATCTGCTATCCACACACACACATATATATATTAATATATTTATATATATATATAACATGAAAATAACACATTTTGTTAACTTTGGTGGGAACATTTCTGAGAAAACATCACGGACACCCTAAGAGATTGCCAAAGACCCAACACTAAGACTAGACAGGTTCCAAAGGCTTTCTAGATGAAAACCACAAAAATAATTCCTGGATGTAGAGACTTTTTTTACAGTTCAAGTGGGGGATTGTGAAACCGGTTTGCTTAAAACCACAATAAAACCAGTCTTGCATATAAATGTATGCATGCTGCTTTGGCAACTGCGTCTGCTGTAGCCCTGTTACAGCTGTCTCCATCAGTGTGGAAGACCATACAGAAGGTTAACTTGCAATTTCACCTTCAGATCATCACACTTGATCTTAGTCAGTCATTCTATACAAGAGGTGGTCTCATAAATTCACAGTCCAAAAAACGCGCCCTGTGTTTAGCATTAGTTCACACCACTCCCACCAATACGTCATTTGGGACTTGTTATTTTTATGATCCAAAATGGCTATCAGAGTCAATTTGAATTAACCTATCTCCCTGCAATATTTGGTGATGACAATCCCCCATGTAATGCTTAACCATTTCAGTACTAAAGCCCTGACTAGCTGTGACCACTGAATACTGCATTCCCAGTGAATATGCAAGACAAAGGACTACCTCACTTCAAGTCAAGATTTGAGCAACAAAAATGCATTTATGAATAGGAATTTTACATATTTTTGGAAAGTATGATAATCAGCGAGTAAAATGAGCCATATCATTTTACAATCCGTTGTCATGGTAACCAGCAATCCAAGATGGCTGCAAAGATTTCAACGTTTTTGCAGTTGCTGAACACAGTTGTATACTAAGTTCACCGACATCGTTATTGTGTTGATCATCAACATCTGACAAAGATTCTTCGCTAAAACTATCATATAATCTGTCCAAAACATACCGTGGTCAATCTAATTAAGTAATGCTGTCCGCCATTGTGGCCACTGCAGATTTGGATAATCCATCATTAAAAACCGAAAATCTCCGTAAACTATTATTAAGCGTTACTGAACATTCTTCAGGATAGTTCGTTTTCAAATTAGAAACTTTAATTTTTCATATCCAAGAATCATGTTAAATTACCTGGTAGAGGCTTTCGTTGACGTGTCACGCCAACTTCATCAGTACCTATGACGCTGAATGACGTCATCATACACGTGAGGCAATGAGAAATACACAAGGAGCGGAAAAAAAAAGATTGATGTCTACCATCAATAAATCCGCCCTTACAGACCATACGACAACTGAAAACCATATCATAGACTGGGAGGGAGTGAAAATTGTAGACAAAGAAACCAACAGAAGAATTCGGCATATCAAAGAAGCCATCTGGATCAGAAAAACCAAAACACCCATCAACAGAGACGAGGGCAATTACGAACTGCCTCACGTGTACGATGACGTCATTCAGCGTCATAGGTACTGATGAAGTTGGCGTGACACGTCAACGAAAGCCTCTTCCAGGTAATTTAACATGATTCTTGGATATGAAAAATGAAAGTTTCTAATTTTTTATTATTAAGCGATAATAAACGATGACCACTGTTGAATAGCTAATTTATTCGCCTTGACAACCGTACACAACAAGTGGCTCCACGTAGTGGATAATTATGAGTAAAAATAATTTGAATAGCAGACATCGTCAATGCCAAATAACCGGCCTGTCGTACTCAAGTGTCACAGACAGTGCAGCCGGAAATCCGGCCTGTCGTACTGAAATGGTTAATACATTTTGGGGCTTTGTAAACTAAAATGACTATTGTGACGACCCCTAAAGCTGCTCTTAGAAAACACAACATAACAGAACCTGCCTTTCAAGAGACTTTTTGGGGTAAGAAAGCCTGCCTATTAACATCAATCTCTTCTTCTTCTGAAAAATGTGGTAGCCCCGACTTCCGGGTAATGTCCCACAAGTTCCCAATGCACTCTGCTAATTCATCTACTGTGGAAGACTTCTGGTCTCGAGTGACCAACTGTCTCCAGCTTGAGACAGTTGCTTTAGTGATGCAGAAGGGACTATCTCTTTAGATTCAGGTTCTACTCTATCCAGTTTTCAAATATATGTTTAACATCTCACATCCCTGATGGAATTGTCATGGCAGTCACACGTGTTTGAAGTGACAACAGTGATGTGACACCAGTGAGAGTATTCAGCCATGCTATGATTACTGGTCAAAAGTTATTAATTTATATAATTTATGGCATAGGTGTCACCTTACTTAAGTTACTATCAACACTGAAAGAACTGCTTGTTGAACATACACACACACACATATATACTCCTAAAGCCTAGCGCACATGAGAGCTATCAGCTGAGCAAACGGTCACGCGTGGCTGTTGGCTCAGCAGACATCTCTCGTGTGCGCCGGCCTTAACAGCAGCATACATCGACCAAATATGCATAAGGGAGTGCCTTAGGCAGACCATCATTTTTAAGCAGACCAGAGCCGGTCTGCATGAAGTTTTGATCCCTGGTTGCGTAGACAATATCTTTTATTTAAAAATGTGAACTGTTAGTACCCGCAGTATACCCAGACATATAATGATATCAAAAATTATTTGCACAAAAAAAAATATTTTTTGGTGATTGTGAGAGATGTTTTCTCGGAGGTTGTATATCCTATCTCTCATAACGGAGCAGTCAACCTATGCTGCCTTTAGGTTTATATATATATATGCCTAATGGCATATAAATATATACCAATTATATATGACTTGTTGCCAAAAGATGTGCAAAATGATGGTGATGTACTTTGCATGCAAATAAAAAAACCGAAACACACTGTGTTCAAATGGCCTGTGGTGTGTGTTGAATGCTGTTGATAAGTTATAGATACAGTGGGAATTAAATTATTAAAGGGAATAAAAACATCTATTGCTCGAATTCATGTTATATTACATCCTGCTATCTATTTCCACGTCCACCAAGCCAAAAAAATCAAAAATTCAATGAATTAGAAATTCCACATTTTATGGTGTGCATCCGGACATTTTCGAATATGCATATTTTTGGCGCGCTTTTCGGGATGCCGAGATGTGACGTCACTTATGACTCAAACTCGCATCAGGCCGACCCTTTCCGTGCATTCAGAGCATGTTTACAAGTATAGCTTTTGGGTCGAAACGAGCGTCAGAACGAGTTATTGTGCAATATTCCGACGTAATACAAACACTAGTCATCATAGAGGAACAAGCAGTTATCTTACGGTTCCACACGAATCGAATTTTATTCAAAACAACGAATGCGAATGGGCCTACAAGTCGACTAGGTTTCGTCGGCTCGTTTTCAGAATAATTATATCGAATGCAACCAATGGGAGATTCTACACCAATAAACATACATAGCAAACATATATTGTATCCAGCTACATAAAGTAACTTGTATAATCCCATAATATCACTAGAATATCGATATATGATGGAGTTGTACAATTTATCATAACAACTTAAATCAGTCAGAGAGTTTCCGTTGGTCCCGCTAGCTCAGTGGGTAGGCGCGTTGGTTACTTGTCATTTATTTTACAATCGGGCGACGCCGGTTCAATCCTGACAGCATGCAAACCTTTGATTTTCTATACACTTTTTTGTTTATGTTTTCATGAAGTAATATAAACAAAATCATTTTATACCATAATGCACTGTTTGTAAATAATTTATATTTTTGTAGTAACTGTTTATTAGCCACAAAAATTAAAATATGGTCATTATATAACGATGTTTCTAAATTTTATTTATCCAAACAAATATAATATAATGGATATATAATTTATTAATTGTAAATATATTGTACGGTAATATATTGTAATTATATATGTGAAAACAGATTGAGATCTGTCTGGATAAATACAATTTAGAAACTTTGTTAAATAATGACCATATTTTCATTTTTGTGGCGAATAAATAATTACTACAAAAATAAAAAAATATTTACAAACAGTGCATTATAGTATAAAATGATTTTGTTTATATTACTTCGTGAAAACATAAACAAAAAAAAGTGTAAAGAAAATCAAAGGTTTGCATGCTGTCAGGATTGAACCGGCGTCGCCCGATTGTAAAATAAATGACAAGTAACCAACGCGCCTACCCACTGAGCTAGCGGGACCAACGGAAACTCTCTGACTGATTTAAGTTGTTGATTGTTATTCTGAAAACGAGCCCAAGCTCGGCGAAACCTAGTCGACTTGTAGGCCCATTCGCATTCGTTGTTTTGAATAAAATTTGATTCATGTGGAACCGTAAGATAAATGTTTGTTCCTCTATGATGACTAGTGTTCGTATTACGTCGGAATATTGCACAATAACGTCATGATATCACGTGATCGCCTAGCTCATTAAAATTTCATTTTCCGCGGGAATCGCTTCACAGATGGGCTTAAAATCGAATTTATGCTACAAATGTATTTTTCTGTATTTGTTTAATGTTGTCAAATGTTACATACAATGTTAAACTTTGTGTACACATGGAAAAAGGATTTTAGCTAATGCCTTATTTTTATTTCCTTTAACAAATACGGTGAAGTTTTGTGTGTGTTCGTGTTCAATATTGATGTGAGCGACAAATTTTGGCCATCAAAAACGGACAAGTCGACCCCAGCTGACTTCAGCGTTTTGTGTCCCAAAATCAGTGCATATAATTCTGATCAAACTCAGTTTATTTCACAACAGAAACATCACTTTTTTCACTGCACAAATCAAAAATATCATGTATTCTTTTCACTCCTACTTCTTGAGTAGGGTAGAATTAGAGTTGGAAACAATCATTTTCGCCCATGAAATGATAATATTTACTTTTAAGTTAGCATGGGGTATGTACAATGCCGAAACTGCAAAAATAATTGTTGTACGAAAAAATCTTTGTTTTTACTTGTTCAATAAAATAAATCTAGATACAAATATGAACTTCTGAAATACGGGCTTCTGAAAAGACTACACTTACATAAAATCAATGTGTGTAAATAGTATCAAATACAAATATACATTTAACCTCAGCTCTGGTATTCAATGTCAGTTAACTAATTTGCTAATGCGACAATTAGCATCCATGTTAGAAGCGCTACGGGCATAAAAAGAACTGGTTCCCTAATGAAGGAAGTCAGGTATTAATCTGCTCACACAAACCACATAGAGACCCGTAGGTAGAATTAACACAGTTCTGACATGTCCATTAATATTTGATTCTATATTACAGTATTTATTGGAAAACAAAACAAACTGGAAACTAAACTTGTTTAAAATAAGTCTTACAATCAGGTATGGTTCCCAGGTTTAGAACCAGATCAGGCAGATTTAGGACAGATCTGCTGTTGTAAAGTTATTGGGCTGGCGGACTTAGCAATAACTGTGGTTTTGTTATTATGGACCGTTATTATCAGGAAAACCGACAGCTGGTATCCACATCTAACTGGTATGCAGGTGAATTATTTATTGGACAGTTGTTGTTTGCATAATACCTTCTGTGAAGAACTCAATGAGTGCTAAGCTAATACTTAAGTGTAAGCACTTGTGTAGGCTCAGTCAACATGTTTTATTATACACCAGGAAAGCACATATATAAATCAAAGGGAATTACTACACAAAACGATTCCAAATAGTACGCATACATTGAAGTCGGTAGGTGACCAAATTTATTGTAATCAGGCTGCGATTTTCATGGGAAATTGGTGGGAATCTGCTTATAAATATGTTTCCAAGGGACTCTGCAGACAAATTTGGGAGTTCTGACTTTTTCAACAAATGTAATGTGTTGCTGTTTGGACCACAGAGGCACTCCAAGCAAAGCTTGTTAATGCTGAGTCAGCGGATGGGCTGGACTGACAGTGCTTGATACACTGCAATATTAAGTATTGTACAAGGTTGTATTTAATACTGCCATATATTCCTTCAACCTTTTAGACCTCAATCACCCACAACCTGTTTATGATAACAGGTAGACACACACACATGTGCATGTACACATGTATAGTCACACACACGCACACATGCACGGTGCACACACACATCACACGCACGCACACACACACATAAACACACACATGTTAATGTGTTACAAGTGCAAAAACCACAGACTAGCCTGACACATGGTAACACTCAAGACTGCCATCCAAAGCAGCAAACTCCACATGGCATACACACAAAGAAGAGAATTAGCTCATTGAGTGCCTAAAGATGTTTCTCCTGGCACTGTCAGTGGCCAGCTCTTTTAAGATATTTGTTAACTGTGTATTGACATTGCTGTCACCTATACACCATCAGTAGATCATGTATGTTGTTCATTTATTGTCCCTTGGAAGCAGAGCTGGGACGTAACGAAGTACAAGTACTTCGTTACTGTACTTGAGTAGAAAAGTTTACTTTTCGTGAGTAACGAAGTACAATTTTTAAGAGTACTTTTACTTGTAATGAAATACAAATGCGTGTACTTTTCATAAATGTAACGAAGTATCCATAATTTATGCGTTACAAATTTGGAGCTCAAAAAATATTAGTAACGAACGATAATGCCTGAAGCCCAGAACTGGTTTCCCCCAGCATATATCTATAAATAGATATCAGCCGGAGCAACAACTGGCAGTCTTTTCTGTTTGGCCCATCATTGCAATTACCAGGCATGATCACCAGGTGGCGTGAACACTGCCAAGATTATATGATGTCATTCGCGTTCAAAGATTTATTATGGAAGTATCAGCCGAAAACAATCATTTGCAGCATCCACAGCCATACTTATCCAGTATGTTTGAGATTAAGTCAGTTCACTGGGCTTCTGTTAAGTTGATCTGTTTGTTGTGTGCGTCGATATGCCAGATCTGTTGATTACCTTCAAACCTTCCTTACAAACGTGGACGGTAAATTATTAGTGTTAGACCTAAAAGGTAGTCTTGCCTCATTTTTGCTGTACAAATGTATTACACCATAACACGTCGTTATTTGTACAAAAGGTGCATGTGCATTTAATATGAACAAAAGATGTTCTTAGATTTAGGTTCGAGCTATTAGTGACCTGTGACCTGAATATTGTCCCGAATTGCATTAATGATAAACGCACGTCAAAATTCACACATTATCGCCCCAAAACATTCCCTTTGCTGTGGCAATTTAAACTGCTAATGGTTACTCAGATTTATCTTAAATAATAAACTAAGTATTGTTAGGGCCTATAAATGTTGTTTATATGTATTCTTGGTTCATGTTTTCAATATTTTGTCTCACATATGGACTCCCAGGCCTGGTCGTAGACAATAATATTTAGTATTCATTGTACACACTACTTAATAGGGTATTACCATTATTTTATTTCTTTTGTCACTGTCTTGCATAGTACCCAGGTATGTATAGTTTGTTTGAGGAGCCAGCCACTGTATCCTGCTGAGGATCCTGTCCTGTTCAATAAAGTGTTTGTTTTGCACACTACTGAATTTACTTGTTTGTTCGCAGTGGGTGACCATGCCAAGTTTTTTTAGAAAAGTACTTTTGCATGTACAAGTACATTTGTTTACTTTTTACTTGAACTTCAAGTATATTTTTCAAAAAGTACTTTTACTTGAGTAGCTTTTTCCAAAGTTACTTGTACTTTTATTCAAGTACAAAATAAATGTACTTGTTACAGCTCTTCTTGGAAGTGAGAAGGAATGCTTGTTCATACCCACACTTGATATATTATCAACAAATTTATGTTCAGTTATTTAGTATTTGCTTGGATAACACACACACACAGTGACTCACACATACAGTGCAAGAAATGTACAGATCTATTAGACCCAAGACATGGTTGAATTCATATGGTTTTTTTTGAGCTGAGGGTGCAGGGTCTTAAAAATACCTCCAACTGCACTCCCCCTGGAGACTTCCCAAAAAAATCTGAGTGAGACCTCTTAGAACTGTACCCCCTTTGAGACCTTGAGCAGAACTCTTTATTCCTTCAAGTGGAACTCTTGCCTCAATGGAAGAGGGGTGTATATTCCATCACCCCCCTAGCCTATGCACCTGCATATATTATTTTTTTAAATTTTCTATTCTAATATAAAAAATGTCAGACAACTTAGTATATATATATATGTACCAGATACATAAAGAAATACCATATATATGTACCTCAGTAATTATAAGATTATGCTATTTTACTATATATACAAGACAATTAGTATGTGAGCCCTAAAACAGGTGTGATCTAGGCTGTCACAGGATTGCCAGCTAGGTGTGACCTAGGGTACCAGATTGGCTCCCAAAAACTTTTGAAAAAGTGGATGTTGGCAGATTGCAATTAACAGCTGCCACAACCCTTCATCTGTGGGAGGTGGACCCTAAAATGCTGGGAGGTTGGCCGGGCAAATATGTTGTAGTCTTGTAGAAGGGATGTAGAGACCCCTGCAACACCCTCACCCGTAACACCTGACGCCAACGGAAACACTGTCGGTGATAAAAACATAAATTGACACCAACGTCAACGTCATCCGATCATCGCCACGCGTCGATTACGATATGTCTGGCACAACTCGCAAGTAACTAAGTAAGCAACTAGCAGCTACTCAGGCTCGGCCTCAGTTATAGCCGGCTATACGCGTATCGGAGAATAGGTGTCGCTCTGACGCTAGTAACAGCGACAACGGCTCAGAAACATAACAGAATCTTCTTTTGAGCATCGAAAGCAATTACCAATACATTACTAGCGGTGACCTCCGATGTTTTTAGTCGAGGATACGCCACGAGAATTATTAATTCAATGACCTTGACCCGCATTTATCCAATGCCACAGAGCATTTCGCGGAACTACGCCGATATCAAAACGAGTACTCACCCCAAGCCGGATTGTGTATTTCGCTTTACTGTCGTTTTGTCCTAAAACACCGTCCTTGAATAGACAATAACATTGCAAAAACGACATCATCTTGACGGATTAACTGTTTGTATACAACTACACGTCAAACCTCCAAAACATCTGCTGTGGCGCGTATATATTCGAGGCACAGTTTATGACGCATGCGGAGGTGTGCCTCCCACGTGACCATATTGTAACCAATTACTAGGGATTACAAAAAACGCTTAACAAATGGAAACTACTTTTCAGACGAGAAAATTGGAGTACGCTTTAGCACGTAAACGCCGGTGTGTTGAACTCGATGACAATACCAGTTATGTTTTATATTAATTATGTGAAATAGGTAATAGCTATAATAACTTAAATGCTAATCTAAATGGCAGCTAGTATTCTCACGTCTGAATTAAATGACAACTTTTAAGATATATATCAAGAACATATTTTAGAATCAATCAAATTCAAAATTCAGGAGTCCAATATTACTGTTTATGTCTAAGACGTTTTGACACCTGTAAAAACAGTTTAGGTTGCTATTGAATTAAAGTATAAAGTTTAGACATAAAACTTGAGACTTCTTCTGGACGCCCCAAAATACGTCTTAATTTAATTATTAATAATATTATTGTTATTTTGACGTCTATGTTTAATTAATATGGATGTTATCAGCTGACCAAAAATGACCTCTGGGAGACGTCGTGTGCCCATGCTCTGGGCGACACTAATTTTGTTGACTGCGTGCAAAAAAGTTTGTTCTGAGTGAACTATGTGATGAAATTCATCATAATTAAATTATGCTAGCTCACTTTACATTAACATTTCTATTATCCTCCATATTATAATTAGCATCTTAATGTAACCAATAAATTTGTGTAATTTGTATTTTCAAATAATTAAGAACTTATATATATCCTACGCTAGAGTAGACAAGGCAAACCAGAAAAAACCAATAACGCCATCAGTAAAAAAAGCACCATAATTAAAAGAAAAATTGGAAAACAATTACAGAAAACAAAATCTTGAGACAGTCTCAATGCTCTATCGTAGGTAAATATTGACCGTTCTTGAGGTAAGAACTTAGAGCTTCCCTACTCTTCGCAGGAACGGAGTTAAAATTCCTTATAGAACATTACGTTATGCCCACAAGGCACCGCGCAATATTTTCGTCTACTTCCCCAAAATGGCGGTAACCGTCGAAGGTGTTGCACTTTCGTCGTTATTATATGAGCATAACAATTCTTCTGGAGACCAGGTATACATAAAATAAGTGTCAATGCGAACCTTGTTTAACGATACAATACTATGGTTAAATATGAATGCTTGTCGTCAAGTGCGATGGAACTAAGGAATTAAATTATAATAGTTGAAAACTGTTACGTTAGTGTTACGGAGGATACACTGTCAATACGGTATGACTAAAATGAGCACGACCACGAACGACCACGCACGACCAAAATGTATGTAGTGTTGGTAACCAAGCGGGCTGTTGGTGGCACGTAGGAGGTATGTGTGTGCAGCTCGCCAAATTTCAGATATGTTCTTCACATTGGAATAATAAAATTCCATACTTTAATCATCGCTTGTGGTAACTTTATGGTTCCATTCGCCAGGTGGCGCTACTGTGCAAAGACTAAATACTCGTCCGGAAGATCGGATAAAATGCCTAAATTATGTAACTCCTGGGTGAAATACAGACTCAATTTTTTAATAATGCACACAAACCATATATATACCATCAACGGCCAAATTATCTCCCAACATATTATATTACATGGTCGTGCATGGTCGTTCGTTAACTTCGTGGTCGTGCGTGGTCATGCACCTATTAGTAAAACCCCTGTCAATACACATACAGATTACAGTGTACTCTACTATCTAGACACTGTCAGTGTCACTGCGAGCAGTTCTGTCTGACTCTGTCCGTCTCAGTGTCTGGCTCTGAGGCGAACTTGAAACTAGAGCTATCCCGAGACAACAAGTCCCCAACTAAGTCGAGACGAAGATGCATTGACATTGGCTTGGACATGGTCATGGAGCTGGGTTTTGTTGTTACGATGTAGCTTCTTCAAATTCTTCTGACTTAAGGGCTCAGCACACTGTTAGTTTTCCCATTGGCAACCATGTTAACGTTTTGTGTGATTATAAGAAAACGTGACCTATAAAGTTCTTAAACTTCTCACCTGCTGTTATTATCATCTCGTTGACATGCTGGTTGAGTTTAGTCAAAATCTAGTATTTCTAGCTCTCGTAAAATGCCTGTATGTGTGACACAATATTTACGAATGGATGCAGGCAGTAATCCGGCTAAAGGGTCAACTATCCAAATTGCTGCCAAATACCCTTCTGCTTAGTAAAATCAGCTACCAATGCACCATTTTACTGGCAACACCTTCTACAATCACACCGGGAAATCTGACTACTTAAATGCACTTATGTCAGAGCAGGTGAATTTTGTAAAAAAATAATTTCTCAAAAATAAATCACACTTTTTCGTAACCTGTAACCAAGCAGGAAGTCCAACAGTGTCCTGACCCCTTAAGTGGTTCAATAGGCTTAGCCGACCGGAAGTGCCTAAGTCAAAATATGATTTATACTAATCTTACTCTGGTTATCCTCCCAGTGATTAATTATGTTTGATAGTTTGTTAAATTGTCAGTGTATTTTTACAAGGAGTGGTTGGTAATCTTGTACACATCAGGTGCTTATTATTTTGATATTTCTGGCTCTGTGTAATTCTTACCTAATTTTTTCTCTCCCAAACTTCAATTACATCATACTACATTGCTTGGGTCGAGGTACACAAATGGCACATATATAGCATTGTTTAGGGTACTTAAATTGTAGCCCAGATTTCAGCAGCTTTGGTTGTTGTGCGCTGACCAGGCGATAAGTCCAATAAACGATAACTGCACACACTAACTAGTGCATTTCACAGCATTGTTTGGACGGGTTCTGCATGTCTGATAGGCCCTTTTGGTAGCTACAACAGGACTAGTTTTAATGCACATGTGTAATGAACGTTCTGTTCTTCTGAACTGTAACAAAAAGTTCTATCAATGTTGCTGTAATAAGAAATAGAGGTATGCAGGCTGCGAAATAAGGCCGGTCCGATCGTCCCGGACGAGTAGTTTCAGTGATCGGACTAGTCCATATTTAGTGGAGCAGTCCCATCGGACTAGCTGTTATTAGGTAAATTAATTTACGCTATGTATACGCTAGTTGGGTGTTGTGATGGAATAAAACAAAATCAGACAGTAACATAGCATTTTATCACAGGCAGCTAAATATTCCGTACGACCGTCAGATGGGAAACTTGCTGAACGCAGTGAATGTAAATTGCGGCTGTTTACATCCGGTTAGGTAGTGCCACCTAGCGACCATGAGTGGTGAGCGACATGGACAAACATACATGCGCGGGTTACAGACATCGTTAGGTGCTATCCCGTCGTGATGGTAGTTGCGTTATTCCTGCATTGGGTGATTATTTTAGCAAGTTACCAAACGCCAGCAATGTTACTGATTGTATAGTCGGCTTCGGGAAAGGAAACGGTAATGAAAAGTATAGGGCAAATGATGCAACTTAGTCCAACAATGTCGGTCCTTTGTCGCCGTCAGGCTTCAAATTCTGCTGGCATCGCCTTGTCCACGACTCCTGTTTGCTGCCCCTGATTAAACTAGTCATTTCTTCTGATAACTTTGCAATTGGATCTACGTAATCACATGTATTTGTTTCTATCAATGACACATTTATTTGAACATTTAATTGAAATGGGAAATGGCTTGTTTTATTTATGAAATAAAGTCACTTTTACTATGTGCCATAACTGTCACACATATATGATACAACAGTACGATTGATTTTTAAGGACTAGTAAAACAATATGAGGACTAGTTGTTTCTGAGTCAGCTAGTCCGACGGACTACCTGTCAACTAAATCCACTGTGCACCCTGGGTATGTCTATAAGTAGGGAAGTAGTCATACTGGGTCTAAACTAATGACAAACAGAAAAGATATGTAACAGTAACATATCTATTTAATTTATGTTTCAGTGCCAAAAAGCCAATCCCACCAATCATCAGTTTTACCAAGACGTGCCAAGCAGCCGATTGCATTTTTCCAATGTCTGCTGGCATTGGCTGGTGTATACGACATCATTACAAATTGGCCAATAAGATTAATCGTTACAAAAGAGAGATTTTTAGATTTGCATGCATGCGTTAAACCAGACATCGTAACCAAAACGTATATATTAGTAAAAGTAAATTAAGTTGTTTCACTTGACTATTACATTTTTGGAAGTAAATACATCATTATCAGTGCTTTCAGGAAATGTATATTTGCACACTAAGCACATAAAAGTTCAGACTGACTTGCAAGTCTCAAAAAATGGCTTGGCACTTCTTGTACATCAGCACAGTTTAGGTTGGCACTAAAATGGTTAAAGGAAGTCTTTATGTGAGAATTGTAATTTGTATATTTCATGTGTTTGCAGGAAGGCTTCTTGTTGGGGGAGATTGTCAGTCGTGTCACCGACACAATCAGTGACTCGCAGATCAACAATGTCAAAGAAGAAATTGTCACATGTACGTCAGTCATTTGTGTAGTCATTTCACAATATTCATATTCTATTAAATAACTGTTGCATGTCGGTGAATACTAAATTCTTGTACTTCCATGTCACAAATTTGCAATTAATAAATTTAGGTGCAACAACTTGGAAGGGAATTGGTGAATGATTACTTCGTCCATGTGTTATTTTTGTGTGTAAATAAGGTAGTAGTCATCAGGGTTCACTAAAGAACTGTTGAATGTCCTCCAATTTCAGTGGTGCGCAGCTTGTAGTGTGGTGAAAATTCACAGGTTGTGTCAAGTGTTTGATACAGTCCGTCCACTGTTTGGCGATGAGGTGAAGCGTTAGTGTGCCGGACTGTCGATCAAGGGGATGGTGGTTCAATTCCATCAGCCACCATTTTGAAACCTGGCCCCTCACATTACTTTTGTTTTAGAAGAGACGCCAAAAGTATCCTTTACTTGTTTCTGTGCCAGGGAAAGTAAAAAAATCACACCCTGTTGTAAGTGTGTAATCTGTCATGTGCTGACAGAATGGTGGTCTCTATCTCTAACCCACTGGATCTTGCTTCCTGCAAGTTGCTTCCTGGTTAGGCATGTGAGAGGTGTGAGCAGGCACTGTATACTGCTTGTAGGGATCAATAACAGTATGTGGATAGTCCTACTGTCTCTGATGACATATGCGTGGATGTTTTGTGGGATCTATTACTATGCCATATTGTTGTCACTTCACAAAAGACAACATGTCTTTGTGCTTACAATTTGCTTAACAAAAACAGTTGCATCCAGTTTTGTTCTGTCATACTAATTGAATGTGAACTGCAAGTTGTTGAATGTTGTGTAGTGACATATTTCAAGATTGAGAGCCAGGCAGTGGATTACTTAGAAGTGTGCTCTTTGTTACAGACATCCATTCCCACCTGCCATGTCAAGGCCTGTTTAGTTGGTACAGTGACGACGGACACATCATCCACAAGAAGATCCGGGAACTGCTTAAAAACAATAAAAACAAGGTAGGATTTCCTGCCCAGCGATGTCTGAAGGGTAATGTAACAGTGCCAATAGCAGATATACAGATTTATATCTTTGTCATCACCCAACCCAGACAGTAACACAGCCAAATCGCAGAAAACATTAGGCAAACAATATGCATGGATGGTTAAAGGGAGGTTGTCTCTTGTTTTTATATTAATTAATATAATGTTCCTAAGACTAGAATAAAGTTGTTGAAAGCATACTGCCCACCAAGCACAATTGATTGCTATTTGAGTTTTTGCCCAGCAGAAAGTAACAACATTCAAATTATGAACAACTGTTGGCCTTATGTAATAGTTGTCAGTTGGTTTAACCACTAAACTCTTTGATGTCTAGTGCTGTTGCTGTATTCCCACACCCAAGAGAAGCAACTGAGTGAACTGGCTGTTAATAGTTACCACCCAAGCTGATTCCAGGCCACTACACAGACTACCGACCTGTAGATATTTATTTGGCATTTCGAAACCGCACCAAACTGTGTAGGCCAAAGATAGAGATGGATGGCATCAATTGCTGTCTGCTTTATATGTCTGATGGCACAGGGAATGGGAAGTCAGAGCTGTGGGTACTTACTCTCAATGTTTAGGGTATACACACAGCTTACACAATTGCAGAACCAAACCTCACACATTTAGTGTTAGTGCAAATGGCCTGCAAAACAATATTGTGAAGAAACAATTCATGTGCGCCCTTCGTGAGCACTGCATTTTGCGATAACAACTTCAGGGCAACATTTTTGGTAAAGAGTTCTTCACGAATCTTCCAGCAGCCAATTTTAATGATTGGTTGATATGAGTACTGGAGTAAAAAGTGGTTGTTTCCCCTGAAAAGTAGGCGGTCACATAGTGGTAACTCTAAAAAGTTACTAACCCAGCAGAAAAGTCGGTGGCCAGTGACCACAGTGTATATATATCAAACACTGGTATATGTGTGCTGTTTTTCAATTTCTAGGAAGTCGTCGGATGGTACAAGTTCCGAAGAAATTCGTCAACGATCGTGTCACTGCGAGAGCGTGCAGTGCACAGACACTTGAAAGACGTCTTCCCAAATGTTCCTGCATCAAACTTCCTGCTCTGTCTGAGTATTACTCTAACAGAAGCAAACTTAGCTACACACACATTCAGTCACACGTTCTTCAGCTTCAATGGCAGGTTAGCATGAGGAAACTACTCTGTTACTTACCAGACACTTTCACTTAAGCAACTATGATGTTTACATTCATTGCTTACTCCTATAAGGAGGCATATCCAGCTCTGATCATCGGGTTCTGATTAACTGATTTACTTTTTTTGAGTAGTGTAGTGCTTAATTTGTTGCTAAACTGCTGACTCTTTGGAATTTGCTCCCTCTTATTGTAAGATTAGTTGAAGATATTACACAGTTCCGCCATCATTGAAAAACAATTTTTTTATAACCTTGCTTATCTACATTAGGTTCCTGATATATATATATGGATATATAATATATCCTTCCATCTGTTGATATCTTGAATACTGCATTTTGAGATCAACCAACTCTTCTGTCTGGATGCACCTCAGTGCTTGGTGGGTTTCAAAGGATTTGGGTACAAAAGAAGATGCAGGAGATGGTTTCACAAAGTATTTGCACCAGACATTGAACAAACATGGTGTAAATATGAATATTTTTGCAACACTGCACATGTTGCATTATGCTATAATCATTGCAAGTTACACAACAATTTATAAGTGGGTGGTTTATATAACATGAAGCATTTGCAGAAAACATGTATAACATTGCGAATTAGGTAAAGACCTTAACTGATAAGAACCTTTAATCCACAGGGACATAAAAAAAACGTTAGCCACATGCACACTCATTCACACAAGCTCACACACACACAAGCATACATGCACACACATATGCACACACACGCAAACACTGTAATTTGAGACAGTAAATGTATTACTGAGGTGACCACGAAGTGAGGTTTTACTGTATGAAGTATATTGGGATGTCCACTTATGTGTGCCCTGACATTGCAGGTCATTCCAGGGAGTTCCTCTCACCATTGTCAACCTTGGAGACACAATGCACTCCGACTACAAGACCACGTCATCTAAGGCTGTCTCCACTACTTTCCACAAGACCGTTGAACCGTTTCAGTAGGTCTTCACATGGATCCCTAAATGTTCTCAAATATTTATAAATTTGTGATTTGAAGGGATCTATTCTGATCGTTTTTATCATAAAATCATGTTATACAAAATGAACTGTATTGCAATGTAGCGACTGCCCAAATGTGTAAAGTAAAACAGAAACAACTTTAAAATTTAATATTTCAATGTTTACCAAGATCTCCATGCTTTCAATCAATGACATTCTATATTATTTGTCATCTGGTGAATGTAGCTCAATTCTGGTGATGCCACCCATCGACTAATGCATGTAATGTTTACAGTTTAAAGTTTATAAGAAATTATAGCAATTTTTTGTAGCTATTAAGATCCCCAAATCAATCAGTCGCCCCCTCATTCTACGTTGTCTGTGAGGTGTGAACTCTCGTTTGTTTCAGACAAATGTTTCTAGACCAGGCAGACAATCTCCACAGTGCCACACACATTCACAGCATGAACGCACGGCTCCAACAGCGCCTTGTGGTAAGTGGCATTATGGGTAATCAGCAGGTAAGCTGCATTGTGGGTAAATTCCAGGACGATGTCACAGAAAATTGCATTATGGGTGCGTTATGTTTCATGGTGGGTAGCATTATGAGTAAACTTCAACCCCTCATGGTAAATTTCATTATGAGTAATCTACAGTACTGCATGGCAAGTTGCATTATCAATAAACTTGCCAGCGTCTCCTAATGGTAAATTGTATGATAGATAACACATTGTGATGAGTTGCATTATGGGTAAACTTGACAACGTTTCCTAATGGTAAATTGTATGATAGATAACAGTCAGTACCTTGTGGTGAGCTGCATTATGGGTAAACTTGACAGCATTTCCTAATGGTAAATTGTATGATAGATAACAGTCAGTACCTTGTGGTGAGTTGCATTATGGGTAAACTTGGCAGAGGCTCATTAGTCATTACGGTAAACTGCATTAAATGAGTAAACAGCAGCAGCACATCATGGTAATTTGCATTATGGGTAATCTTCAACATCTTGTGACGAGTTGCATTATGAGTAGACATGAGAGACATGTCATGATGTTGTAGGAGGTTTGCAATGACGTAGTTCTGAGTGAGACGACACTTAGTGAGCTGAGTGCGCAAGTGAAGACACTTAGAGATGAGGTGAACTGTGGGCGGCCATACATCAAGCAACAGCTCCTCACAGCACAAGGTGGGACACCTCACTCTTAGCATCATACAGGGGCTGGTCACATTGTTTACCTCATCCTTCAGCCCCGGATCTAGCTTTGACAATGCATGGAGGTGGCCTCATCATCTTGGATACTTATGTAACTGGATTCTTTAGTGTATCTGCTGTGCACTAGGGGTATATGTCATATTAGGCGAGCGGTAGAACCACCAATTTAAATGCCCCCCCCATGCACACACCCAAATGTTACTTAATTTGAAAGCTCTACATCTCCCCGTCCCACGAGGCCTGTCGTAGAGCTGCCAAGTGGTGCAGTAAGTGTGAATCCAAGGTCAAACAAGCTCACCACCAAATGATGAATTTTCAAAATTGTGCCCTTCCACAATCGTCTTAATATTACAATGGTTGCATATCTACTTTAGTTAATTACAAGATGGCCAGGCCATATATTTCTGGAAAATTTATTGTCTCCCCGTTAAAATGAGGTATGCTATGGAGGTGTTACCTGATATGGTATGAGTGGAGCTAAGGTCAAACAAGGTCATCGTGAATTGGCGTGAAATGATGAATATTCATTTTTTGCAATACCGCGAAAGTAATAAAGTTACAATGACCCTGCAACTACTTCATTTGTATGCACTAGTCATACATTGTGTGAAAGAACCATTTCTCCCCATCAAAATGAGATATAACATGGAGCTGTCAGTAGGTGTGGAGCAACGATCAAACAGTCACAGTCAAGTGACAAATGTTCGAAATTGTGTCATCCCGCAAATGTCATACAATATAAATGGTTGCGTATATCTACGTTACCTATCTATTCGTGGCAATGTTGTATACTGTTGGAAAGCCAACTTTCTCCCCGTAAATATGGGATACGACGGGGAGCTGTCGAGTGGTGCAGTAGGTGTGGAGTGAAGGTTAAACAAGGTCACCATCAAATGACGAATGTTCCAAACTATGCCACTCCGCAAAAGTTCTACACTTACAATGGTTGCATAGCTACTTTATCTACACTAGGCCGTGTTACATACCGTTTGAAAGCATATTGTATCCCCGTTGAAATGAGGTATGTCGTGGAGTTGTAAAGTGGTGGTCTAACTGTGGAGTGAAGGTGAAACAAGGTAAACGTCAACATTTTCTGAATTTGCCTTTCTACGTATAGTAGGTTAGCCAACATGTGATGTTATACTTTTAACTGCACAGGAATTCATGCTAGATCCATCACACAAGGGATAAGAAAATATGTGTATGAGGATGCCGCCCTTGATTTTGAAGGTTATTTGAAGGTCACAAACTCAAACTTGTGTCAAAATAGTTTTATTAATTAATTGACATCTTGTACACACCGTTGCATAAAACCAAATATGCTATGATTTGTGTATGTATTGTCTGTGTTACCAGGTCTCATAAATGTATGGGATAATCTAATATAAAAACGTGATTTTCTTAAATGTGTTTATCACGTACACCAAAATTGTTTAAACACCCAATTCTTTGTAAGCTTGTTTGTATATATTCTTGTTGATATAATGTACATATTATTTATTACTACACATGCATTTGGTCATTAAACATGACGTGAAAGTCAAAGAACTTGCCCAAAAGTAGTTGGGATGTTCAAGAAGGCAATCGCAGATTAGAACTTCAGTATCTCGTGGAGGAATCCAAATTTCAGGATCTAATTGACATACATGGAAACTATGGGCTAAGAAGATTGGCAACTATATAGAACCTTTCCTTGCAATTATACATTGGCTAATCATCTATGATCATACACGCTATGCCCTCCTGATGGAAAACAGTCTCTCTTCAACCAAGTATAATAATAATAATTATAGTATAATAATAATAATCCCTGCTGATCAGGCAACTGAGCCAGTTGCTAACACATGCAGGATATATACTGGTATCATCGGCATTAAAAAAAACGATCGAGCCAGTTCGCTGAGCTGCCCTGTATTTTGAGTGGCATCCACAGACATCTACAATAGGGGAGAGCCGCGTTCACACAGGCATTCTAATACCTTTTTCCTTGTATATGTGTCGATATGAGATGATATAGCTATACATTCACAATCTGGCTGTAACCAAATTTTTGCGCAGTGATTAGCGTGTGCAATATGAAGGTGGAGGGTGGAGGGTGGGGTAGCATCGTCAGACCCTAAGAGTTGGATCCTATCCTGACAGGATCGACTCACGAGCGAGTGCCATAAAATAGGTGACACACAACATATCCAGCCCATGCAAGTTCCCCATCGTGACCAATTCCCTTGACAAGGAACAAGGAACTGGTTGTTTCTGAAAATTGTACAAGCTCGATGTCTTCGCATGGCCACAAAAGGCTGATGTCGAATTCCTATTAGTGCGTGGAAGCTGAGCAGGTTATCATTCGCAGGTTGTGTAAGTCTGTCAGATTGTTTCTGGATGTTCCAAGAGTGTACAAAGTCCAGTCGTACCAAGACACTGGGCAACTATACGATTGGTGTTGAGTTCATGTCATCTCCAAATGTCGCTATAGACAGCGGGACTGGGGTAGCTAAAGCTTCATGGCATTCACCATTTCCACTATTATTCGTCCAGTAGTGACACCGTTGACCTATTGCTTTAACAGCGTCCTGTCAACTTTGGTAGTGTTTTGTACATTGTGTAGTTTCAAAGGTTTATGAACGTTGCCTCCTCAGTGCGTCATGAAACCATGTAGTTTCTTCAACCAGTCCTTGCTTCATGGTGATGATAACTTTCTATGTTTCTTGATCTTTAGCTGTTAGATGAGTTGACTATTGACCACATCACTTGGAGCAGAGTATTTCGTTGCCATAGATACTAAAGGCATGTCGTTACTCTGTGGGTCAATCCGGTTTCTGCTGTAGGCTCCTGTATGGAGTCAGCAACGATATTGTTAACATACATATGCTTGCAACTCCATCAACAGGGAGCAAAAAACAGTGGTTAAAAGGCCACCACTCTTTTGTCCGTGACCATTGTTCCCACCTGTAAGTCAGTGTTTCCATATTCACCGTCAGTTCCTCTGAACACACCAAGAACCGTATGATCGGTACTTATGGTGCTATCTAGCGGATAATTATTAATATAATTCTTGGTCACTTGGACTCACTCCTCGTGTTTTGTCAATCGCCTTTTAGTTTTTATGTTCCGACGTTGAATTTGAATCGCACATTTACTTTTGCACTTATTAAATAATTTCTATTACAATGACACGGCTGAGATACCCTTGAACGTAATTTCTAAATTCAAGAGTTTTTAAGGGTTTTCGGGGATCCGTGCGAACCCTGCATGTGACGCAAAACGTATCCCTGGCTTGATTGTTCTTTGTAAAGCCAATGATGCCATTAATACTGAATTGATTAGATAATACAAGATGCATAATCATTATGCATCTTGTATAATCTAATCAATTGAGTTGGTTGATCAGCTGGAATTTGGATGAAGGGCCTTTTGGTTTTCATCAAAACAAAGTTTCCTTTAATGAATACTGCATGAACCTCTGGCGGTGTCTTCTTGTGGTGTTTCATCTGCCAGAGAGAGTTTGTATGATCGTAGATGGTTAGCCAATGTATAATTGCAGCGAAAAACTACATAGCTGCCAATCTTCTCAGCCCTGATGATGTCCAACATAATTTCCATAGTTTCCACGTATGTCAATCAGATCCTGAAATTTGGATTCCTGGATATATTGAATTGTCTTGTTCCTCAATACATCTGACAGTTGGTCGACTGTGTTGCGAGTAGAGTTCTTATCTGTGATTGCCACCTCTCTTCAACATCCTAACTACATTTTAGACAAGTTCATGTCATGTTAATAACCAAATGCATGTGTAGTAATATATAATATGCATATTATATCAACAGAAATATATACAAACAGGCTTACAAAGAATAATTGGGTGTGTAAACAACTTTGGTGTAAGTGGTAAATGTTACATTATCCCATATATTTATGAGTAAATTCAAAGTTCAACACCTGATAACATAGACAACACATGTACAAATCATAAAATATTTGGTTTTATGCAACAGTGTGTACAAGAAGATGTCAATTAATTAATAAAAATATTTTGACACAAGTTTGAGACATTCAAATAACCTCAAAAATCAAGGGTGGCATCCACATACACTTACTTTCATATCCCTTGTGTGATGGATCTAGCAAGAATCCCTGCCATTAACAACAAATGCAGTTAAAAGTATAACATCACATGTTGGCTAACCTACTATCTGCGGAAAGGCATAATTTCGAAAATTCATCTTTTGACAGTGACCTTGTTTAACCTGCCCTCCACAGTTAGAGCACTACTTTACAACACCATGCTATACCTCATTTTGACGGGGATACAATGGTTGAATACGCTTTCAAACAGTATGTAACATGGCTTAGTGTATGTAGATAAAGTAGCTACGCAACCATTGTAAGTGTAGAACTTTTGTAGAGTGGCTTAGTTTTGGACATTCGTCGTTTGATGGTGACCTTGTTTAACCTTCACTCCACACCTACTGCACCACTTGATAGCGCCCCATCATACCCCATGTTTATGGGGAGACAGTTGGCTTTCGAACGGTATACGACATTGCCATGAATAAATAGGTAACATAGATATATGCAACCAATTATATTGTATGACGATTGCGGGTTGACACAATTTCAAACATTTGTCACTTGAAAGCGACTCTGTTTGAGCGTCGTGCCATACCTACTCCATCAACTGACAGCTCCATTTTGTATCTCATTTTGACGGGTAGAAATGGTTCTTTCACACAGTATATGACTCATACATACAAATGAAGTAGTTACAGAGTCATTCTAACTGTATTACTTTCGTAGTATTGCCAAAAAATTGAATGTTCATCATTTCACGGTGACCTTGTTTGACATTAGCTCCACTCGTACCACATCAGGTAACACCTCCTTATCATACCTCATTTTGACAGGGAGACAATAAGCTTTGCAAAAATATATGACTTTGTCAAGTAAAGTAGTTATGCGACCATTGTAATGTTAAGACGATTGCGGACGTGCACGATTTCAAAAAATCATCATTTGACGGTGACCTTATTTGACCTTAGATTCATGCTTACTGTGCCACTTGGCAGCTCTATGACAGGCCTCCTTGGGATGAGGAGATGTAGAGCTTTCAAATGATGTAACATTTGGGTGTGTATGGGGGGGCACTTAAACTACTAAAATAAAGCACTTTTGGGGGATTTGCCGCCCGCCTTTATATTGGAAGTTTTTGAATGAATGGTTGAAAATATCAACTGACAAAGTGTTTGTAGATATATGTAACATTCTATGCAAACACACACACACACAAAGCATATCGCATATTTAATTTAAACGTTGATTAGTATATTTAGAGCAGTCTTGTGCAGAATTCAATTATCTTTAAAATAAGCACAACTTGCAGTGTTGGCAAAGGAAGCACACAAAAGTTAAATGCAAAAAATAAGGTGCACCTATATCTTCTTGATTATGTGCGTGCACTGTGGGGCTCTGAGCATATTTTGTAAAATGACGGGGGTCTAACGGGTTAAAATAGATTCAGATTGGCATATGTATGGATGAAACGGTGTTTATGACACGGTAAATGCAAACAACATATACTAACAACTATCTTAACATTTATTTACAATCTGTGAGACTGTGGTTATGCAATTCACATGCGACCAACATTTTTATAGTTGGCATGACCCCGTCCCCCCTTTTGTATGCTCTTTAATATAATAGGCATGCTCTGTAAAAATGGGTAAGTCTTGTCAAATGTGAATAACCCCCATACCGATTCACTGTTTTGAATCTAAATAACATACTTGTAAAAACAAGTTGGCATTTTAGTGGATAGTAGATTTCTGTGAAATGAGTTGGAAATGAGATGGGCAAAAATAATAATATCGAGGAAGGACATTTAAAGGAACCAAAATAGATTTTGAGGAGCACATACAGCTAAGAGTTAATACAAACTAACCATTTGCAGCTAACGACAATAATAAAATTATGCCGATGGTAATGGTTTACTCAGAATATGTTCTCAATGTGGTTAAATTTCATTGACATATTGGAAGACGCCCCTGATGATTCGATCTGCAGTTGCCGATATCTGTTTTAAGTAATTTTTTTACGTTTTCAGAATCGTCGAAAGCACCCATGCTTTGGGATCCCCATAGCGGGGTTGTACCCAAAGGGAGGTTGTCAGTGGAAATGAGGTCAAATGTCTCGCATGTGACGTGTGTGGATGCGTCATCGAATCCATTGCCTTCGACGTCTCTCAAGCAGGACGCATGTGCAGTGACAGCAGATGTGTCCAGAGATGATTCAAATGACGCTATGGCAATGGACACACCAGATCTAATTGCGTTTGATGAAGACTTAAATACTGGAGTTAATAAGTCGCTAGACATCGACGCCATGAATGGTGACACCAGACCTTTGCCTGTCACGAATATTGTACCAACACCCACCCACAGCGTAGGACTTCCAGCGTGTGCAGTGAAAACACGACTGCGCGATGACGCAGTGCGGACAGATCTTGTGTCGAGTGACATGTCAGTGTCACCATCGACGTCATCCAATGGTGACGCAATGCACAACGATAGTAAAACTGGAACTGAAAACAAAGATGCCTTCGCATTTGTCAAGGATCTTATCAGTCAGGCTAAACCCTTCCACAAGTCGCCACCACACACTAACATGCAGGTGTCACACAGCCTTGACCTGGATACAAAACCGGGTCAGGTCACAAGAAGAAAGGGTCAGCATGTCACAAGGTCGAAGTCGGACATATATGAGGAAGGTCGCAAACAGCGGATGCGACGGACAGATGAGTCGCTGGTAGATGGCACTGGTGCTGCATGTACAAAAACAAGAGGCGATAAACTGAAGCGAAGTCAGGTGAAGGCAGTGGACGAAGGGGATGTGCGGGTTATGGACTATGACCGGTCAGACTCCCCGACCTTTTGACCTGCTGACCTTGTGACCCCGTCTTCTTAAAAACTGTACATGAGCAATATCTTCCAAAATTTGTTGAGTGACATAATGTTCCATGATACCTAAATTGTGTGTGTTAGGGGTGAAATAATACATAAATCTATAAATTTAACTATTGATAGTTATTGCTGACTATTATGACATGTCAATAGTTTAATGTTTTGTTTCACCCATAATCACAACAGTATTGCAGTAGTAACACAGGTATCATAAAATAGTAATTGTAATAGTGTGAGTGACGATGTTGGGTCAAATCAGGGTGAGCTGTTAGCAAAATTGGAACCAATCTGAATTCCACACACCTGTCTAGTCTTGCAGGGGTGTTTACACAGCTAATTTTTGCAGTAATTTTAAATACTTTTGTTGTTCACCTTTGGCTTGTAATTGGTCATATTTGACTTGTTGAAAGTTTGTTTTAGCCAATGATCTGCTCAGATTTGTTGTACATTTGTGATCTGTTTCTAAATGTTGCTGCATTGTATCAATGTATGTATATGTGTACATCTTGTGACATGTTCTGCTTTACATTGTAGGGCGACACCTTCATACTTGGTGATCGTTAATGTCATTGTCATAATATAAATAGTGTGATATGTGTATGCATCATCAACATACATATTTATGAACTGCATTTTTTGCACAACATACCATAAAACAGTTACTAGATAAATTTTGTTGGCTCCATTTTGTGAGATTATACAGAGTTTGGGTCATAATTTTTCAAATACCAATATGCTCTGTTCTAAAGTTACAAACTAAGTGCACTTTTAAAACATAATAAAATTTCAAATAAAAAATGTAAACACCAAATATTACGAATCAGGTTTCTGAAATAAGTCAAATACAGTATGCAAAGTTTTTGTATTTAAATACAAATTGGACGAAAACTGTAATAAATTAGAAAATATGACTTGTAACATTATCTTGAGACATAAATCATGGGATAGATCATTCTATTCTAAATAGTGTTAGTATTGCAATAGACATATCAGGTATCACAAAAAGCAAAATAAGATCTGTAGGAAAGCACAATATGGCTGTATGTCGCAAAAAAATATGTATTTTATATCTGAACAATGTCCCAAATGTGTCGATGAAATGTTTTATCAAGACAATGTTTCAATAAATATGGCTTTTGAGTCTTTATTCACACTATAACTAGTAAAAACGTCCTTCCTCCAGATGGCGCTGTATATACACAGATGCAGAAGACTGTTTCCAAAAATATTCGTACCTGATGTTTCACAAACGTGAATCACGTAAATCCGAGCAGTTTTACACAACTCTGCACGTTTTTTTGTTGCAAGTTACCTGTCTAGTACCAGCCCTTAACTGTTAGAAATGTTACACAGTATTTTGAAATAAAATAGAAGCTTTACGTTTTTCCAAGAGATTGTAGACAAATTCCAGAAAGTTTGGCACCTGACATAAAGCACCTTGGAGGAAATTTAGGAAAAAGTCAAAATACTGATACACATACGTATATACGACAGCTCAATTGTAGTTAGGTGCAAAAAATGTAAAATACATAGAAATTAATGTCGAAAAATACATATGAGCACAACAATGCAAATAATACAGTGGAAACTCGCTTTACGGTCACCTCCGTAATAAAGCCACCTCGCAATTAAGGATATAGGATATTAGTTCCGTTAATAATACGGTCACCTCGCTATTCGGTTTACTTTTGTCCAGTTCCAAAGGTGACCTTAATAATGAGGTTCCACTGTATAATGACATCATTATCTCACAGTTCTGTGACTTCACAGGAACAACCTATCTGACAAGTGATGCTGTAGTACCATTTCTAATTAAATTGTAACTTGCTTCTTGTGAACTTTAAAACAGACAAATGTTCTGGTCCAGATCTCCGTGTAAGAACCACTTCCATTTTCAGGCCGTAACTTCTCATCAAGGTTTCAATTACATCTGCAAAACAAGAATAAAAACGTAGTGAATTTGTCGAGAAGGGTAGCAAGGATGACAAAGTTGGCATCAATATTACTATAATGTTCTTAAGCTTAACTAGCCATTAGCCTTATAATGGACGTCGGCTTGTTTAACCACAACAATGTTATTCTCAGACCCGAAATTCCTAAATTTAAGAAAAGCAATTCAGCAAACCCCCGTGTTAATTAATTGCAGTGTGGCTGAATATTTCTCAGGTCTGGATACTGCACTATATAAGAACCTACCTACCTTTACTTTTAGTAATTACCACCCAGGCTAATTCTGGATCACAGAACAGACAACCAACTGGTAATCAAATAATCTAGAGTTGCACCTTGTTTATTCTCCCTGATCACAATGAGGTAGAAGACGCCGCTGGGAGAGAGTAGTTTGGGGACACTAGGGAAGAATCGATCAGTCACTTCTCTCCCATCTTTCCCACCAGCATAAGAGGCCTCGATCCCCTGGCTCCCAACCTGGTCATGTGACAACAAAGTAACCCAACATTCTTCACAAAAATTCCCATTTCGAAAATTGTACACCATTAATTTTTTGCAATAATAAAAAAATCCTCTTTCCACATATAAGGGGGGGCTATGTACAAATGATATTTGAATTGTGGTTGTGTATGCTGTGTACATGGGGAGATGGTGTGTATGTTACTGTGTAAGATACGGATGGTAGGCACACTGCTTCTAGTAAGGAAACACACCTAGTATGCATATGGGGGGTTGTTTTTCATGATTTTATCATGTAATGTGTAGACGGTCCCTAAAGTTGACTAGCCAACTGACCTCTTCGGATGGGGTAACCACATAGGGAGGGTTAAAGAGGAGAATGTCCACTTGTCCAGTCAGTCGACACAGTAGCGAGGCGGTCTAAAGAGAGAAATAGAACATTGACAGACACATCGGTTGTGACAATTTTGAGACGTACACTTTACTAATAATATCGATAACAACATGGTTGATGTTTAGGAGAGTGCATGTTTTGACCAGCAGTAGCAAGCTACCAAAAAAGCTCCAGCTGCACCCCACTGAGACTCCCAAAAAATTCCATTTACACCCTCCCACACACACACCTGAGACCCCCAACTGCACTCCCAATGAGGCTCCAAAAAACCTCCAACCACACCCCCATTGAGACCCCGAACGGAACTTTTGCCTCTGCATGGGGTGCACCCATCATACCTCCTACAGCCGGTCTGGTGACGAATGTTCACACATACCAGATCTGTAACTACAGTGTTGAGGGTGACATGGTTCTGCTGTGCAGTTTGTTGAGTGGCGGCGGCAGCCAAAGGATTAATGTCAGTGCATCTGTAAAGAAATGAAAACGTTACGTCTTGGTGAAGTTTTGTCAAAACATTGAATAAATCCCTGATAATTTCAAGTGAGGATTTGATCGATAGAACTGCCTGAGCATGGATTTCCCGTACATAGAACAGAGTTTTGGGAGGAATACAATCGTATAAATGTCTGTATCCTGTTTTAACAGGTATCTGCTTCAAAGGCAATTTTCTTCTATTCATTACACAACAATAAATTTAAATAAAAACACACAGCAGTCAACAAGCAAATATTTGTATTGCCAGGCAGAATAATTTCTTCTTCCTTTTTACGGCCAACACCAATATACTGATGATTATGTCGTATGGATGTTTAAGATGGCCAGCCCGGTTTTAAGATCTCTTGAATGTGGGAAAGGGGGTAGTATAATATGGGTAGGAAAGGCAGGGTGATTTGGTGGGTGACAGTTGTGTATGTTGCCATGACAACCAGTAAGTCCACTAACTCATCTTCACTAACAGGGCGGCAGAGACATGCAATGACAGGGGAGCTTATATTGACCAGGAGATTAACCCTTTGATTGGACAATCATGCATGGGTGCATTGGAAGCTATCCCTCCCACCAACCTTTGTCCCTCCTGGGAGGCAGGAAGTTGGGACCTCCCCAGATGGCAGACACAGTCAGTGACTTACTATGACTGGACTTGAAGTGACCACTGGATCTTTCACTAACATTCTTATCAACTCGTAAGCATGATTGTGCCGATTAAAATTTATTTCACTCTTTATCAGTGATCTTTTTAAAGAAAATTGTCACCACTGGGACACTTGCGAGAGCATTACAGAAATAATGACCCCTATGATAAAATGGCAGATTTTTGTAATATGAATGCTCTTTCAATTTAACAACAGGTTCTGTTTAACAATAGATTTTCTATTATCTTAGTGAAATGGACCCCTGCAGGGGTGGTAATTATTAGCAGGACGTTCACTCAATGCTTTGGCTCGTGGCAAAATCCAGGAAGTTGTGGCTAACATCAACTACCAGTATTTCTGTAACGGCTCTGTTTATAATTTGAATGGTTTTATGCTCTGTATATATTTTGCAGGTGCAACATTCAAATTGAGAACACGGTTTTGAGCTTATTCAATTTAATTTGGTGGGCAGTATACCTTCAACATTTATATGTATTCTGGTATTAAGAACATTATAATAATTATTATAAAATGACCAAAAAAAATCTAGTAATGTTTGGCACTAACAAAAACATTGAGAATTCATAACCTTACTGACTGACTCGGGATTGGTTTCTTGTCCCAATATCACATGGACAAGAATCTACCACTTACTGCACTAAACGACACCTGGATTGTAGTTATATAATGAGTACATGGATTCGTACACACTTACTGAAAAATCTAAGCTATGTGTTTAAATATGCGTACTTACACCACACTCTCTCCCAGATTCAGACCATTTTGTTGTGTTGTGGGGGTATGATTCAGTAAGCTGTCGGCATTTGTTAATTGTACCAGGCTAGGTGGGTGGTAATAGGTCTCAATTAGAATTACACCATAATTAGATGAGACATAACACTCTTGAAGAGAATGAGCTTAAGGGATCATCTCCATGCACATGCCATATTCAAAATAATATTAATTACTTTATAAATTGAGTAGATCACTTTCTTTCGAAAATGTTTTTGACTGATACAAAACAAAGCATATTGTACACAAATATGTAAATTAAAGGGGCAACAAAACAAGTAAGCAATCGCCAAAAAAAATATTTTTAGGTTTGACCAGAAAATATGAATTGGCTTCATTTCTTTATTTCATTTTTGGTAGTTGACACGAAGTATAGATGAAATATTCACATAGTGGGAAGAACAAAATAAGAAAAAATTACACGAAGGAAAGACCATTGTTGGGATCATAAAAGGGATAAGAAGGCCTATTTGCACATTGCAAATTTGGGATGAAAAGGAGATAATGTTGGGAAGAATGAAAGAAAAATGGATGGCGTTCAGAATATATGTTGGGAAGATAAAAGAAAAAAGGGATTCTTACACGGTGGGAAAAAGGATGAGATACACACATACAGGGAACTTAGGAAGAAAGTATGGATAAGGTAATCGGATGTTGGCTAGAATTAAATTATGGGGGAGAAAATGTATAGGATACTTACATGTAGTAAGTGTTGTTTCCAAGAAGCTGAGCGACGAAGGTACTGACAACACCGCTACCACTGCCGACTTCCAGGCACAAGTCAGGTCTGACGGCAGATGTAACATGAAGGTAAATAAATGTTACAAAGTCTACCTAACAAGCAAATTCGCAATTTTATAACATGATATAAGTGTAACAGGGTTTATACACAATGACAGACACCAAATTCAAGACTATTTCAAGGCTAATGAAAGACAATTCAAGGCTATTTAACCAAGAATAAACTGGCTTTAGACCATTGACCGCATCCTACAGCTGGTCTACAAAAGATGGAGTGACATAAAAAAGCTAACACATAACAATGGAATGCTTTAACGAATATAGGGAATAAAGTCACACTGTCACAGGAAAAGTCACAGAAAATGTCACAAGAAATAAAATCACAGGAAAAAAATTGCAAATTCTAATTTAGAGTTCTTTGTATTTAAAGTATAAGTGGAAATATTAAACACAATTGTGTGAATATTCATTTTAATAATCAAAATTACCTTAAAAGAGATCAACAAATTCAGTGCATAAGTTTGATGAAAATCACATACAAATCTCATTTGTGCTCACATTTAAATTTACAGTTCTTTGTATTTACAATATGAGTGGAAATATTAAATAAATTCAGTTGACTAATTGTTTTAATAATCAAAATTAACTTCAATATGACACAAAATTCAGTTTATAAGTTTGATAAAAAGTCATTAAATCATATTTGTGCTGAAATGTTAATGAAGTTCTGTGACTTATTTTCCTAGCCAAAACTGTGACTTAATTGTTGTGACTTTTTTCCTGTGACTTTATTTCCGCCCACAGATTTGACTGCCTCATGCATCTATATATGTGAATACCATCACAGATACATGCCCTGGTAAATCTAAGCATTTATACCCATAAACAACTGATTAGTCAAAGAAGATCAATTTGAATGAACAGGAAGCTCTGCATCATAAAAAGGAGTCATTGAAAGAGCAACCATTGTGCACAATAAGCAGATACACTAAATGGCAGCAGAAGTGCTCCCCAGCTGAATCACCTCCCCATCCATGAAGGGGGGGTACTGGTGATTAAAGGCTACCAAGGTCAGTGGGTAACTGTAACCAACAGCAGAGCCATTGATTATGTAAAATAAGCAGATAAGGCCAGCTGGGTGTCAGGCTGAGACAAAGGCCAGAGACACAGCATAATCAAGGCTTTTCAAGGCTGCAAGCCAGAATTAAAGGATAGCAAGGCCTTGAATTGGACTTGGTCTAATTCAAGGTTTTCAAGGACTTATTAAAACATGTTTAAATAGACTTGTCTTTCAGGAATATACATAGTAGAACAGGCAATAAGGGATGGGTGCACAAGTTAGTTTGCCAAGTCTTAAAATGTGTTGAGCATTGCATGGGGGGGATTTAGTCATCACCATGTATTGCATAGAAAATAGATTGCTACAGCTATGTAGTGAGTGAAACACGCAGTAATGAAAACTGATGTCAACAGATATATTGATTCATAAAAATCGCGACAATAAACATCAGAAGTGCACAGTTGACAGTCACCTTAATTCTGCAAGACACTTGGCCTCTTTCTCGAGAGCATCAAGAAAGAGGAAGGAATCTTCCACAGGTTCGTAGACATGTTCGTAGTCCGATGTCGTGAGATGACGCAGACATGGTGTTGGCAGCGACATAAGTGTCACATCATTGTCAATATCTAGACAAGAGAAGAGAAAAAGTACAAGAAAATAACTTACCTGAGAAAGAGGTTCAATCAGAAAATAACACATCTAAGAAACAGGTGCAATCAGATAATAGCTTACCTGAGATATAGGTTCAATGAGAAATTAACACACACACACAAAGGTAGGTAAAGATAAGTTCTTATATAGCGCAGTATCCAGTCCTCAGGACTGCTCAAAGCATGTCACACTTGCACTTGTTCAATCGAACACTATGTCAACTTCTCTGGGAAACAGCCACGCAGCTATTAATGTGCGAAGACTATTCATACACAAATATCCACCACTGTCTATATCCAGGTACTCATTCATACAGCTGAGTGAACTGAAGCAACGTAAACTGAACAAACTTGCCCAAGGTTCGACAAAATAACACATTTGTGAAACATCACAATTATATACATCATAAGAACAAAAAACCCTTTATATTAATTTTAATATTATTTAGATAACAAGAATACATAAACTGCAGATCACTGACAGGGTAAGGTAAGAAACGTGGTAGCACAAATAAGGTAACAAACGTGGTAGCACAAAGGCAGCGTTAGACTGTGATAATTTTCATGATTATGCCCGAAACAGCAGTCCTTAGTTCCATATTATGTGCTACATGCTACTATAGTTTATACATGCATAGAAGCATTGAAGCACAACGTAACTCTTAACAGTTTTACATAACACATGTTTTTTTACGATTGTTGCAAGTTACGTAAAACGTACCCAACTGATTGCTGGAGAGTTTACATAATTTCAGACAATCATAGAAAACACCAAAAAATATACTTGATGGAGTAAATAATGTAATTGGGTAATCTTATTTAAATGGCACAAATTAATTTATAATAATTTAGGCCAGTTAAATCAGTAAGTGAATCTATCGAACTGGATGCAACCTAGACCTAGCAGCCTCAGGATCACCTAGTCCTTGCTTCTAGTTTTGGCAATCTAGACCGACAGTTAGAATTTATGTAGTTTCTACTCTTTATACCATCGTAATCATTTTGATGCATCAATGCAGCCATAGTTGCCATACATACATGTACACAGACATATCTTGTAGACATACAGAGAGTAATTAGACAGTCAAATAAGCCATATGTGCAGCTATAGTCATAGTGCAACACAAATCTACCATCTACACAACTTCACTTTTGAAGGAACATGCTTTACAAATTAATTTTTGTGCCTACTTTGCTAACACAAACCGTGGGATTTTTTATTCACTAATGTAAAAACAGTTTTATTTGATACATTTTCATTGAACAAGTAACAGAACTGTCTTAGTTTAGTATTATTTGTGAGGTAGCGCCACCATGCTAAATTTGAATGGCGAATTAAAAATATATGATAAAGATGTGAATTAGTCATATGCCAAAATTTAAGACCAGGCATGATGTTTAAGCATTTTATGGTATGGCATCAGAATGCATCACATGTCTGGATTGCATCATCCTATTTGGGCCTTGAAGCAATACGCCTAATCAGTACTTCCAGGCCATTTGTCTGCTGCTGTCAGTATCGATTAGGTGTTTTTAAGTTTTGTCTTCATCCCTGAAATGGGCAAAAAAATCGTCTTTGACAGAGGTTCTAAGGGCACAAATGGTGACTCTACATGGAGAAGGATATACGGAAAGAGACATTAGTGCTAAATTACGTTATTCCAAGACAGCCGTGCACAACGCCATCGTCAAATTCAATACTGATGGCACTTTTCGTGACAGTAAAAGGAGTGGTCGTCCACGGAAAACTACACTCGGGGATGACCACGCAATGAGACGCATCATGATGCGCTCGCCAATGAGCTCATGCAAGAAAATTTGGGCTGCTTTACGCTTAAAAGGTGCGGAAATAAATCTCAGTACTGTTTCGAGACGTCTCAGCAAGGAATTTGGGCTCAAGTCCCACAAGCCGGCCCGGAAGCCACGCCTGACACCTGTGATGAAAAAAAAGAGACTGGACTTTGCCAGACGACATCGCCACTGGACTCTCGCGCAGTGGAAGAAAGTGTTGTTCTCAGATGAATCGACCATGCAACAGTTTATACCTCGCAAGAGGCACGTTAGGCGGCCAGTAGGTAAGCGATTTGATGAGAAATATAAAGCAGCCACAATGAAACACCCGCCAAGTCAGATGATTTGGGGTGCCATGTCATGTTTTGGCCCTTCTGGTCTGTATTTTATTCCACCTAACACCACTATGAATGGAGGAATGAAGGAGAAGCTGAAACTGCATATGGACATCCACAAATGTACGATTTTCATGCAAGATGGCGCTCCTTATCACCGATCCAAGGTAGCCACTGATTTCCTCAAGAAGAACAAAATCTCCGTGCTGGAATGGCCTGGGAACAGCCCAGATCTAAATCCCATTGAGAACCTGTGGACTATAATGAAGGATAAGGTGGCAGACAAACAACCATCAAGCGCTCAAAACTTGAAACAAGCTGTCAAGGATGTTTGGGTCACCGAAATCACCCAGGAGTACTGCGAATCTCTGGTTTCTAGCATGCCACGTCGCATCCAGGCGGTCATTGACAGCAAAGGAGGCCACATTAAATACTGAAAAGTAGACACACTGTGACACTTTTGGACGACTAAAAAAGTTTCATATTATGTTGTATTACGTTTATTTGACGACATAAACTGATATAATGTTATGTGAAGGTCAAAAAATCATAGTTTTGTCAAATTTCTTCAAAAAATCATGCCTGGTCTTAACCTTTTACAAATGACTGTACGTTGCTAAAGTGAAATACATATCTGAAATTTGGTGAGGTGCACACACAGACCACATATGACGCCAACAGCCACAACACACCCCAATAACACATATTATGTGGTTGTGCACCTTTTAGTCATACCCCATACACCACATAGGTCCCTCCCTCATTGTGTCTATTACTCGTGATGTGTCCATAGGACATTTTGCCACAGTCAGAATATTTACAGATACTCAACAAGACATAATTGGTAAACCAACAGGAGTCTTCATAATATAAGCATATTAAGATAAAATACTACTTATAATAACTATTGTTTGCAACCATCGTCGATACGCAACGACCACAGTCGCCGTCGCAAGCACTGAACTAAGGCGAAGCCAGGCCCAAGGGCAAGGCTGAGCCTGAACTGGGGTAAGACCACATTAAAAATTTACATAGGCGGCCATTATAACGTTTCCTTCATTTCCTGCTAAATTTGACAAACAATTTTCTTAAAATAGCCATACTTTTACACAGGCGCAGATCTCTGCTTGATACAGTGTCCAAACATCGCCACACGTCAATTACTTGGCCACTATATATTTCGCTGATGTGCATACATTATTGGAAACAAGAGATACTACTGGCAAAATAGTTAATTTCAGAAAGAAACAAACGTTTGACAAGGACATCCAAGACACGTGATAAAGGTTGTTGACAGTTGTGGCACCCAGTATCTCTCCAAGTACATCAACGAGTCCATTGTCCTAATCATATTTTATTCAAACATCGCCAAATTCTTACAAGGGTACTAACAAACATTTCTGATGTTAAATATACGGATATAACGTACAAAATACCAGTAGAAAAAAACAGCTTCTTGTCAGAGTAGTTGACGTCAGCCTACAGTTAGTTTAAGCTGCCTTGCCTTGCGCAAACTTCGGTATGATTCGGTTATATTACAGCTGAAAAGCACATGATCGTTGAAAATGATAGCATGCCAGTCCATGTACACAATTTCAACATATGACCCTTCTCTTAGGTGACCAGTTTTAATTTTTATGGCTAAAAATGAACTAATTCGGATCATTGCGGTCGCTGCACATGTGGAGAGTCACACACTGTTATGATATTCTCTGTTACATTCGTGGTATATTTATGTAGATTCTCAATTGTTCTTCTTGTCTCAGTTAGTGTATGGATGTTGCTATAAAAAAATAGGTGCTAGATGCCTGATTAGTAGAAGTGTGTGGACAACTTGCTTCCTATGGTGGCCAACATTTCACTAAAATTAGGGCCGCGTTAGGGGGGGGGGTGGAATCAAAATGTTGCCTGCTTGCCCATTATTGCTTATTGTGCGATCCAAGTATGATATATATCAGTGTCATATAATTAGGAAGGACAAGTTGGAACAGCAGAAACACCCACGTTAGTATTGGGGTTATGAAACACGCATTTATAGATGTCGCTTACAAAAATATAAATGATATAACTAAGGCAAAATTCATCCTACTGGAAATATGTCAATATCGTTGCACATGATGTAGATTTAAAAGAAACTCCACACCCTGACACATATATACTTTTTACACAAGCTTTCGTGGTACTCAATATCATAGAACATGCTTGGAATGTACTTTTTAACTTTCACGCCACCAAAATTATCACTTTATTTTCCATGCATATCACATAATAACTGGCTTATTAATTACTTTTAAAACTTCTTTTAGGTGTAATACTAACAGTATGCAATAGCTGCACGATATTCTGGTCTACACCAGCTTCCAAATACAGCCGAAAAACCATCACCCGTCGCTCAAATCACATTTTGGCAGTTTTTGTGATAACACGGGCGTATTTCTAATTTGGGGTAAGACCACATTTAAATTTTACATAGGCGGCCATTATAACGTTTCCTTCATTTCCTGCTAAATTTGACAAACAATTTTCTTGAAAATTTCACAGCATATTTAACCTCCATTGACACAAGTGCTATGGAAAACTCGTAAAATTCTCATACCTCAGTTTTCAGAAAAATCCACCCAAACCTGACACCCCTCAATTTCGCCCCAATCTGGTGACGGATTTTGAAATATTGGTGCGTTCTGCAAAATAGCCACTGTGCGAATACGCGAGCGACTAGCGTATGTTTATTGCTACCTCGTGAAAGATCTAATGTAGTAGTACATTCAGTATTCACTGGACTGACATGTGCCATGCCAAAGTGCTCGAACAAAATTCACACATGCCACCAAAACGGTATTTTCAAGGGCACTCTTTCGGACGAATCCTTAATGTGGTCTTACCCCAACTGAAGCAGTGGCAGTGCTGAACGAGAGCTGGGCGATATTACAAGCTATTTCAACTTAAATAAGATGCTACCATGCACTGCACAATGTTAGCATGGCGGTATCACTTGTAATTGATTGAATTCCACATGTAATAGTTCTGTTAGCTCAATCAATATGTATTATCGCTGCTGTCATGGATTAACCGTGGATTTGCCATCTGTTTACCATATGCGCCAGCGTTCTGACACAGCACGCGAGCAAATTACAGGGAGCATGGCATAATTTAAACATTTAATATCGCTCTATTATGCAAATATTGTATAAAATGGTAACATTTCCGCTGTATGTATATTTATTTGCCATACATCATATAATTATTATGTTTGCAATAGTAATACGTATCGTTATTGTTCCGAATATATGCATTAACATTTTAATTAAAGACATAACGCTCCCTGTGTGTATAGTCCTTTGCTATAAAAGCAGCCAACAAACGTGATCAAGAACAGTTGAACGTCGACGTCAGATATCCTACTTCGCGGACGAATGATCGACCGTTTGAAGGCCTAGACTGTACCCAATAACACGTCAACAACAAATATACAATGGTAGGTTATGCTATGTATACCAACTTCAGTTAGTGGGGCGCGGTGGCATGGTAGGTAGAACAGGTAGACTTTCAATCAAATGAATCTGGGTTCGAGTCTTCTTGCTGCCTTTTCGAAACTTCGGCTATTTCGTTCACTCCACATTGTTTCAGTTCACTCAGCTGAATAAATCACTATCTAGCAATAGACAGTGGTGGGTATAATTGTGAACAAATAATCTTCACGTAGTAAATGAAGTATGGTTGAATGCTTCTCAGTTATTACTGCATTGCACATTTCATTACCAAATATTAATTGTATTGACTTTGTTCCAATCGTTTTGCACCCAGTATTCACGACATTTCGGAAGAAAGGAAACGCCTCCTTTATTTTGTTCTCGAAATTCCCTGTTGGTTAAGGGTTCGTATCGGTTTTAGGGTTCGTACCGTACGAGGACCGCGGACCAGTTGGGGACGTTTAACTAACTTGTGTCAAAGCAAAAAACTGGTCAAACGTCATGTCATATGTCATTACATATACTCCAGGAAACTGTTTCCTGTGCCTGTGTTTGTACCACCACCCGGAGGTTGGGCATATTGCTAGGCTAGTATAATATGTATAATATGATATAATATTAAATTGAATGCTGATATCATACGTATAGGCCTCACCTAACCATACACGCACACGCACATGCACACATTTATTTGGCTAAAATATTCCAATATTCAATTTGTGTACGTGGTAAAATAGGTATGTCATCAGTGGATCATGGTCAAACAAAATTACATCTAACATCATAGGCATCGAAATATGGTGAATATTCGGGACGCCGAGACTCACTAAAACTTTTCAACTGCACCCGTCTTGAGACTCACAAAAACAACAACTGCACCGTCTTGCAGGAACATTGGGGAACTAAACCCATCCCCAGCCCCCACAAAAACAGTGGGAGAGGCTGACACAGGCTCTGGCACACGCGCTGAAAGCTTCTAGATCGCTTGGTCTGCGCAATTCTGGTAGAAGAGAGTGTTAGATGTGCTCTGTTGTTTGAGCGTCCTCCTAAAGTCACCATCACCGTCATTGTGCAGCCGTAGTTGGGCGAAGATCTCAGCATGTCGTTTCCAGATCTGCCTGTCTAGTGGCATTTTCTGCCAGATGTGCCTTTCCAATACTCGTCTAGTTCGTCTCTCCACGGTCTCGCTGGTTTTTCTGTAGATTAGATCGTTTCCCTTCGTAAGGTCTCCAGGTTTGTGATACGCGAAGTCCATCGGTTATCTCGTAGTCTGTTGATGTGTTCTGCCCAGGTCTAATTCTGTCTTCTTATTTGTTCATTCACGTCTATGACCTTTTCCTTCTCTCTACCCAGATGTTTGTTTTCTCTCCCGATATGGTATGTGGTATGTGATCACATACAGTACGTATTAGGACCGAATAGATTAGAACTCCACTTCTGCTTATATAGACGTGTGAACACAATTCGACTGAACTGTTTGAGCTGACAAGTTAAAACACGCACGCCAGTCGGTAATCGACCTACCTTTAAATTGTAATTATTTCCGTGCGTATGAAAGCAATATGTTGTGGTAGTAACTGCACATTCATTCAAAATCAGTCTGTCTGTCTGTCTGTCTGTCTGTCTCTCTTTCTC
>CM034534.1:31939623-32026548 GCA_020002185.1 Paraescarpia echinospica | reverse complement strand
TAATCTAACCCTAGCGGTGGAATGTTCTAACTGATCCTAGCGGTGGTGTTGGTTTTTCTAACTAGTGTTTCTAACCCTAGCGGTAGAATGTTCTAACTGTGTGGTGGTTTTTTCTAACTAGCGGTGATTTTTCTAACTAGGTAACTCGGAAACGGAAAGAACATTTTCAACGTTTTATTCGGTACTTTTACAACAGTGTGAAGCCTTCGTTTCTATAGCAAGCAAATGTTCTCTATTCTACTAGTGTTCGTTCATTCCAGTCCGCTCCGACGTTGCACGTACGTGTGCACGGCCGACTCGAGTTGCACGCGATTCATGTAATCTCGCCAATTCGTCCCCAACAACCAGTTGGATACAAACTGGACCAAATACAATTCTCATGCACGGCCCGTTTGCGGCTGCTGATCACCGGAAGAAATCGACACCGTAGTCTCGCTTAGTATATGCACTAGTCTCGTAAAACACGGAATGAGCGATCGACGTAGGAACGTTTCCATGACCTCGTTGAAATACCGCGTCACAATACAGCCCGGCTTAACGAAACGTTGCATGTAGACGCGATTCGGCCGTCCCGCGCGATAGCCGGCCATGTGAACGTAGGGGCAGCCTTCATTTGGTTCGCATAGCCCGCAATGATCCCGCGCCTTCTCCAGAACCATTTCGCCGATAGTCTCGGCGATGAGATCCATAGCCAATCGTTCGTAACGTACGATCAACTGACTCCGGCTCGGCACGACGAGTTGCCGTTGACACGTCCCCAGCTCCTCCGATACGCTCCAGTACGGTCCCATCGTCGCCAGGCTGTCGTTATACGTCGGTGGAGGGGGGCGCGTTCGGGGCGAGCCCAGCGCCTCCTCGATTATTGCCTCCAATACGTGAACGTCACGTACTCCTCCGCCACTACCCTACAGCACAAAGCTGTTCTACTCTTTACGTGATATCACCGTCAGCAACGCGTGTAGGAAGTCGCTCATACACTCACGTCTGGTGTGTTGCATCAGAGCGTCCTACAAACACATTATTATGATTAGTCCTCATCCTCCTTCTTCTCCTCCTCCTCCTCCTCCTCCATCTTTACTGACCCCGCCGGCACACCCCGTTCCAACAACGTTCTTACGAACGTTGCAACCTCGTCGTACTGAGCGCGAATCCTTTCGTTGTTTGCAAGCATTTTTTTGAGTACGCAGCGCACTTCCTAAAGCATATAAAGCACAACTGTTAGTACATCAAACTACTACGAAATAGGCTTGCTTCATAGGCCAACCAAAACGCTCTTATATATTGTTCGGCCGACTCGGCTAATAGTTCAAAGCTCTGCTTGCTTAGTTCCAGCCCCTGACGATCTCTCATTCGTTGTCGTTCGTTGGCGTGCTTCAATAAATCTACCAGTAGCGGCCAATTTTCCTCCTCTTCCTACAAACAACACAACAACAAGAACATTAGTCATCGTCGTCATATCTTTTTAGTGTGCGGACTGTATACGAGGGGTCCCCGTTCCAAGTCGTCTTCCGCACACTAATCTCCACTTTAGTACCGGTTAACTCGAGCACGGTATCGCGGAGATCCTCCTCGTTCAATTCCGTCAGGTACTCGGCCGTGAACTCGACGAGATTAGATATTTGGCTATCGAACAACGTAAGCCAAAACTCATCTTCTTCCTCCTCGCCGTCCTTCACCATCACACGCAACGCGAAGAAATATTTCGGTACAAACACTTCACCGTGCGTTCGACATATCAGGGCCCCGTCTTTGTTTGTCTGTAATTTCCGGCGACAACGGGAACATCCCAAATAGGTGGTGCCGGGTTCGCCTTTGTACGAGACGGCCTCGATCGTAACGGGTGACAGAATTCTATATACGCCGTTGACGGCGCACTTCAGATGTCTCAGACTCACCGCTGTGGCGCGTGTCGACGCCGCCGATTCACGCTCCATAGAACCGCTCCGCGACAGGACCGGGGGCTGCGCGGCCGTCTCGTCGGGCTGTTCCAAGTGCGCCTCTTCGGCGCTCCGTTTTCGGCCGACCGTCAACGGGGCCGCGATCAGCGTAACGGGGCGCTTAACGGGTGGTGACACACCCGTTGACAAGGCTGCAATCAGTGCCGAAGGTTGACTGCTGCTGGCCGCCGCCGCCGCCTTCATCGACTGCTTACGCGGCGCCTTCGACTTTTTTGTTTGTTGTTGACTTTCATCCGCCATGTTGCGGAAGAACGTCTGCTGCTTGCTGCTCTGTAGAAAGAATACACGGTTAGTAGTTCGGCGTCATACAATATAACATTTTCTCACCCGTTTTATACCTTTTCCAAATAACACGCATGCGCACTTCACCCTAATACGTCATCTTATTCAATTATCAGTGTGCGTGCCTCGTACATTTCAGACATTTTGTTTTCGAAAAAAAGTATCCGGTCACGTCGGTACATTCGCCGTTAAATCTCTCCTTACATCGATTTTCTCTAATATCGATGCACCTCGCGTGTCCTGACTCCACAGAGAATCTATACAACGTTTAGTTTCGTGCTTTTAACGTTTCGTTTATTGTTTTTGAAATGTCATTGTCTACACTATAACGCGCATGCGCACTTCACACTCATATCCTTATCTTTTTTCAATTATCGTCGCGCATACTTCATCCAACCCAGGCATTTTGTTTTCGAAAAAAAGTTAGCGTTCACGTCAGTGCATACATTGTCAAATGTGACTTTTACCGCAAATTTCTCTAATATAATAATAATAATAATCTTTATTGATACATAATGTTAAGTATATCACAGATGTAGCAGTAACATGAAAAATTTCTCTAATATCTATGCATCTCGTGTGTCTTGATCCCCCAGCGATCTTATACAACGTTTTATTTCGCGCTTTTAACGTTTCATTTATCGTTTGTAAAAATCCATTGTTCTCCGTTCACATTCCAACTCGTTAAGTCACGCGCAACAGATGTCACACATGTGCGCTTAACGCATTCCGTTTACTCTCCGAGGAATTTGTTTTAGGAAAAAAAGCTAACGTTCACGTCAGTGCATTCATCGTCAAATGTGACTTTTACCGCAAATTTCTCTTATATATACGCATCTCGTGTTTCCTGACCCCCCAGTGATCGTATATAACGTTTAATTTCGAACTTTTAACGTTTCATTTAACGTTTGTAAAAATCCCTTTGTTCTCCGTTCACATGTCAATCAAAATCAGTCGTAGTGTCATGCGCCGCCGCCACCGCTGTTTTCACGACGCGCACATTTCATACACGCTTTTACAACCACGCAAACACGTCGTCTCCACCCATCGCTCTAACAACATGTCCACAACGAAACCACGGTAAGACAGTGCATACATTTTATTTAAATGCACGTTTTTATTGTTGTAACGTATTTAAACAGTGCTTACTATAACATGCATGCATTTTATTTAAATGCACGTTTTTATTGTTGTATTATTTAAATGTTTTACTAGTATGCACGTTTTTATTGTTGTAATGTTTTCACTAGTTTTACCGTTTAAACATGCATGCATGCATTTTATTTAAATGCACGTTTTTATTGTTATTTAAACACATGTATTTTTAACATGCATGCATTTTATTTAAATGCACGTTTTTATTGTTGTTTTATTTAAATTGTTTTATCGTTTAAATGCATGTTGTATTATTTAATGCATACTAGTACGCATTTTACCGTTTAAACATGCATGCATTTTATTTATAAGTACATTTTATTTAAACAATGTATTTTACCAAGACAGTATTTTATTTCAATTTACTATCTCACTCATTTTATTCATCCTTTGTCTATTTCATAGACCGATCCAACTGCCTACAAGGGACACATATACCCCGCGTAGGCCGATTTTGCTCCCCGACGCGTCGACGACAAAGTCGACACGAACAACATGCGAGGTCGCGCCGTCCGTCCGTGCGCCTTCGCCAGCACCTGTTACGCCGTCGCCCAATGTCACAGCAGCAGCAGCTTACTACAGTGACGATGATGAGATTGTCCCCGATCTAGCGCGAGTCTTTCTCGTCAAGCTACCAAACGGCTTATGGAGGACGATAACGCCTCCAGAACTCTATTGGCGGGAAGGCTTCGGTCTTCCGCCGGAGATCGGCTCCCCCCCGGCGACCGACAGGCGCCAACCCGTCGGTCGCGGGCGAACGCTGCAATATTACACACAATAAATATTCCAGTCACTACTCACGTTTTCACGCGTCTATTTTCAATGCATAAACACCCTACTGAATGTTAGTGTATTTATGCATTTGATAATCCCACGACTAGACGTATTTAAACGCATTGCTTTCGTTTTAATCCGTCCACCAGAACAACGCCGTTAGCCAGCTATGCTGTCATCCAGGGTTCAAAGACCAGTAGGGCAGCAGCCCTTATCGCTGCAGCAGTCGTCGTCGCTCCTCTTGCTGTCAACATAACATACGGGGACATCTCAACGTTTATACAATGGTTTTAATACACAATGGTTAGCGTATTGCTTACGTCAGCACAACTCCTACCCCAGCGTATTGCTTACGTCAGCACAACTCCTACCCCAGTTATAGGTGGTCCACTTCACTTTAGCGTGGTTATAAAGTACGAAACTAAACTTATATACTTTAGCATGGTTATAAAGTACGAAACTAAACTTATATACTTTATTATTAAACGCATTATTGCTTACGTCAGCGCGCTCTAGGTACGGCGTTGATCGCTAGGACTAAAATACTCTCTGCACTCACCGCTAGGTGGCATCTCTCTAGTGTACTGTCAATCATCCAATTAGTATCAAATTACATCGCTCATCAATCACGTTTTTATAAGTAGGTTTCCCAAACTCATTAGTGTCAAACACAAAGCCTTTGATCTTTTTTTATACATAGGATTTGTCTCGCATTATTGCTGACTCAGCTATGTGCTCGAATCGTTTAGTGGTCATTAAATTCTTTTTTATAAGTAGGCTTTTGAGATCGTACAGCGCCTACTATCTACTGCCCTGTACCGTACTATACGCCCACAAAACGTTCAGATTAATTGCGAAATGTGGCAACACAAAAAATATGATCTCATCATTGTGATTCGACATGTCATCATCATCATCTGTATATGATTATGATCTAATGTTGTCGTTTCCATCGACAGTGGTCAACATGACACGTGGGGTGTGGATGTTTGTCGCTCTGGTCTTCCGTGGTGAGTAACGATATATACAATAGTATTTGAGTCTACTGTTTTCCATTTGATACCTTAATGTCTTGCTGTTTGGTTAGTAGGTTTATAGACCATGTGTAGCACTGTGTTGATGAGGTGTTTCAACAATCCTAGTTATTGGTTATCGTAAAGGTCTACATCACTATGTCAGTGCGCTGTTAGTACGACCAAGCACAATCCCTCCGCTGTTGATTTAATCCATCGCGAATTAGATTCGTTGATTTTCATATTAGCAGTATAACAATAACCTTTACAGTGCAAAGTCGGTTTAAAATCTTTGTTAAATTCATCGAAAGAATGCACTTTGATAGTTAGAACGGGTATCTTGTGGAAGTGTGAATAGCGTTATGCTATATAATATATAGGCTAGAGTCGGACCATTTTTACAATTGCCGAATATTGGGCAAGTTCTTTCATTCCACGGTGCCCCAGTTCAGTCAGTTGTACAAATAGTCTTTGCGCAGTAATTCCAGGGTGGCCGAACGCTTCCCAGAGTGATATGATATGTAAGTAAACGATTTATGTTTAAGAAAGTATTAAATGATCTAGTTTTAGTTGTTGCGTCATTACCGAATGGACGCCCCTGCCCAGTACCAGGTAAGATGACGGACGAATACAAACATTTGTTTTGTAGAAACGTAATGAAATATCTCTCGAAAAAAATGGTCTGTGTGTAATACATTCATGCATAACTTTAAATCCGTGAGCGTTTTAAAATTGTACGAACGTACGATGTGAATATGTACGCATGCATGTATGTACGTATGCATGTATATGTGTTAGTGTGTGTGTGTGTGTGTGTGTGTGTGTGTGTGTGTGTGTGTGTGTGTGTGTGTGTGTGTGTGTGTGTGTGTGTGTGGTATGCGTGTGTGTGTGCGTGTGTATGTATGCATGTGTGTATGTGTGTATTTATGTATGTATGTATGTATGTATGTATGTATGTATGTATGTATGTGTGCATGTGTGCATGTGTGCATGTGTGCATGTGTGCATGTGTGCATGTGTGTATTTATGTATGTATGTATGTATGTATGTATGTATGTATGTATGTATGTATGTATGTACGTACGTACGTACGTACGTACGTACGTGTGTATGTATATCTATGCATGCATGCATGTTGTGACTCCTGTAACGGCGACTGTTATGCCTTAAAGGAAATAAAAACAGGGCTTTAGCTAAAATCCGTTTTCCATGTGTACACAAAGTTTAACATTGCATGTAACATTCGAGAACATTAAAAAAATACAGAAAAATACATTTGTAGCATACATTCGATTTTAAACCCGTCTGTGTAGCGATTCCCGCGAAAAATAAAAATTTAATGAGCTAGGCGATCACGTGGTATCTTAACGTCACATATGACGCATACTCGCAGCAGGCCGACCCTTTCTATGTATTCAGAGCATGTTTACATGGATAGTTTTGGGGTCGAAACGAGCGTCAGAATGAGTTATTGTGCAATAATCCGATGTAATACAAACACTAGTCATCATAGAGGAACAAGCAGTTATCTTACGGTTTCACATGAATTCAATTTTATTCAAAACAATGAATGCGAATGAACCTACAAGTCGACTAGGTATCGCCGAGTTTGGGCTCGTTTTCAGAATAATTATATCGAATGCAACCAACAGGAGATAATTTACACCAATATACATACATAGCAAACATATATCGTATCCAGCTACAGAAAGTAACGTGTATAATCTCATAATATCACTAGAATATAAACATTATTTGGTTTATATTACTTGGTGAAAACATAAACATAAAAAGTTTTAAAAAAACAATGGTTTGGTGTCGGGATTGAACCGGCGTCGCCCGATTACAAAATAAATGCCAATGAACCAACGCCTTTACCAAATGAGCTAGTAGGACCGACAGAAATTCGATGACTGATTTAAGTTGTTATGATAAATTGTACAACTCCTCCTTCAGATATTCTAGTGATATTATAAGATTATACACTTATACACGTTACTTTCTGTAGCTGGATACAATATATGTTTGTTATGTATGTTTATTGGTGTAGATTATCTCCCGTTGATTGCATCCGATATAATTATTCTAAAAACGAGCCCAAGCTCGGCGAAACCTAGTCGAATTGTAGGCTCATTCGCATTCATTGTTTTGAATAAAATTCGATTCATGTGGAACCGTAAGATAACTGCTTGATCCTCTATGATGACTAGTGTTTGTATTACATCGGAATATCGCATAATAACTCATTTTGACGTTCGTTTCGATCCGAAAGCTATCCTTGTAAACATGCTCTGAATGCATGGAAAGGGTCGGCCTGATTCGACTATGGGTCATGTGTGACGTCATATCTCGGCATCCCGAAAAGCGCGCCAAAAATATGCATATTCGAAAATGTCCGGATGCACATCATAAAATGTGGAATTTCTAATTCATTGAATTTTTAATTTTTTTTTGGCTTGGTGGACATGGAAATAGATAGCAGGATGTAATATAATATGAATTCAAGCCATATATGTTTTTATTCCCTTTAATAGTAGTCTTTCATCCTTTTAGTAAAACCTACATCGCGTTTTTGTAATGAATAGAATATTATTTGCGGACTTATTGTTTATATTAATCTATTTTATTCATGCTGTAGATTGAGGTACAGATGCACTTGTTTGTTCTTGTTTTTTCATAATTACATGCATACGTGCACGCCTGTGCGCGTGTATGCACAATATTTGGACTCCCTCAAAGCCAATGTCTTCATTGTCCATCGGCCAATCTGGGTAATTCTTGATATGTCTTCTTCAGATGTAGCGAACTGTCGAGCTGACGTTATACTGGTCATTGATCGTTTTGGTAGCATGGCGCAATCGTATCAACAAGTACTGTCGTTTGCCAAATCGATCGCGTCGAATCTGCCAGTGTCTGCTACCCAGACTAGTGTCGGCGTTGTGACATTCGAGTCAAAACCATCTATCGACGTAAGTGGAATGACAAGATTTAACAAGATTTAACAAGATTGCCATCCAGAGAATTAACTCTAGATGGCAGGTGGACAAGGAAGCCCTTTGGCTTATCGAGAGTCCAACCTTTTTATTTACATATATCCAGCCCTTCTGAGGTATGTGCCGATTTTATTTTTAAACATATTCACACTACTAGCACCCACACAATCATCAGATAATCTGTTCCATTCATTCACAGTCCTTTGTGAAAATGAGAACTTTCTCACGTCTAATCTACACTGCTCCTTTACTAATGTAGCTTCATGTCCTCTAGTCTTTCTATCTTCCTTAACTGAAAACATATTTCTACTTCAATTTATTTTATAACCATTCAATATTTTAAAACACTCTATCTGATCTCCTCCTCAATCTCCTGTCTCAAGTGTTGTTAAACCACATTCTTTTTAGGTTTTCATAACTAAGATCCCCGCTTTGTATCATTTTAGTCGCTCTCCTCTGTAATTTTCTTAAAGCATATCTATATCCTTTCTTGTGATGGCCTCCACGCTTGTATTATAGCAATATTCTAAAATGAGGCCTGTTAACTATTGTTTTGTACAGCTGTACATAGTTCTTTTTCTTTTATATGCCATATTTCGCCCAATCAATCCAAGGACGATTTCCTCGAAGCCGCAATTCCAATAACTGCTCTGAAACTTCATGTCAGCACTAATTGCCCTAAGTCTTTTTCTTCTACAGTAGTACTTAGTACAGTTCCCCCCATTGTATATTCTACATATTCGTTCCCATGTCCTGTGTGAAGGCATTTACATTTCCCAAAATTGAACAACATTTGCCACCTTTCAGACCATTTGATCAACCTGTCAAGATCATCTTGTAAATGCTGTCTATCCCCATCACTTTTAATCCTTCTAAACACTTTTGTATCATTTGCAAATTTCAACACCTTGCTAGCTATATCATCGTCCAAATCGTTTATATATATTAAGAATAATATAGGTCCCAGTACTGATCCCTGTGGAACCCCACTCAAAACTGATTTCCAGTTTGAAGCCTCCCCATCAACAACTACCCGTTGTCTTCTGTCAATCAGCCATTTTTCTATCCAGTTAATTATACCATTTCCTATGCCATGGGCTTTTAGTTTAAGCAGTAATCTCTGATGTGGCACTTTGTCGAAAGCTTTTTGAAAATCTAAGTAGATGATATCTACTGGTGATCCATCATCTACCCACTTAGTGATATCTTCCAAAAACATAACATATTTGTTAAGCATGACCTCGCTTTTAGAAACCCATGTTGAGATGGTTTATCAAGTTATGTTTAACAAGAAAATCCACCATGTGATCTTTAATTAGTCTTTCTAATAATTTACAAATCACCGATGTTAAACTAACTGGTCTATAATTACTGACTTGTTTCTCGAACCTTTTTAAAATAACGGTATAATGTTTGCTTCTTTCCATTCTAAAGGAACCACTCCCTCTTCTAATGACAAGTTGAAAACTGCTGCAAGCGGTATGCTAATTTGTTCTACAATTTCCACTAGTAGTTTGGGTGGAATACCATCCACTCCAGGTGATTTATTTTCCTTCATAGCCCTAATTTTCTTAGCTACCATTTCTGGGGTTACAATTAACTGTCTTAAATAGTCTGATTCTGCCCCCTTGAACTTAGCCTCTGGTACTGGCAGTGAACTAGTGTCTTCTCTGGTAAACACTGAACTAAAATATTCATTTAGGTCTTCTGCCATTAAGAATCCTTCTGATATTATATTTCCAGCACTATCTTCTAGAGGACCGACCTTATCCTGAACTTTCTGTTTGCTTCGAACATACGCATAAAAACTCTTGCTGTCATGTTTTATATTACAAGCTAATGTATGTTCATAGCTTCTCTTTGAATTTCTAATTTCAGCTGTAGCTTGGTTTAGTGCTTCTTTATAAATGTTGTAGTCTTCGTCATTTCCAGTACGTCTATATGACTTCCACATCATTTGTTTATACTTAATTTTTCTAATGGCTTCTTTCGATAAGTATTTATTTCTGGTCCGTTTCCCTTGTTTTTTAAGGGAACAAATTTATCTACGATGCACTCTATTTCATTCTTTAAGATATTCCAGCATTCTGTTGCTGTCTTATTCTTCAGTGTATTATTCCAGTCTGTCTTTGCTAAATATTTCCTCATTTCCTTATATCTTCCTTTGTGGAAATTTCTCCTCAACTGCTTTTTATTATTTCTTTCTGATTTTACTTTGATGGTAAAATGTATCTGGTTGTGATCACTACTTCCCAGAGGCTCACATAATTTAACATTGTTAACTAATTCATTCCGTGAGGACAAAACTAAGTCTAACACATTCTCTCCCCTGGTTGGTTCTAGCACATGTTGAGAAAGGAAACTATCTTGTACTAAAACTAAAAACTTGTGGTCCTCACTACTCATACTCTGTAGAGATATCCATTTTATATGCCCATGGTTAAAATCCCCCATAATAACACAGTCCCGTTTGCTCACTTCCATTATAGCGTTTTGTATTTTTTCATTCTCTTCTATGCTTATGTTTGGACTTCGATAAACTAATCCAACCGTTAACGTTGAGTTTCCTGTAACTATGTTACACCAAACAGCTTCTTCGCAATCTGCTTCTCTGTCTAATTTTATTTCATAAGCCTGGATAGATTCTTTAATATATAAAATAACTCCACCTCCCCTTCTTCCTATTCTATCTTTCCTAAACATTACATATCCTGTCAGTCCCAATTCGGCATCTGATATATCGGTGGTTACCCATGATTCGGTTATACCTATTATGTGAGGGTCAATATCTTCTACCATAATGTTTAGTTCATTTCTTGTGTTTACTATGCTCCTTGCATTTAAACAAACACATTTATACCCAGCTTCAGAACAGTTTTCCAGACTGTTCTTTGCTGAATTATTTTTGCTGCCTTTATCTATGCCTCCAGTTTCAGGCTTCTCTGCGAGTCCCCCCTGCGAATTTAGTTTAAATAGATGCAACAGATCGCAGCAGATTCTCTGAGAATACTGCTGCCCCCTTTCCACTTAGATGGAGGCCATCTCTCATGTACATATCTTCTCTCCCAACAAAGTAACCTCATAAATCTATGAATCCCACGCCCTCTTCCTCACACATCTGCTCAACTAGTGCGTTGATCGCCATCCTCTTACAGTTTCTGTATCTTGCCCCCCTTCCTCCCATTACTGGCAACATTCCTTAGAGAATAACCTGTTCCACTCTTGTCTTCTTTAGCTTCCTCACTAGATGTCTGTACTTCTGAACTATCCCAGTTGTTCCCTCCTTGTCTGCATTGTTTGTCCCAACGTGTACTAGTATAGACCCTCCCTTGCCATGCCCCAATACCTTCTCTACCCTTTCGGTCACATGCTCTATCCTAGCCCCCGGTAGACATACAACAACGTCCTTCCCCTCGCATATAGTCTTGTCTGTTTTTCTCAGAATTGAATCGCCCATAAACACTCTCTCTTTTCTCCTTGTCCCCTCAATCACTGCCTTGGAGTAGCTCCTCCGGTTTGCATATGTCTGGTTGTTGTCTTTTCCTCTTGTCGTCTTCTCTCCTGTCACATTCTCTTCCATTCCCTTCTTTCCTGTCGCATTTTCTCTTGTCCCCTTTCCTCCTGTCATCTTCTCTTCTAGCACATTTACTCTCACTTCCTTTCGTCCCTTCTTCTTTCCTCCCATCACATTTTCTTCTCTCCTCTCCCGTCCCTTTTCCCCGGCTACCTCCTTCACTACGGTCACTTTCTCTCCTGTCACCTTCACGCCTGTCATGTTTTCTGTTTTTTGCTGAACACTCTGTCTTCTTCCATCAGTCTTCTGTCTCACAGTCTTACCAACTGCCTCTGTGGTATCTACTTCTTCACCACCTGTATCGCTGTCGTGTCTCTCCTCGTTCTCTACAGTCTGACTACCTGCTGATCTATCCCCACTGGCCCGTTTTCTTTTCCTCTGCCGAACACTTTTCCTTCGTCCCTCTGTTTTCTCAATGTCTTGTTCCTTCACACCGGTCACCTTCCTTCCTCTCAGTCTCCTTTCTTTAGTCTCCGTGTCACAACTCTGCTCCTTCTGTGTTGTAGAATTCTCAACTCTCTCCGCGCCATCCCTCTCTGCTCCATCTATTTCTATGTTGAGTCTCGCCTCCATCTCCTTCACTATATCCGTCAACTTACACACCTCCTTCATCAGACATTCCACCCTCAAACACCCCATACACCGAAATGTGAATCCGTCATCTTTGGTCTCTGCCCATGATTTTGGACAGCCAGACAACGCAAAATCCACCCAGCTCTGGCAGTCGTTGCAAACTAGGTATCGTTTTGCCCTGAGTTGCCGCTTGCAAGGTGCCATATCAGAATTTATTTATGTTCAAAGTAGTTTTTATGTAGTCTTTGAAAAGACTTTTCTGTGTACAATTTATACCAGATTGTTTAGGTTATAGTTAGTTATATTTGTTAACACACAGTGACACACCGTGCCTTACCTAGTTACGATGTCGATGACAATGTATTCAAGTTAGGCTTAGATACAAGGTAGTCTTTACAAAGACTGTTTCCTGTGTACTATTATACACTTTAAAAGATTGTTATTTCAGGTTTTAATTACTCATCTAACTACACCGATTATCTCAAATAACGCTATTCTATTGTCGTTCACGGTACGCTAACTTCGCCAGTGACCTACTTTGTAAACAACGTTCCGATTACATTAACGTCCCCAATTATCGCTCGCAAATCGCCTACTTTAATCTACCCTAGATTACTCCCTCTAGCTAACTTTAAAAAAAAAATATTGCTTAATATATATCTATAATTACGTTATGTATGCTACACGCTCAATAATATCACTTATCTTGATCAAATATCCTTATATTTTCGCAAGTTTGCTGCACCAAATTCAAATCAATTCACCACCGGAAGTCCCCCAAATGATGTTTGATTTTTTCAAAGTAAATCGTTTATCTAGCAAACAACACTGATATTTATTAGACGACGCCATCTAAATAATTTCCTTAGAAATCTTGAAACATAAAAACAATAATAAAAATACCAGCTAATAAACGTTGCGATACATTCACTCGACTGCAGACGACTAGACTTTAGTTTTTAAAGCGACCTACCCTGGTATCTGCAATTCGCTAGGTTACCCGGAATGACCTTGTCATGATTCGTAATAGCGTGAACAGACAGTTCGCTGAGTCAGTTGTGTTTCGTCCCGACTGCAGTCGTGTTGGTGGGATCCAACCAACTCCAAAGAACAATTCCCAGAACTTGAGGTTAGTTCCCCCTTCCGCCACGTTCATGCTCGTAGCTAGTTTTTTTTTTATAAAATGAATGTGTTGTATATAATTGGAACGTTTCGTGGGTGCATCTTTCAAAGTGAGAACAAGGTTTCGAATTTATTAAATGCGATTTAATAAATTGCGGCATATACCGGTAATTACAACAACACGACCGGTAACCTTTACCAAGCCGAATAGTACGACCAGACCATCGACGGTCAACTTGTCTGCTGCATTTTCAACACGCAACCTAATCCGCGTCACGACGAATGGTGCGACTAGACCATCGACGATCAACTTGTCTGCTGCAATCCTGAACGCTCGATCTGTCCGAAATAAAGCCACCACCATTAATGAATTTGTAACAGATCATGACATTGATATACTTGCGATTACCGAGACATGGTTGAAGAAGTCTAGCGACAAACCAATAATTGCTGAATTAACGCCGACTGGTTACACTTGTATCAACGGACCACATATTACGGGTCGGGGAGGAGTTGTGGCCATCTTACACAGAACACATTATCTTCCAAGCTGATTCCTTCATCGAACTATGTTTCATTTGAACTGATGGGCTTGCAGTTCACTGGTGACATTTCCGGGAAATTTAACTTGTACACGTTATACCGGCCACCGTCGTCTACAAAGACTGTGTTTTACATGGAATTTGAGCAGCTTTTTACAGAGTTGTCTTTATGCGTGATTCCTTCCTGCATTGTCGGTGATTTTAACATCAAATATGACGCTGAAACTGAAAAACGACCACTACTTGAGCTACTCAATTCTTTCAACCTTGTCCAGCACGTCAGTGAAGCCACACATTCAGCTGGTCACACACTTGATTTCGTAATTACGCGCAATGACGATAATCTTGCCACCGCAGTGCAAGTCGTTCCGTTATCAATATCTGATCATCACGTCGTGCGCTGTATCATTGATGCCAGTAGACCACCCAATACATCAACAGAAATACTCAAGCGTAACTACCGCTCGTTTGACGCTGACACATTCAACCACGACGTAAGAACAACGTGTGATTTGCTAGCCGCTGCTGTATTAACATCAAACGCTGTGGAACTTGTGTCACGCTACAACACTGACTTAATGAAAGTCATAGACAAGCATGCGCCTGTGCGCCCGACTATCGTCCGAGGCCACAAACCCAATCCGTAGTATAACAGTGACATTGACGATGCGAGAAGACAACGGCATAAAATGGAGTTGTTGTGGAGGCATTCGAAACTGGAAGTTCATCGCCAAATGTTTGTTGCTGCACGCGATGAGTGCAATAACATTATATTTCTCACAAAGACGAAGTACTACCAGGACAAGTTGCTAAATGCTGACAACAAGAACCTCTTTAAAATCGTCAGTTCTCTCAATGGGAAACCACCACTTGCGTACCCAGAACATACCTGCGCATTTGATTGCTGCAATTCAGTTTTCGTCTATTTTGAAACTAAGGTTGCCGGAATTCGCAGTGAGTTACATGTTGCCCGACAGCGCATCACGCCGCCGCACGAACCGCGTTGTTACGTGACGCCGGTTGACAGTTTCACACCAACAACAGTTTGTGAAGTAACATCTATCATCAGAGCGAAGTGTAAAACGTCCACACTTGATCCTCTGTCCTCTGGTCATGTAAAGCAGAACATTGACACACTTGCTATCACTGCTGCCAGTATAACAAACGCGTGCCTAACGGAAGGAGAAATGCCGCTTGAATTGAAGCGTGCTCTTGTGCACCCATTATTAAAGAAACCATCTCTGTGCAAAGACACGATAAACAACTACCGCCCAGTCAGCCATCTATCGCAACTCTCAAAGATAATTGAAAAGGTGGTGGCCACCAGACTGAACACTCACTTGGTCAATCAAGCACTGACTGATGCTCTTCAGTCTGCATACAAACGACACCATTCAACGGAGACCGCCCTACTTTGTGTGGTAAACGAAATTAGGACGGCCCTTGACCGTAGACAAGGCACTGTCGTCATGCTCATTGACCTAAGCTTTGCGTTCGATACGATCGACCACACAATACTTCTCAATCGTCTACAACGGCGGTACGGCCTCGCCGGAGTTGTATTACGCTGGGTTGAGTCGTACCTTTGCGATCGCAGGCAAAGTGTTGTTGTCGGTAGCGCAACTTCAAGAGAAACGACTCTGCACATCGGTGTACCGCAAGGATCAGTGTTAGGTCCACTGCTGTTTTCTTTATATGTGCAGCCGATCGGTGACATCATTCGTAACCATAATTTGAAGTATCACCATTATGCCGATGACTTACAATTGTTATGTCATTTTGACTTGAATGTCATTTCTCTACCGCTGTCTCTTACATCGTGTCGAGCAGTGCATCGACGACATAAAATCCTGGATGACGTTCAACTACTTGCTGATGAATGATGTAAAAACCGAGGTTCTACCGGTTGTACCCAGGTCGGCATCTGATTTGGTTGCTGGACTGCATGTGCGCGTTGGATCTGAAGTCGTCTATGCCGCCGAATGTGTGAAAGATATTGGTGTCTACTTAGATAAACATCTTGACATGACGGTGCAGGTTTCTCGTACCATTAGTACCTGTTCACTGCATTTACGTAACATCGGCCAAATTCACCGTTACCTGCCACAGTCGACAGCAGAACGTGTTGTAAATGCAATTATAACATCACGCTTAGATTATTGCAATTCGCTTCTGTTTGGCACTTCTGCCCAAAACATCGGCAGGCTGTAGAATGCTGTTGTTCGTCTAATAACTCGGCGTGCGCGATGCGACAGTGCGTTACCACTACTGCGCCAACTCCACTGGCAGCCTGTCCAGCAACGCATTACCTACAAAATAGCAGAACTTACATATAAGGCGTTAAATGCTGAACTATCGCCACCATATATACAGTCAATTGTGTCAACTTATAAACCAGCCAGATATCTTCGTTCTGCTGAGGGTAATAATGTTGTCGTTATGAGAACCCGAACCAAAGCTGGTGAATGCGCATACGTTCACGCTGCCGCTACAATATGGGATGATCTACCAACTACTGTTACTTCCAAAACCTCCCTGCAATCCTTCAAGGCAGCCTTTAAAACGTGCCTTTTCATTACGGCGTACTCTGCTTGAAAGACTACAGACACATTTGTATTCTAAGTTATTCATATTTTTATCTTGATCTTCTTAACAGCCGCAAGAACATTTTAACTACTTACTTTACCATGAGAATTGTTTTCTTTTTAATCTATTGATGTTTACACAGCATTACTATCTTGATTTGTTTACTTTTATATTTAAATTTGTTCAATTTGTACTATTTATATTTTAGTTTTATGTAAAGCACTATGAACGATATGGACATGGCGCTATATAAAATAAAGATTATTATTATTATTATGTGTCGTTTAACAATCATAATTAAAACTTGCTACTATGAATCTGTATATTTATCAACTGTAATTACTAAGTTTAACATTGCCTGTTCTTCTGGTTTTAGAATGCATAAATATTTGAAAGTGATCTATTTGTTCTCATACACCATTGTATGGTATAATAAGTAGCCTTCTCTTGTTCAGGAGTTGGCAGTAGCGTGAGCGCGGCACAGATCCACGCGATGGCGTCGGAGCCGGAATACGCCCTGATTGAGCCGTCGGCCAGCACTCTGGTGCAGTTCGTCGCCAAGGTCGTCTCCTATACGTGTGTCGGTACGTATTTTTTCACGTCATAGTTGAGCACGGTAGCGCAGTGTTCAAGACGTATTTGTTTTGTTTAAATCTTCGGCAGTCCCTCACTTTAATAATTAGTTTTCCTCGTCCCTGTTCACGATTACGCCTAATGATTCTTGTTTTGTTGCGCCTCAGAGGTCACGTTCCTGAGGAAATAGGCGCCAAAGAAGTATATTATTATTATTATTTAACGTTACACTCCGAGTAAAACTACTAATTTAACTCTATTTACGAAAGTGTGTATACAACATGAACAGGTCCAACCAGCAGAATAATAAACGCATGGCACGCGCATATAATTTTCGTCTTTTGCGCCGTGTTATGTTAATATTGCATATTATAAAAAAGTGTATACGGAGTTGAGGAAAGTGATATATATATATATATATATATATATATATATATATAGTGTATATGGCATGTTTGTTTACTTGATATTTGTATTTAGAAGAGGGACGACCTCAGAGTGCAACTTTAAATCAGGTTAAATCGATCTAGCCAGATGAATGTGTGGCCCGCTGCGGAAACGGCATCATGTGGGCGCAGTACAAGCCGAACTGTCACCAATACATCGTGTGTAACCCCCTCGGCGCCGGCAGGTACATCAAGCACGTGAAGCCATGTGGGGACCTTTTCTGGAACCAGGAGTATCACGCGTGCACCAGTACGAAGACGGAAGACTGCGTCGTCGGTCCACCGGTCAACTACACGGGTCCGCCACCCGTGTTTGGTGAGTGCGTCTCCGCTTCAAATAGTTATTATTTTGAACCGCCATCAGTACCATTGTATCATGGGGGTGCGATAGGTGCGTACGCACCCCGTTGAGGTTAAACAATTCCGCTTAATTAGACGAATTTGAGTTTTTTGTGAGCCTCAAAAGAGTTGTAATTGCGGCGGGCAACCCCACCTTCAAAATTAAATCGAAAAATCCAAATCTTGTCTAATTACGACACAATCGCCTCGTCCGTCTTTTGTAAACGCGGCTTTACTCGATACATTGTTGAACATTGCTTCTCCGATTAGTTCGTGCGAATTATTCGCTTCACCTTTTAAAATACGTGATTAGGTACGTTTTCATAAACATATGCATATTCATACTGTAATAGACAAAACAATAATTAAGAAACTTGATTTATTTAAAACAAAATCAAGGATATTTTTAAAGATAACAGTTGGAATCATACGTATAACTAGCTTACATACAACGCTACGTTTTCCTAAATACATCGCCTATTAGACCAGAGGTCAATAGTCCAGGGAACCGAACTAATACTATGTTAAATAGAACGAGGCTAGATAACTCGGCGCCTGGGAGGGCGCAGATCTGCAAGGCTCCAAAGTTAGCGTATTACTAAGTTTCGTTCTAGCTGTAATACTGTTTTGCACCACGTTGTGCGATCCACACAATCTCCGGTACTTCTACAACATTGCTGACCACAGTCAGAGGCAGTATTTCCAGCGCGGCCTCGCGTTTTCGGAAGATGCGTGCACCTGCGTAAAGGTCTCTCAAGGTAAGAAATAGCGGGATCGAGTTCTCGGAAGACGTTTGTATGTGCGTAAACGTATAACAAGGTAATAAATACCGACGTCGAGTTCTCGGAAGATATGTGTACGTGCGGTAAACGTATGTAAAGGTAAGACACTGAGGCCTCGAGTTATCTCAGTTAAGAGTTCTTGATAGATACGTTGTAAGTGCGTAAAAGCCTGTCATGATGTCGTGGTCACGACTTCTCTGAAGAAATGTGTACCTGCGCAAAAGTATGTTACGGTTATCGAGGTCACGACTTATCGGAAGATGCGAGTACCTGCGTACAAGTAGGTCAAGATGATACATTGCGGTCACGAGTTCTCGGAAGCAGTGGCGGATTAACCAATAGGCACCATAAGCACGTACCTAAGGCCCACGAAGGCCAGGAGCCCACGACAATACCCGAACATATTTGTTTAGACTGAATATTGACGAAACCCAGCTAGCAAGATATGATTTGGCCAACAATTGTTTTATATGTTTGAATGTTTAACAGACAGTACAGATGTGGCGTATGCTGCTGAAGATTGTTCTCCTATTTTTCTCCTTTCTAGTCAGTTATGTAATAAACGTTATTATGATCGACACCCCACCCAAACACCCGTCTTCAAATGTAATGACCGACAGCTCGACAACGCGACAGCGCGTCAATAGAAGGGTGCAGAAGCTCGGGCACAAATCTTCAGCAGCATGCCCCCTCCCCGTCTTACGATGTCATGATCCGACAGTAGAGTGTTTTGGCAAGTCTCAAAGAGGGGGGGTGAAATTGGAGGTTTTGGGGCCTATCTACATTACCCTCTCTGGAACCGCCCCTGGGTCTACCTAGGCCCACGAAAATGCTAGATGCCTAGGGCCCATATATGTCATAATCCGCCACTTCTCGGAAGATGTGTGTACGCGCGTAAACGAAATCAATGTAAGACATTGCGGCTCTTGGAAGACGTATATATATGTGTGTGTAACAGTCTGTCAAGGTAAGACATCGGGGCCAGAAGTTCTTGGAAAATGTGTACATACGTGCGTAGACGCAGAGGTTAAAATTGCAGCGGGCAACCCCACCGTCAACATTAAATTAAACAATTCCAACCTTTTCTAATTACGACACAATCGTCTCTTCCGTCTTTTTGTAACCACGGCTTAGCTTAGTACATTGTCTGTCGAGGTAAGACATCGGGGCCACGAATTCTTGGAAAATGTGTACATACGTGCGTAGACGTCAGGAATTGTTGTTGTGGTTGGAGGCACATGTTTATGCTCAAATGCATTGACGATATTTCTAATCGGTAAGAATTGTCTGTGGATCTGTTACGTAAGGAGTACCTTTACCCACCGACTTACATATCGTCCACAGTTGAACCGTCTTGCTCTGATGACCTGCTCTTGCATTTCGAGAATGACTTCGATGACGTCACGTGTCACCACGCAGTCGCGGAGAGGAACGGTGCAGGAACGGTGTTGAGAGAGTCAGACCCGGACCGCCCGGCATGGTGGCCTCGTTCAGCGGCCGAGGGTATCTCGAGGTGCGTCTTCCTGTTTCTTCCACACCTCCGTAAGGCTTTCTTCGGGCTTGTCTCATCAGTACGAAAAGTCCAGGAAGACTTCAACATTCATTTTACATACAATAGGCGGATCCGAGGGGTTGTGGGGTTGAGGGCACGTGATATTTAGAATTTCCTTTGGAATATGCCTGCGGTATCGTGACATGCCATTCTAGACCTACTTGAAGGTGTAATTGGATGTTTTCGGAGAGACTCAATTATTGGTAATTTGGCGAGCCTTAAAGGGTTGAGAGTGCAATTGGAGTTTTTGAGACCCTGTAGTGTTGGTATTTTGTCGAGACTCAAGAGGGGTGCATTTGTATATTTTTGTCGAGCCTGAAGGGTGGGAGTGCAATTGGAGTGTTTAGGGCCCTTACTCGATTACCCTCTCTGGATCCGCCCATGCATACCGGATTTAACTGACCCGGCGTGGCTGCAAAGAAGACACCAACCACTCTAGCTTCTGACATCGACAATAACGACAATGTGCATTAATACATGTTCCACTCAATAGGTTGCGCCAGTAGATCGATTTATTTTCTTCGCGGTACGTTGTGACGACCAGACCACCCAGACGTAAGGCCACACGTTTATGGGAATATTGCGAACTTATGCGACCTCACATTGCTCAAACAAACGATGGATATATTTACATAATTAAAATAGTTATTTAACGCTACCTGTTCACTTCTACATACTCTGATAACATACATAATTATAAACACTGGTTTATACTGCTGATCTGTAGTTAAAAAAGCTATGGACAAGTAGTAGACTATGCAAACTAGTCATTCGGGACTTTTAAGTGTCCGTTGTAGACAATTTTTTGCTATAGATTGGTGTCCGCCAAGGCAGATTTCATTATATAGGGATCAACTCGATAAGGCAACATCCAGGTGACTGTATTTCAATCGGTTTCGTAATATCTTCTTTTGCAGGTACCCTATCTGAGAACGTGGTTCGCTTACAACCATGTTTCTGCCTTCACCGTGTCGCGGTTCTACAAGAGGGTGGGCGGGTCTAAGCCCTCAGTCTGTGCTCTCGTCAGCAACGGCGACTGCCGGCAATGTCCTAGCTTCTCTTTCAGCACTGCCAATGGCTACAATGTGAGCGGCAAACTGCGCACGGACAACGGCGCAGGCATATCTCTGTCTGGCAACCACGCGGTAAGTGCATTACACATACCCTCAAATTACAGTGAAACCAACCTGCCTTAGCGGCTATAAAGAAAACATGTCTACAGTAGGCCGGTGGTCGATCACCCAATAGCTGAGATGAAAGAGTTCTGCTGGTGGAGTTGTGTTTGATCAGATCAGTTAAAGGTGGACATTTTGTGAGTCCCAAAAGAGGCGGTGCAGCCCAAAAAACGCAAAAAAATGAACCGCGCGACGCTTGTACAGTGGACACTTGTGAAAGTGCTGAATTAATAGTTTGCATTGTCCACGACCTGCACATAGCGGGAACCTGGCCATAACGAACATATTGTACTGTTCCTACGATGTCCACCATGGACCAATGAAGTTTGATTGCCAAGGTGGTGGGAGAAGGCTACTAATAGGGAGCAGTGCAATAAATGTAGAATTCCATATGTACGGAAACAGCGTTGGGAATGGGGAATACATGTGTATTGACGCCACTTCTGGGAATTTCCTACATACCTATCGATTCCTGTGCGGCAGCGATTCGAATCGCTACCTGGCGCGATTCGAGTTTCCGCATCCGCGTGAAAAAACGTTTATGTGTCAGTGCATCTAATCACTCCGATTGATTTCCATTTGAGACTATATCCATGTTTTGTGGCATACCTACCATATCCGCATGCAGTTTCCTTGGAATCCTAGCTTAGTACAGGACCTTAAGGAAGAACAAGATTTATATTTTAAATTTAGTTAAGAGGGAAACAGACTACCTCCACGATAACGGACTGCTTATGGTACCTCAATATGTTAATTAATAAACGTAATACAATTATATAAAAAATTGAATTATTACTTCCACTTACTAATGTGTGTATGCGGTCACATTATGCAAACAAGATGATGCTGAGTAATTTATATATGTTCATGCATCTTTCTTAATTACTTTGTGTTCCTTAGTGTACTAACATTTGAATCACGTACAAGATCGGCTCAGTGATATCTGAGTATACCACCTGATGTATTATTTGTAACAGGCCACGCCCTCGGGCTGGCATCATGTCTCGATGGTCTACGACGGCTCTCAGGCGAAACTCTACGTCGACAACCAGGTCGTCAGCAACTCGGCTATTTCAGGTAGGGGACTACTGATGGTTCACACTTATCGGCGTTGATATCTGTACAATTTTTAAATTATGCTGACTGTTCCTCATTTTATAAAATAACATCCACAATACCAGAACAAACATTTTGAAGCTACACTGACTGCAAAATTGTGGTTATAAGCCAGAAACAGTGTTCGCAATTTGAAAATAATGACCGCCAAATATTCAAATTGTAAACAAAACATTCATAATCTAAATACGCTAAATAGCGAGTTCGTCTGGGCTAACCGCATGACTCTTAGATATTCGGCGTGTTCGTGATGTTCCTACATTAAAGACCACTAATTCAGCTAATTACAATTACCTGATGATTCCGGGTAACTGAACAGACAGCATCGCTTTAGTGTGTGTGTGTGTTTGTGTGTGTGTGTGTGTGTGTGTGTGTGTGTGTGTGTGTGTGTGTGTGTGTGTGTGTGTGTGTGTGTGTGTGTGTGTGTGTGTGTGTGTGTGTGTGTACGTGCGTCTGTGTGTCTGTGTATGAATGCGTGCGTGCGTGCGTTTTTAGCTCTCAGCTCGGTGGTGTAACAAATCCAAAGGATTAAACATTTTCATTGTGACGTACACACAAAAATCATAAAGTATGCATTTCAGCCAAAATCACTCAATTTATGGAAAATGTTCTAGACAGCTATTTTGGCTCGTATCCAGAATAGATCTTTTAGGAATAACTATAGATGAACACTTAAACTGGAAGATTCATATTGACAGGACAGTGTTTGGCTGATTTGAATTGTCAGTCTACTTGCAGGTTTGGCCGACGTGTGATCTAAAGAACTGACATGACATGGTTGCCAATGCATCATCCACCATGCAGCCTGGTTCTGATGTCCAAAATTTGTTTATATGTCGCCTGCCACAGTGAACCGGAAATAAGTCGCACAGATAGAATAATAATAGAATAGAACTTGATTTCGGTCACAATGCAAAATTCTGAATATATTTACGATGGATTGCAATAAACACATACTGCAACCAAAGAGATCCTCTGGTAACCCCAAGAGGCTTATGTCGAGGACCAACTGGACAGTCATCATTATAACAGTCAGGTTCCTTATTCCATGAAATTACAGCATTTACGCAATGCAACAAGTCAACAACAGATATGGTAGAATATGGCCAGAATAACCTTCTGACAGTTATTTATTACTCACCAGATTATTGGATGAGTTATAACATGCAAATATTTACAAACAAATGTGGGCCATTTGAGTTCTTAAACATTGCCCAGTTTACTTAGCCTATACATTCTAAATAAAGGCCCACATTATAAAGCACTACATTAAAATAGTGGTAAATAATACATAAAAACCTCAAAAAGATGTCTCACAAACATTTTGACAACTAAAACTACTACTTATTAAAACATACTAAAGAGAGGTGGGGCCAAACCCCATTTATAATACATTAAAACAGTACATCGATCTGGAACAAGGTGAATAGAATATACATGAATAGGTGTTTTTTTATAAATGAAATAGGCTGTCTACTAAATAAATAAATAAATAAACACAGTGTGTGTGTGTGTGCGTGCGTGCGTGCGTGCGTGCGTGCGTGCGTGTGTCGTGTCGTGTCGTGTCGTGTCGTGTCGTGTTGTGAACGACTGAGGACGACAAGCACCTTTCGTGCGGACATATACCTCGTTGTTCTCATGTGGCCGCCATCTTGCATTTTTGCATTTTTTTTACAAATAAATATCGATTCTGTTGACTTGTCTAAGCATATCTGTGTGTGTGTGTGTGTGTGTGTGTGTTGTGTGTGTGTGTGTGTGTGTGTGTGTGTGTGTGTGTGTGTGTGTGTGTGTGTGTGTGTGTGTGTGTGTGTGTGTGTGCGTGTGTGTGTGTTGTGTGCTAACACTTTTAACTCACTTTCAGACTTAGGACGAAAAGTTTACAAAATTCTGTACATTTTGAGCACATTTTATGGGATATTTGTTAATCTAACAAGTTACACAGTTTAATTTTACAAGTAATTGAACATTTTCCGCGATTCCAATTACATGTTTACCAATTCCGAACTAAGGGTATCAATTAACACCATTACAGTAGTTCTTCTTTTAAAACTTGTTCACAGAGTGTCGCCCTCTGCAGGAGAGTGGTTCACCAATCAAATGCATCGGGCCTATAAAAGGTCTTCCCAAAAAGCCATGCATATCAAAAATATGCAAGTAACTAACTGTCATTGTGTGTTCTGAGATACATTGCCACATTTCAGTTGAAAGGCCTTGGCCCAAGGAAGTGAGTGTGTGTTTTGAACATAGGTTCAGAACGGTACCGTAATGTTTTCGAGCGGGGTGAAAGTGTTTAACTTACCACACAGGTGCCTTCTTTCATGTGCAAAACGCTTTTTATTGAACTGTCAAATAGCATTAGTGTGTAGAAGTCAGCATGAGACTGGTGGTGTATGGGTGTAGAAACACGACAACCACGAAGAAATTATGCAACTAACTCAAGCACTTTACGAATTAATTTCTCATGATTTTTTACCTGAAGAAAAAGTTTTTAAACTTTGACGTTTTAGATAACAGTTCATTTATCTTTCACAATACAAGTAAATTATCCACATTGGGCCTACGCTATGTGTCTGACGTCAACATTACAATCGGTGTGTTGCGTTGCGACAAAAGCCGATTAGATATGTAATGTAACTGGAAATTGGCACGAACGTAGTGTCTACGAAGCTAGGTATTTCTGGTAATGATCCACATTTAGGCAATGTATCTAACGCCAAAGCTACCATTGCAGTACTTAGCAGGCGTTCTACCGTTGTCACGACTGCCGCAATCACAGACAAACTAAGAAGTTGCGAATAATAAGTCCTATGTAGATTTAAAATGGGTAAATCCGCCACCATTAAAGTTGCATTTTGAGATAGAATACCATTTTAGCTATTTACGTAAAGGAATGTGTACAACATGAACACTAGTTACTTATTTGAACATATTTCGTACTTACTTACTTACTTACTTACTTAGTAAGTTTGCTCGTTGGAAGCATAAGCCATCGACTATGCATGGTCCTCCACATTTGTCGGTTTTATGCCATTTTCTCAATTCCTTTCCAGGCTTTTTCCATCTGCTTTCTTTCGCTTTCCGTGTCTCTCTGCCAGGTGTTTCTTGGTTTTTCTCTTCTTCTCTTCCTAGGGGGTTCCATGGGGTTGCTTGTCGTGTGATGTTTGTTGCAGGTTTCCTCAGTGTATGTCTTAACCACCTCCATATTCTCTTCTTTATTTCGTTTTTTATTGGTAGTTGTTTGGTTCATTCCATTGTGTAGTGTTGAGTACCATGTTAGACCACTTTAAGTGTATGATACTGCGCAGGAATTTGTTGATGGAAGGTCTGTAATCGTTTTAGGGTTTTCTGTGTAATTTGCCATGTCTCCGAGCCATAGAGTAACACTGATTTAACATTTGAGTTGAATATCCTTAGTTTGGTGTTAAGCTTGATTTGTTTTGCCTTCCAAATGTTTCTCAAAATGAGAAATGCCACTCTTGCTTTTTGTACCCTTGTTTTGACGTCTTCTTCTGTGCCTTCATTCTCGTTAATTACGGTTCCCAGGTATGTGAAGGAATTGGTTTCTTCCAGTGGTTCCCCTCCTAATATGACAGGTCTGTTATTTTTCGTATTGATTTCATGATCTTTGTCTTGCTTCTGTTGATGTTGAGTCCTATCAGTGTTGACAATGTGTTTAGAAGCTCTGTTTTCTCCTGCATATGTTGGTGACTGTGGGACAGGAGAGCGAGGTCATCTGCAAAGTCCAGGTCCTCCAACTGGCTCCAAGGTGTCCATTGGATACCATTTCTTCTGTTTTCTGTTGTATTTTTCATAATCCAATCTACGGCAAGCAGGAAGAGGAATGGTCACAGAAGGCAACCTTGCCTCAATCATGTCTTCACCATAAATGAGTTTGTGAGTTGTCTTACATGAATGACATTATATGTCATTCTTTCATACATAGTTACTTTGTATCAGAGAAAAATGTATCTGGTATCCCGTAGTGTTGCAGGTGCTTCCATAGCGTCTCCCTGCCTTAAATGCCTACTCATAGTCTACACAGTTTTTGTACAGGGATGAGTCCCATTCCATTGATTGTTCAACTATGACTCGGAGTGTAACTATTTGGTCGGTGCATGATTTGTCTCTACGGGAGTATTGTGTCCACTGCTGTTTTCAGTCTGTCCAAGATGACTCTGTTGAGGATCTTTCCGGGCACTGACAGGGTGATTATCCCTCTGTAGTTTTTGCATCCTTGCAGGTCTCCTTTCTTTGGGAGTTTCTCCATATATCCTTCTTTCCATTAAGTCGGTATTTCTTCCTGATCCCATATCTTCCCACTCACATCATGCAGCATCGTTGTGGATGTCTCCAAGTCTGCCTTGATTGCCTCGGCAGGAATTTCATCTGGGCCAGAAGCTTTCCCTCTTTTCAGGTGATGAATGGCTTTCTCGATCTCTGCCTTGCTTGTTTTTTTTGCAGTTTACCTGGAATAGTTCTTCAGCTGGTGGGATATCTGGTGGGTTCTCCATGTTTCCTTCTTCTAGAAGTTCTTGTAAAACTTCATATTTGTTGCTGATTGTGAGTTGGTATGTCTCTGTTGTGATACTGTCCTTTAGAAAGTTCGCATTGTATCTTTTTCTGGTGCTCCTCTTAACGTCTCTCTTCTTCATCTTCCGTCTGACCAGCACTATGTACCTGCACGCCTTGCAGTGATCGTCTGAACTTTCTTTCTATACAGATGTGGTCGATTTGGTTTTCTGTTCGGTGGTCTGGCGATATCCATGTAGTTCTGTGACTTTTGCTGTACGGGAATAATCTACCGCCAATGATCATGTTGTTAAATGTGCAGAAGTCCGACAACATCTCGCCATTTTCATTCATTGTACCCAGTCCATGTCTGCCCAAGACTTCTTCGTACCCGGTGTTAGTTGATCCTATATTGGCATTGAAGTCTATCATGAGTATCGTCATGTCCTTGTCCTTCAGTTTGTCTAGCAATGCTTGCAGTCTGTTGTAGAAGTCCTCCTTTGTTTCTTCATCCTTGTCATATGTTGGTGCATAGCACTGTATGATGTTTAGCTTGATCTTTATATATATTTTTTGAATGCGGCATAGATGATCCTTGGTCCCACTGTCTCCCAGCTGATGATGGCGCTCTGTGCCTCTTGTGACAACATGACTGCCACTTCTTTTGTGTGGTGAGCTTCGTCTTCTTCATGCCCCGAGTAAAGTATAATTTCTCCTGTGTTCAGTTTGACTTGTCCTGTCTGTGTCCATCTTGTTTCGCATAGTCCTCATACTGTGATGTTGTAGGCACTTCGCTCGCTTGCTATTTGGCCTGCTTTGTTTGCTTCATACATGGTTCTCACGTTCCATGTTCCGATTTTACAAATGTTCTTGGAAAATAAAAAGGGCACCGGCGATGTAGCTTCCTTTCGGCTTTCATTCATAGCGTCATACTAATCATGGGAGGCCCTCCCTTTTCCAAGTTCGGTACTGTTCCTTTGGTCGATGTTTTCATAATAATCTGTTTTTACGGGATAGGGTTGTTAGCCGTTTGTCCAACCCTCCTCTTTTCATATCCGGGCTTGGGACCAGCATTGGCAGAGTTAAACATATTCCTACCATACAATTACACCTTTGGTATGGAGGTGCAGCTCCTTGCTACTCATCCGCGTACAAATGCCCTTTTATGGTTGACCAGATGTGCAAAAATGTTTATTAGGCTTTGGGTTAGGTTGAAGTTTAGAGTTAGGTTGAAGGTACTTTTGACAAGATTCACATCAGATGTGTGTACGCATTTGTACTTGCAGGGATAATAAATATCACCACCTTTTGATATAGTCACAGACGTACACGAATGATTATGTACTTCCGCTCGTCTGTCGTGCACGCTCAAAGGGAACTCGTCGTTCAAATTGGGATACTGGCAAGTCCAGAAAGAACGATACACTTTTAAAAGTCTGCTGACGATAATCGTTTATATTGTAGAGTCTACACATATATTTATATCATGAATTCAGTGCAGTTTTCAGGCAAAATAATATAAATTGTTTATCAGGAATTCGGTGCAGTTGTCGCGCGAAATAAATAAATGTTTAGAATCCAGTCAGTGGTTAAAAGACGTCACAAGGATTCCATATATATATATATATATGGTCTTCTAAAGTTAGCTAGCAAAGCACAGCAATGGCAACAAAGATGAATGCACTCGCATCAAAAACCGGACTATAAAACTAATAAAAAACTAAAGTATGAAAACTCTGCAAACTTAGCCAGGAGGAACACCCTTGTTTGTTCTGCCTGGCCATGTATATTGATTGAATACCGCGAGATTTTGGTACTTCTGGCTGTGCACATCTAAACTGTTTTTGCACGAGAGTTTCTGGCAGACCATCTCGTTTTGTCATGCCATTTGACAAGCGCGCGTGTCTAGTAATACAACAAAACCTAGTTCAAAACGCACAACAACAAGAGTAATGTCACTTCACCTGTAGGGCGTGAACGAGACGAATAACACCGACATAGACCAAATATAATTGTAATCGCGACGTGGATGTGCTACAAGACAGATGGCAAAGTTCACACCGGAAATACAGCTCGGTAAACATGTTTCGCTGAGGGGGGGTTCGTTTTGCTAATTCTGTTCTTAAATTTACATATCGTGGCAATTTCCGTTCTCCTATAGGAGGCTAAATTATTTTATAGGTATTACCTTTAACTAAGCATCACTGTTGCATGACACATTTATATGAACATTCATACAATATTAAAATGTCATAATGTTCTTCCACAAAGTTCCCCTAATAAAAGGTGAAATACACATGTGATAATAATAATAATCTGTATTGTCAATTTCTCCTTCCAGTTGTCATCCTCCACCTCTTTGCTTCTATCCTCTCCAAAACACCCATCTGTGATCTGGTAGTTTCCCTCGCTGTTTCACCGCCTCTGCTCATTCTGGCAGTCGGCGAGTCTCGCCCACAACGTGTGTCCCACCACCCACTAGAAGGCAGAACTATCGTACCATCTGGGGAAAAAATTTTGAACGGGGCATTTGGGAAGATTTTGCATTGTAATGATGCTTGATGTTCGTTTTCAGAGGGGTTCGTAAAATTTGGGATAGCCCCCAAACAGTATATTTATATGCATGGACTCTGTGCAGATGACAATGTATGCAAACTGTACCACAGTCATTGGTAAGATAACTGCGTAGTTGCCTCAGCCGGAAAACAAGCTAGGGTTCGGGTGTTCACCTGTTCACGTAGTTACCTACGCAAAATAAAAAAGCCGAAGGGACAATTAACCCACTACACAGTTACAAAGTGACCATTGTTGACAACAACGTAACCGTCATGAGTTCACAGAAAGTGCGTCGCCGGATCCAAGTCGGTAGAAAACCACAGAGGTCTACCAACAAGTTTGTTGTTTATGCAATATGTTAGTGCCACTAAAACCACACCTACGTCAGTTCTGTTGGACTGCCGCGCTCTCGTCACCTTCCTGCGGGTAAATATCAAGTACCACCGTGGGCTTGTTTTCTAAGCTTGAATCAACTAATTATTACTGGTCGTCACATGTGGATTTGCCGTTTGGGGTATATATGTGAGGCGAATCTTGGGAGTGTTATGTACTGTTCTCAGACGGGTTGAGGAGTTAACGCAGAATTGTCGCTTCAATCTTCCTCGACGACTACGAGAATTGGTCAGTGAAACTTTGTTTAATTGTGGCACCAACTCGTACGAGTTCCCGATCTCACCAGGTGTAGAGATAGCGTCTTTTAAAAAACGAAATGTAAATTAAGCTCTTGGAGCATTGAGGAGTCTTAAGGATTGGATACAGCGCTATACAAAACTTACATTAAACATACTTGTTTATCTAGTATAGCAAAACATTCAAAGTTACATGGTAGCCCATACTACTAGTATATGGTATAGGTTAACCAGTAACTTGTATTTTTGTCTTCTTAGTTGCGTAGATGTTTAAACGCTCCATGTTAGAAGATGTCGAAGTTTGGTATGTTAGCAGATCGGTTTACATGTAAAACTGAGTACAATCTGTGAAGATTCACTGATCGACGGTTTTATTGGCGTCGACTATCTCGACAGACTTCAGAACGGCGCCTTGTGTAGGTGTGACTGTTGGGGATAGTTTAAACACTCCATGTTAGAAGATGTCGAAGTTTGGTATGTTAGCAACGATTGATTAGTTTTTTATGTGAAATCGGGTACAATCTTTGAAGATTCACTGATCGACGGCTGGAGGCTCAATGAGTGCGTACGCATCCCCGTCGCTGAGATAAAAGAGTCCCGCTCAAACAAATCATAAGGGGTACGTGGGTTGCAATTAGGTATTGGATGTTTCTAGGAGCCTCGAGTGGAGTGGACTTGGTAGTCTCACGCAGGGTGGCCAGTTGGAAGAGGATGCAGTTGCAGCTGTTGGGAATCTGCAGTCGCAGGTCAAATATGTCCCCCAAAACTAACCTGTGTGTGTGTATGTATGTGTGTGTGTATGTATGTATGCATGTATGTGTGTATGTGTGTATGCGTGCATGCGTGCATGCGTGTATGCGTGTATGTGTGTATGTTTGTGTGTATGTATGTATGTATGTATGTATGTGTGTATGTATGTACGTACGTACGTATGTATGTATATATATGCATGCATGCATGTTGTGACTCCTGTAACAGCGACTGTTATGCCTTAATAGTAGTCGTTCACCCTTTTAGTAAAACCTACATCACGTTTGTGTAATGAATAGAATATTATTTGCGGATTTATTGTTTATATTAATCTATTTCATTCATGCTGTAGATTGATGTATAGATAAACTTGTTTGTTCTTGTTTTTTCATAGTTACATGCATACGTGCACGCCTGTACGCGAGTATGCACCATCTTTGAAATCTCTCAAAGCCAATGACTTCCTTGTACATCAGCCAATCTGGGTAATTCTTGGTATATCTTCTTCAGATGTAACCAACTGTCAAGCTGACGTTATACTGGTCGTTGATCGCTCTGGTAGCATGGAGCACTCGTATCACCAAGTCGTATCACCACTCGAAGCATGAAAACAATCCTAAAAACACCAAATAATGAACATTAGGATACATTCACTCGAATGCAGACCACTAGACTTTAGTTTTTAAAGCGACCTACCCTGGTACCGGCAATTCGCTACGTTACCCGAAATAACGTTGTCATGACTCATAATAGCCTGAACAGTCAGTTCGCTGAATCAGTCGTGTGGAACCAACCAACTCCAAAGAACAATTCGCGGTTAGTCCCCCCTCTTTCGCCACATTAATGTTCATAGCTGGGGTTTACAAGTTGAATGTGTTGTATATAATTGGAACGTTTCGTGGGTGCATCGTTCAAATTGAAAACAATGTTTCGAGTTTATTAAACGCTATTTGGTGGAAAGTGGTGCCTTCAACATAATTATTATAGTATTATTGTATATAATAATTATTAAGAACTCAGGAGCAGACAAGGTCGGTTTAAAGTATTAACATTTCTACGCGGCTCAGCAATCTTTGGAAATAGAACAATATTGCCACTTTGTAAATATAACATATTGCCACTAATTTTGCGTCTTGGATATTTTGATCGTTCTCGTTTAGCAGAGCGGAACGAATTCAAAACAATTATGATGAATATTTGATAATTTATTAATGTTATTGTAATTATATGATACCACAACTGTTGCATAGAGTTAAAGGGGCACTGTATAGATTGCACTATTCCACGGCAGAAGTATTTTGTCGGCCGACGCTTGGTGTCTGCGGCTATTTATAGAAGGGTGTGGTGCAGGCGATATGTTTGCCGTCGTTAGTTCTCGGGGACACAAGACAAGCGTGCGGTGAATCTAGTTATTGTGTTGGTGATAAGGATTTATTTTTAGTGTTGTTCGTTTGCAACAGTATATATCATAAATAAATCCTTATCAACAACACAATCACTAGATTCACCGCACGCTTGTCTTGTGTTGCCGAAAACTAACGACGGCAAACATATCGCCTGCACGAGACTGTACTATAAATAGCTGAAGAAGCCAAGCGTCGGCCAACAAACTACTTCTGCCGTGGAATAGCGCAATCTACAGAGGGCCCCTTTAACCAGCTCAAATTATTGTAACAAAATTAATTCCTTTATTAGGGTCTATGCTCATATAAGCAGAGCTGGGACGTAACGAAGTACAAGTATTTCGTTACTGTACTTGAGTAGAAAAGTTTACTTTTCGTGAGTACCGAAGTACATTTTTAGGAGTACTTTTATTTGTAACGAAGTACAAATGTGTGTACTTTTCATAAATGTAACGAAGTATCCATAATTTATGCGTTAAACATTTGGAGCTCCAAAATATTAGTAACGAACAATAATGCCTGATGCCCGGAACTGGTTTCCCCCAGCATATATCTATAAATAGATATCAGCCGGAGCAACAACTGGTAGTCTTTTCTGATTGGCCTATCATTGCCATTATCAGGCATGATCACCAGGTGGCGTGAATATTGCTAAGATTATATGATGTAATTCGCGTTCAAAGATTTATCATGGAAGGATCAGCCGAAAACGATCATTTGCAGCATCCATGGCCATATTTATCCAGTATGTTTGCGATTAAGTCAGTTCACGGGGCTTCTGTTAAGTTGATCTGTTTTGTTGTGTGCGTCGACTACACACTACTGAATAGGGTATTACCATTATTTTATTTCTTTTGTCACTGTCTTGCATAATATGTATAGTTTGTTTGAGGAGCCAGCCATTGTATCCTGTTGAGGATCCTGTCCTGTTCAATAAAGTGTTTGTTTTGCACACCACTGAATTTACTTGTTTGTTCGCAGTGGGTGACCATGTCAACATTTTTTTTTACAAAGGTACTTTTGCATTTACTTCAAGTACATTTGTTTACTTTTTATTTGTACTTCAAGTACATTTTTCAAAAAATACTTTTAATTTTACTTGAGTAGCTTTTTCTAAAGTTACTTGTACTTTTACTCAAGTACAAAATAAATGCACTTGTTACAGCTCTGCATATAAGTTATAACTGCGTTGATTCCTGCTTGCTGTGTTTGTATGGGGGCCTAACATTTGTAGTAAACATTTTCAGGTGGAGATAGGTGGTTATACAAACAAAGCCGACCTGCTCAATAAAATCGACAATCTTCAGTCACCCTGGGGTGGCACCCGCATATACAAAGCCATCAGAAAGATGCACGCCATATTCCAAGCAGACCCGCGTTTCGTAAACAAGATGGCCGACCGATTTGTCGCCATCGTCATCACCGACTGCCAAGACAGCTCTCTGGCCAATCTGCAGACCGCCGTTAATGACGCGCACAACGACGGCATCACCATCATCAGCATCGGTGAGCAGAGTGTGTGACTTAGGCGAAGGAACCGGGATGCGTAACATGCAAAAACACCTTTTCGTTGCTATATATGTGTGAGTGTGTGTGCGTGCGTGCGTGCGCTGTCGTAGGTGCTTGCGTGCGGGCATCCGTGGTGTGTGTGTGTGTGTGTGTGTGTGTGTGTGTGTGTGTGTGTGTGTGTGTGTGTGTGTGCGCGCGCGCGCGTATATGTTAATTTAACACGGTTGATGATAGATTTGAGAGTTCGTTTAGAATTTGCAATGAAATTCGGCATGAATTTCACCTACTTTTCAAATTATCCAAATACATGTTTTTTATACTAAGACATTTTAATAAACACGTTAACACTTTATAAAGTTCTATGTGTCGTTAAACAATCATAATTAAAACATGCTAATGTGAATCTGTATATTTATCAACTGTAATTACTAAGTTTAACTAACACATTGCCTGTTCTTCTGGTTTTAGAATGGATAAATACTTGAAAGTGATCTATTTGTTCTCATACACCATTGTATGGTATAACAAATTGCCTTGTCTTGTTCAGGAGTTGGCAATAGCGATAGCGCGGCATAGATCCACGTGATGGCGTCGGAGCCGGAATACGCCCTGATTCAGCCGTCGGCCAGCACTCTGGTGCACCTCGTCGCCAAGGTCGTCTCCTATATGTGTGTCGGTACGTGTTCTTTTCATGTCATAGTGGATCACTTTGACATTTGCTGAGTTATTCCATAAATTATGCCTTTCCTAAATTACCGGTCTCCAGGTCCAACCAGCAGAATAATAAACGCATGGCACGCGCATATAATTTTCGTCTTTTGCGCCATGTTATGTTAAAATTGCATATTATAAAAAAAGTTTATACGGAGTTGAGGAAAATGATATATAGTGTATATGGCATGTTTGTTTACCCGATATTTGTATTTAGAACAGGGACGACCTCAGAGTACAACTTTAAATCAGGTTAAATCGATCTACCCAGATGAATGTGTGGCCCGCTGCGGTAACGGCATCATGTGGGCGCAGTACATGCCGAACTGTCACCTATACATCGTGTGTGACCCCGTCGGCACCGGCAAGTACATCAAGCACGTGAAGCCATGTAGGGACCTCTTCTGGAACCATGAGTATCACGCGTGCACCAGCACGAAGACGGGAGACTGCAGGCTTGTAACATGGGGGTGCGATAGGTGCGTACGCACACCCGCAGAGGTTAAAATTGCAGCGGGCAACCCCACCGTCAACATTAAATTAAACAATTCCAACCTTTTCTAATTACGACACAATTGTCTCTTCCGTCTTTTGTAACCACGGCTTAGCTTAGTACATTGTCTGTCGAGGTAAGACATCGGGGCCACGAATTCTTGGAAAATGTGTACATACGTGCGTAGACGTCAGGAATTGTTGTTGTGGTTGGAGGCACATGTTTATGCTCAAATGCACTGATGATATTTCTAATCGGTAAGAATTGTCCGTGGTTCTGTTACGTAAGGAGTACCTTTACCCACTGACGTACATATCGTCCACAGTTGAACCGTCTTGCTCTGACGACCTGCTCTTGCACTTCGACTTCGAGAATGACTTCGATGACGTCACGTGTCACCACGCAGTCGCGGAGAAGTACGGAGCAGGAACGGTGTCGAGAGAGTCAGACCCGGACCGCCCCGGCATTGTGGCCTCGTTCAGCGGCCGAGGGTACCTCGAGGTGCGTCTTCCTGTTTATTCCACACCTCCGTTAGGCTTGGTTCGGGCTTGTCTCATGAATACAAAAAGTTCAGAATGGCTTCAACATACATATTACATACCATAGGCGGATCCGGGGGTTGGGGGGTTGGGGGCACGTGATATTTGGAATTTCCTTTGGAATATACCCGCGGTATCATGACATGCCACTTTAGGCCTATTTGAAGGTGCAATCGGAGGTTTTTGGAGAGACTCAATTTTTGGTAATTTGGGGAGTCTTAAAGGGTTGAGAGTGCAATTGGAGTTTTTGAGAGCCTGTATTGTTGGTATTTTGTCGAGACTCAAGAGGGGTGCATTTGAAGATTTTTGCCGAGCCTGAAGGGTGGGAGTGCAATTGGAGTGTTTAGGGCCCTTCCTCGATTACCCTCTCTGGATCCATCCATGTATACTGGATTCAACTGATGCGGCGTGCCTGCGAAGAATACACCAACCACTCTAGCCGTCTGACATCGACAATAACGACAATGTGCATTAATACAATACCACTGAATTGGTTGCGCCAGCATATCGACTTATTTTCTTCGCGGTACGTTGTGACGACCAGATCACCCAGACGTAATGTCACACGTTATTGGGAATAATGCGAACTTATGCGACCTCACGTTGCTCAATCAATCGAAGGGTATATTTGCATAATTAAAATAGTTGTTTGACGCTACCTATTAACTTCTACATACTCTGATAACATACATAATTATAAACACCTGTTTATACTGCTGTTCTGTAGTTATACAAGCTATGGATAAGTAGTAGACTATGCAGGTGACTGTATTTCAATCGGTTTCGTAATATCTTCTTTTGCAGGTACCCTATCTGAGAACGTGGTTCGCTGACAACCATGCTTCTGCCTTCACCGTGTCGCTGTTCTACAAGAGGATGGGCGGGTCTAAGCCCTCACTCGGTGCTCTCGTCAGCAACGGCGACTGTCTGCAACGTCCTGGCTTCTCTCTCAGCACTGCCAATGGCTACAGTGTGAACGGCAATCTGCGCACGGACAACGGCGCAGGCATATCTCTGTCGCGGTAAAAGCATTACAAATACCCTCAAATCACAGTGAAACCATCCTGCCTTGGCGGCTATAACGTAAACCTGTCTACAGTAGGCCGGTGGTCGATCACCCGATAGCTGAGGTGAAAGAGTTCCTCTGGTGGAGTTCTGTTTGATCAGATCAGTTGAAGGTGGACATTTTTTGAGCCACAAAAGTGGCGGTGCAGTTGAACGATTTTGGTCGGCCCCAAAAACGCAAAAATGAACTGCGCTACGCTTGTACAATGGACACTTGTAAAAATGCATGCCGAATGAATAGTTTGCATTGGTCATGACCTGTACACAGCGGTAACCTGGCCATAACGGACATATTGTGTTGTTCCGACGATGTCCACCATGGACCAGTGAAGTTTGATTGCATTTAGAATAAATAACAAGAACACCGGGTGTAGTGGAGCCCGATATCTTCCCTCGGGTTATTCGACTTAATGCCGCTGTTTGTTAAACGTCTACTGTAATTTATTTTATTAAAAGGATGTTAGAAAAGAAGCGGGATGATGTGGGCAGGCGATTTGATAATACTAGACGCGGGCAGACTACCGAATTAAACGAGCAGAAGGGGAAACATCACGGCCGCAGGAAGCGACCAGAACTGAGACGGAATGGGAGAATTGCGTAGAGGGATTTTAGAAAAAACGAGGACAGTTGAAAGCCAAGGTGGTGGGAGAGGGGTACTGATAGGGAGCAGTGCAATAAATCTAGAATTCCATATGTACGGAAACAGCGTTGGGAATGGGGTATGTAGTGACGTCACTTCTGGGAATTTCCTATAGGTCTATCGATTCCTGTGCGGCAGCGATTCGAATCGCTATATGGCGTGATTCGAGTTTCCGCATCCGCGAAAAAAAAACGTACATGCGTCAATGTAGGCCCTGTGTATTGAATCACTCCGATTCAATTCCACTTGGAAATATGTCCATGTTGTGTGGCATACCTACCATATCCGCACGCAGTTTCCTTTCATACGGAATCCTAGGTTAGTACAGGACCTTAAGGAAGAACACGATTTATATTTTAAATTTAGTTAACAGGGAGACAGACGACCCCAGCGATACCTGACTGCTTATGGTACCTCGATATGTCAATTAATAAACGTAATACAAATATTAAAATTGAATTATTACTTGCACTTAATAATATGTGTATGCCGTCATATTATGCAAACAAGATGAGGCTGAGTAATTTATGTGTACCCATGCATCTTTCGTAATTACATTGTGTATCTTAGTGTAAGTACTAACATTTGAATCACGTACAAGATCGGCTCTGTGACGTGCGAATACCAATCGATGTATTGTTTGTACCAGGCCACGTCCTCGGGCTGGCATCATGTCGCGATGGTCTACGACGGCTCTCGGGCGAAACTCTACGTCGATAACCAGGTCGTCAGCATCGCGGCTATTTCAGGTAGGGATCTACTGACGGTTAACATTTATCGGCGCTGATATCCGTACACTTTTAAAATGATGCTGGCTGTTCCCCATTTTATAACATAACGTCCATAATACCAGAAAAACATTTTGAAGCTACATTTACCGTCAAATTGTGTTTGTAAACGAGAAACACTGTTCGCAATTTGAAAATAATAACCGCCAAATGTTCAAATTGTAAACAAAACATTCCAATAGCGAGGTTCGGCTGGGCTAACTACATGACTCTTAGATGTTCGGCGCGTTCGTGATGTTCCTATATTAAAGACAACTGATGATTCCTTATAACTGACAGCATCGCTTTAGTGTGTGTGTGCGTGCACGAACGTGCGTGTGTGCAGTTTTATTTGGAAAAGAAGCTGCAACAAAAAATAACACTGATAAGCCCCTTTCCGCAGATTATATGTTTCACAGCAATGCTGCTAAAAAAACAACTATTAAGTTAGGAATATTGACACGAATGAAGTGCGCCTGCTTGTTGTGTGGCTCAGCAAAGTTTCATGTACGAGTAGGTGTAACTATTTTGTGCAAAGGCGCAAGCAAACTATTACATAGGTGTCACTATTTCTCAGGTAACATGGTCAACAACGACGTGCCGTTGTACATCGGGTTCCAAGACGACACCAACTTCTTCAATGGCCGTATGGATGACGCAAGTGGCACATTAGTCTTTCTTCTTCTTTGAAAATTGGAAAAGCACAAAGTGTTTTGAACGGGGATGTGTTTTGGATGTCCATTTGAATGTGTTTGTGCAAAAAAGCATTACTTATAAAAAAAATTGGACAAATATAGCAGTGTTTTGTTTTACGTCGTGTTGGCCTACTGTGTTAAAGGCACCCCGCTCGAAAACATCACGGTACTCTTCTGAACCGATGTTCAAAACAGAGGTTAATTTTATTAAAACATGTTGATCGTTTTCATCATACAAACATGCCATAAAGTCTTATTTATACAAGCATGGGTTCAAACATAAGAATATTGACATATTTTCAAAATAGGAGTATTTTGAACTTAAGTTGAAAACACTCTAGTGTTTTGAACGGGGATTGTTTTGGATGGTCGTTTGAATATGCCAAAAAAATGCTAATAAAAACACAGTTGTAAAAGACTGTGTTCATAAATACATGCGCTGGGTTTGTTCATACAAATGTACGAAGTTCAGGAAATCCATCTTTCTCGTACGAGCATTGCAGATTTATATTCTGAGGGAAATTCCTAAGCCCAGACATTAAAGTAGCATTCTACCTAGCGTATGTACAACATGAATACTATTTACTTATTTGATCATACTTACAACCATATATATTATTTAGTATGTCATTCGATAAATTTTGCTTATGCAGAATTACCGGTCTCCAAGTCCAGTCAGCGGAATAATAAGCGCATGACGCCTGTGCCTAATTTAGGGCAGGGCAGAAGTGGCTGTTGTCCAGGGACCTCCACAAAACACTTTTGGGGTAATTGCTTTGGTGTCGCAACGTTTTTAGACGTGACGTGAATGATAACAGTTAGTTAACTAGTATCACGATCTTCTCTCTTCAGATACGCATCTACACGAGAGCGTTGAGTGCCGCGGAGGTGGCATCGCTGTAGAAGAGGACTGCGTGAAGATACAAAAGACATTTAATTCGCTAACAAGCTACATAATATGTATCATCCACTTCTTGTACAGCATCCAAGGATTGTAGTCATTCGTCTTGTAATCATTATCGGGTCGCCATATCAAAATTCGCGAATCCAGTTATTTCGTTTTGAGTGATGTAGATTGGACAGGCGTTTTTTAATAACATCTGGCGTTTGCTGCCCGTCACCGAATGATGTGTATGTCGTATTAAGTGTTTGTGTTGTGTTGTGTTATGAACGACTGAGGACGACAAGCACCTTTCGTGCGGACATATACCTCGTTGTTCTCACCTGGCCGACATCTTGCTTTTTTGCATTTTTTTTACAAATAAATATCGATTCTGTTGACTTGTCTAAGCGTGTGAGTGTGTGCGTGAGCGTGTGTGTGTGTGTGTGAGTGTGTTTGTGTGTGTGTGTGTGTGTGTGTGTGTGTGTGTGTGTGTGTGTGTGTGTGTGTGTGTGTGTGTGTGTGTGTGTGTGTGTGTGTGTGTGTGTGTGTGTTGCCTAGCTTCATATTTTTGGAATGATGTATCTGTATTAACTACTCACTTAGGGTGTACGATTAACTTCTCAGACGAGTGTAATCTTGCGTCAAGATAAGTATATAAATATAATTGTCGCATGTAATATATATATAATATAATGTATAATATAAAAAACATACGTTTGCGTTACTAAGCGCTTATTATCAATATGGGATTAATGACAATGACAATAATCATTTGTTGTAGCGCCTATTTTGCTTCCCTTGAAAACACAAAGGTAGGTATTTATAAATCGCATACACTGTTGTATTGTATTAAAGAATAAATCCTGCATTGTCTTGACTTCTTTGTTTTTGGTAATGTTCAGACGGTATTAATATTATGTTACCAAATTCATTTTATGTCAATAGATAGTACGATTGTTTTAACATATGTTGGTAGTTGGCCTTGGTTTAAAAAGTTTTAGCATAGTTTCATAATGTTTCTGATTGTATATTTTGCGTGTGCATGATGGGGGGCAGGGGAGACAAGCGTGTATGTATGTTGACGCTACAACACCAAGAATTCATCATACATTTTAAATGCTACTTGGTAATAAACAGTCTGAATCTGAATTGTGTCGTGTGTGGTTTGCTAGATATCAATATTGGTTGTCTATTTAGGGATAATCTCAGGACATCAATGTCTAATATCAGATGAAAAGAGAGGGGGCTTCAGAGGCTGTTTTCTCTGGTGGCGGACATCGATATTTTACGTTTCGGACCGATACTAATATATATATATATATATTGGTATCATCGTATCAACGTTTCACAAACTTTCGTCTGAGGACGGAGGAGCGGGTTTGGGGGCTGGGGTGCTAAGGCCAAACAAAATGTTGTCTTATATCAGACATCGACGTTCTGAGATGATCCTTTACATGCACATACCTATGCAAATGAACTTGTTCAAAGAATGTTGTTTATTTATACATAATACTACACCACCTTACACCAGATGGTTGGTGCACTGTAGTTGTATCTCCTTCCAGACACGGAGGTCTACTAGCATCCGAGTCTTTCTATCTTCATTCATTTCCACGGACCAAGGCCTTTCATCTGTCAGTGGCAATATATCTCAGAACACACAACGACAGTTATTTACTTGCATGTTTGAGATATTCATGGCTTTTTGAAATACCTTTTTTGATTGGTGAACCACTCTCCTGCAGAGGGCGATACTGTGTGAACAAGTTTTAAAAGAACAAATACTATAATGGTGTTAATTGATACCCTAGGTATGGAATTGGTAAACATGTAATTGGAATCGGGGGAATGTTTTAATCTTTTTGCAATGATTACGGTTGCTTTGTTTACGTACTATTATTTCAAATAAAAATGTTGTAGTAAACTTATCGTCCTAAATCTGAATTTGTATTAAATGTGTTAATACATCGTTGCAGCACTGAATAAAACACAAAGATAAAAATTTGCATTGTTTCAAAATTCCTGCGAACCCAATTACAATTGCACATAAGGTTGAAATTGGTTTAAAATATCAAGCCATCAACAGTTGAGTAAGCCAGCGAGGCTGTAAAGGGTCACATAAGCCAGTGAGGATCTAAGAGGGTCACATAAGCCATCGAGTTTCTAAAAGCCAGCTAGGCTCTAAAAGGATCACATAATCCAAAGAGGCTCTAAAGTGTCACATAAGCCACCAAGGGTATAAAGGGTCACATCAGCCACAAAGGCTCTAACGGGTCACATAAGCCAGCGAAGCCATAAAGGGTCACATAAGCGAGCGAAGCTCTAAAGCAAAGGGTCACATAAGGGGGACAGGTTGCATCTATTTAAACAGCAAAGAACAGTCTGGAAAACTCTTCTGAAGCTGGATATAAATGTGTTTGTTTAAATGCAAGGAGCATAGTAAACAAAAGAAATGAACTAAACATTATGGTAGAAGATATCGACCCCCACATAATAGGTATAACCAAATCCTGGACCACCACCGATATATCAGATGCCGAATTGGGACTGACAGGATATGTAATGTTTAAGAAAGATAGAATGGGAAGAAAGGGAGGTAGAGTTATTCTATACATTAAAGAATCTATCCAGGCTTACGAAATAAAATTAAAAAGAGAAGCAGATTGCGAAGAAGCTGTCTGGTGTAACATAGTTACAGGAAACTCAACGTTAACAGTTGGGTTAGTTTATCGAAGTCTAAACATAAGCATAGAAGAGAATGAAAAAATACAAAACGCTATAAGGGAAGTAAGCAAACGGGACTGTATTATTATGGGGAATTTTAACTACGGGCATATACAATAGAAATCTTTACAGAGTATGGGGAGTGAGAACCACAAGTTTTTAGTTTTAATTCAAGATACTTTCCTTTCTCAACATGTGCTAGAACCAACCAGGGGTGAGAATGTGTTAGACATAGTTTTGTCCTCACAGAATGAATTAGTTGACAATGTCGAGATATGTGAGCCATTGGGGAGTAGTGATTACAACCAGATACATTTTACCATCAAAGTAAAATCAGAAAGGAATAGTAAAAATCAGTATAGGAGAAATTTCCACAATGAAATGTATAAGGACATGAGGAAATATTTAGCAAAGATAGACTGGAATAACACACTGAAAAATAAGAAAGCAACATAATTCTGGAATATATTAAAGAGTGAAATTAAGTGCATAGTCGAAAAATGTGTACTCTTCAAAAAACAAGGGAAACGGTCCAAAAAGAAACACTTATCGAAAAAAACCATTAGAAAAATAAATTAAGTATAAACAAAAGATGTGTAACTTAAATAGATGTACTGGAAATGATGAAGGCTACAACATTTATAAAGAAGCATTTAACCAAGCTACAGCTGAAATTAGAAATTCAAAGAGAATGAACAACAATTAGCTAGTAATATAAAATATGACAGCAAAAGTTTTTATGCGCATGTTCGAAGCAAACATAAAGTTCAGGATAAGATCCGTTCTCCAGAAGATAGTGCTGGAAATACAATATCAGAGGGATTCTTAATGGCAGAAGACCTGAAGAAGTATTTTAGTTCAGTGTTTACGAGGGAATATATTAGTTCACTGCCAGTAACAGAGGCTAAGTTCAAGGGGGCAGATTCAGACTATTTAGGACAGTTAAATGTAACCCCGGAAATGGTAGCTAAGAAAATAAGGGCTATGAAGGATAATAAATCACCTGGAGTGGACGGGATTCCGCCCAAACTACTAGTGGAAATTGTAGAACAAATTAGCGTTTTCAATTTGTCATTAGAAGAGGGAGTGGTTCCTTTAGAAAGGAAAGAGGCAAACATTATACCGTTACTTAAAAAAGGTTCGAGAAACAAGTCAGAGAACTATAGACCAGTGAGTTTAACATCAGTGTTACATACGTAACTAGCACGCTCTCATACTTATGAGCCGACCCCCGGATATTGATCCGCTACGGGGTACACATTGAGTTTGCACGGAGTTCAATAAAGCTACATACACCAAAATCAGTGATTTGCAAATTATTAGGAAGATTAATTAAAGATCACATGATGGATTTTCTTGTTAAACATAACTAGATAAACCCATCTCAACATGGGTTTTTAAAAGCGAGGTCATGCTTAACAAATATGTTATGTTTTTGGAAGACATCACTAAGTGGGTAGACGAGGGATCACCAGTAGATATAGTCTACTTAGATTTTCAAAAAGCTTTCAACAAAGTACCTCATCAAAATTACTGCTTAAACTAAAGGCCCATGGCAAAGGAAATGGTATAAGTTGGATAGAAAAATGGCTGATTGACAGAAGACAAAGTGTAGTAGTTGCTGGGGAGGCTTCAAACTGGAAATCGGTATTGAGTGGGGTACCACAGGGATCAGTACTAGGACTTTTTTTATTCTTAATATATATCAACTATTTGGATGATGAAGTAACAAGCAAGGTGTTGAAATTTGCGAGTGATACAAAAGTATTTAGAAGGATTAAAAGTGATCGAGATAGACAACATTTACAAGATGATCTTGACAGGTTGATCAAATGGTCTGAAAAGTGGCAAATGCTGTTCAATTTTGAGAAATGTAAATGCCTCCACACAGGACATGGGAACGAAGAGGTAGAATATACAATGGGGGTACTGTACTAAGTACTACTGTGAAAGAAAAGGACTTAGGGTTAACCATTAGTGCTGATATGAAGGTTTCAGAGCAGTGCGGAATTGCAGCTTCAAAGGGAAATCAAATCTTTGGATTAATTAGGCGAAATTTAGCGTATAAGGAAAAAGAACCAATAATACCGCTGTACAAAACAATAATAGTGAGGCCTCATTTAGAATATTGTGTACAAGCGTGGAGGCCATATCGCAAGAAGGACATAGATATGCTAGAAAGAGTACAGAGGAGAGCGACTAAAATGATATAAAAACTGAGGGATCTTAGTTATGAAATTCGCCTAAAACAAATGTGGTTTAGTAACACTAGAGACCAGGAGATTGAAAGGAGATCAGATAGAAGTGTTTAAAATAATAAATGGTTATGAAAATATTGATATAATTATTTTGTTCTCAGTTAAGAAAGATAGAAGGACTAGAGGACATGAAGTTACATTAGCAAAGGAGCAGTGTATATTATATATAAGAAAGTTATCATTTTCACAAAGATTATCTGCTGATTGTGTGGATACTAGTAGCGTGAAGATGTTTACAAAAATAAAATCGACACATACCTCAGAAGGGCGGGATACACATTGATAAAAGGGTTGGACTCTCGATAAACCAAAGGACTTCCTTGTCCACCTGCCACCTAGAGTTAATTCTCTGGTTGGCAATCTTGTTGTTAATAAGCCAGCGAGGCTCTAAAGGGTCATGTAAGTTTGCAAAACACCCGAAAACCTAAACGTGTCAATGTGTGGTTGGTGTGTCATCATCACACGTCGCTGGGGTAATAAATGGACAGTGGCCCATCTGTCAACTTGAACATGTACGGCCTGTCACAGCACAGTGGGTTTTAAGTCGCAAAGTTGTGAAATCAAGCTTTGTACCTATATGGATTCCACAGATCACGAGCTTTAAAATTATACCTCATATGTTGAAATATCTTCAGTAATGTTTGATTTGTAAAAAAAATAATTTGAAGCCAAAACAATATGTTTTAGAAATTAGTTCATTTTGACCAATTGTTTTTTGTTATTTAATCTATGGGTTCATGAATGCAATATTAAGAATCTTGGGTTGTTTGTCTAGGAAAATAAACTAGACATTAAAAAACGAGATTCGCGATAATGATAATAATTGAATGACTTATTTAGTGCCAATATCCTCAAAAAATATCAACTCAGTGGCGAAACAAATCCAAAGGATTAAACATTTTCATTGTCAAGTACAGACAAAAGGCATAAAATTGGTGGAACATTATCTTTTAGGAATAACTATAGATGAACACTTAAACTGGAAGAGTCATATTGACAATCTCTCAAAAAATAGCACGGAATGTAGGAATACTAAACAAGCTAAAACACTTTCTTCCTATCTACATTATAAAAATAATTTACTCCTCACTAATCTCATCACATTTGCAGTATTGTACTCTATTATGGGCAAAAACATATAGCCCAGACTTAATCAAATTAAAAATACTACAAAATAAAGCTGTACGGATAATCACACGATATATTGCACATTCAGATCCAATATTCTCTAAGTTAAAACTATTAAAATGGGATGATCTGTACAAACATCAGTTAGGTATCATAATTCAACATATAAACAACTCGCAGAAAACAAGCCGTCAATGCTTTACGAACAGTTTACATTCATGACCATAACATAAGAAACCAAAATGCATATTACATCCAACAAATACGAACAAACATTAGGAAATTTACAGTAAATAATTCAGGTTCAATGTCCTAACTCATGTTCTGCAGCAACTTGTATCCGTAAATCAGTTTTAAAAGAAACTCAAAGAGCTAGTACTGTCTAAGTATCTTTGATCTCCTGAAATGTCTTATCTTATTAATTACTCATATCCTACCATAATGTCTCATGGTATGATAAGTGATTAATTGTTTTTACATTTATTTAATGTAATACTGATGTTTAACCATTAATCTAGTCAAAATAGTATACCATGTCCTAATGTGTAACTGTGTTTATTTATTTCTTTAGTAGACAACCTATTTCATTTTAAAAAAAACACCTATTCATCTATATCCTATTCACCTTGTTCCAGATGAATGTACTGTTTTAATTAATTATTAAAGCTGTAATTTCATGGAATAAGGAACCTGACTGTTGTAATGATGACTGTCCAGGTGGTCCTCCACATAAGCCTCTTGGGGTTTCTAGAGTATCAGTAGCAGGATGTGTTTATTGTAATCCATCGTAAATATATTCAGAAATTTGCATTGTGACCGAAATCAAGTTCTATTCTATTCTTATTCTATCTGTGCGACTTATATCCGGTTCACTGTGGCAGGCGACATATAGACATTGCCATTATTGTGAACATCAGAACCAGGCTGCATGGTGGATGATGCATTGGCAACCATGTCATGTCAGCTCTTTAGATCTCAATTCGGCCAAACCTGCAGGTAAACTAACACTTCAAATCAGCCAAATCCTGTCCAAAATAACCGCGTAGAGCTGTATTGTGTAGTGGCGCCATCTAGTAGATAGTTTTTACAACACATTGAAAACGATGTTTGAAAGTACGAAAAATTGCTGCATTCTGTACCGCGGTGATGTTGTCCCGAAGGACGTCAACTCGGTTATCGCGACGATCAAGACAAAACGCACTATCCAGTTCGTCGACTGGTGTACGACCAGCTTCAAGGTGGACATCAACTACCAGCCACCGACCGACCGTCGTTCCCGACGGAGATCTCGCCAAGGCGCAGCGTGCCGTGTGCATGTTGAGCAATACGACTGATATCGCCGAGGCGTGGGCTCGTCTCAATCACAAGTTTGATCTGATGTACGCGAAGCGTGCCTTCGTGCACTGGTACGTCGGAGAGGGTATGGAGGAGGGAGAGTTCTTCGAGGCCCGTGAGGATCTCGCTGCCCTCGAGAAGGACTACGAAGAGGTGGGGGTTGATTCGGTCGAAGGTGAAGCCGAGGAGGAAGGAGGCGAGGAGTATTAAACCCCGGGACGACCTCAAGTGACTGATACACGGTGTATGCGGCGAGCTTTCTCTGGGAACCTGTCTACGACTGGAGTAAAATGTAAAGCGCTCTGAACAGTCCTAAGGATTGAACCATGCCAGCAATATACGTTGGTTCTAAAGTGATTAATTATGTGTTAGCAATGCGTACATTTAAGTTAATGTTAGAGTACACAGTAGGCATACAAACATTAATTCTCTATAATGTATCACTCTCCGTTCTTAGACGCCGATTGAGTACTTTGAATGATTCCCAACCTAGTAGTCGGCAGAGGAAAGTTTCGAGAGATGATGGTGATGCGTTGTCAGCTTCTGGAAATTCTGTATAGGCCAATTTTTGAGTGACTCCCTGCCGCAGCCGAGCAGACGAAACAGGATGACACTAGTGGTGCAGCTTGTTGTTTGCGACGCATCCTCTTCTCAGTCTCTTTCCACCTGCCCTTCAATACCTCAGGCGCCAAGCAGTGCGACCTTCGGCCAATGCCACTCAGTCTTCAGAGCTGATGTCAAAGGCATTTATGTCGCGCTTGCGTAAGTCGTTGAACCTGAGAGGTGGACGTCCCACTGGCCTCGCGCCAGTGGCGAGTTGTCAGTATAGAGGATATGTTTCCATGCGCCGTACGTGACCCAGCAAGCGGAGACATCTCTGTCTCAGCAATGAGTACATGCTTGGGATCTTAGCACGGTTCATGTGGAAGGTGTTGAGGTGGCGTTCCTGGCGCATGCAGGTTGTTCACGATTCGCTCGCTGTTGTAGAGGAGGGTGGTCAGTACACAGGCATGGTAGACCCTCATCTTGGTGTTCTTAGTGAGCATCTTGTTTTCTCATACTCTTTTGGTCAACTTGACCATAGTGTTTATCTCATTGTCCAGCGTAAGATTGTTGGATATGTTTCACCCGAGGTCTTTTCCTACCTCCAAGGTGTTATCATTGATCTTGATGGAGGGGACTTGGCTGGCACCCCACGCAATGACGTTCGTCTTCTCCAGGCTGACTATGAGTCCAAATTCTATGCAGGCATATGCAAAGCGATTGACCAGCATAAACCTAAATATTATTTGCTCCCAACCTATGGCGACTAATTGTAATATTTACACTTGGCTTGGGATTCAAGAACACGACACGGGGAGCGACCTGGTATACACGCGGCGGAGGACAGCTCATGAAGATGCACTGGCCAACAGTTGTTGACAGCTTTGTTCACAGTAACCTCATTGTGGAGCGCAGTGGTGCAGCGGCTAGAGCTTCAGACTCTCGACCAAAAGAACCCTGGTTCGAATCCTGTGCTGCGGTGTCGAACCTTGAGCCAATTCATTCACTCCACATTGATCCAGTTCACTCAGCTGTATGAATGAGTACCTGGCTATAGATAGTGGTGGAAATTTGTGTACGAATAGTCTTCGCGCATTAATTGCAGCGTGGCTGGATGCTTCCCAGAGAAGTCGAGATGTTGTTCGGGTTTGGCTGATTTGAAGTGTCAGTCTACCTGCAGGTTTGGCCGACTTGAGATCTAAAGGGCTGACATGACATGGCTGCCAATGCATCATCCACCATGCAGCCTTGTTCTGATGTTCAAGTTGACAGATGGGCCACTGTCCATTTATTACCCCCAGCAACGTGTGATGATGACACACCCACCACACATTAACAAGTTTTTGTTTTTGGATGTCTTGCGAACTTATGTGACCCTTTGGAGCCTCGCTGGCTTATGTGGCATTTTAGAACCTCGCTGGATTATGTGACACTTTAGAGCCTCGCTGGCTTACTCAACTGTTGATCGCTTGATATTTTAAACCAATGTCAACTCCATGTGCAATTGTAACTGAGTTCGCAGGAATTTTGAAGCAATGCAATTCCTTTGTTTGTGTTATTTTATTCAGTGCTGCAACGATGTGCTAACACATGTAATTCACTTTCAGACTTAGGACGACTAGTTTAGAAAATTATAATTTGAAATAATAGTATGTGAACAAAGTGAGCGTAATCAATGCAAAAACAATTAATTCCTGTACATTATGAGCATATTTTATGGGAATTGTTTTATTCTAACAAGTTACACAGTTTAATTTTAAAAGTAATTGAACATTTTCCTCGATTCCAATTACATGTTTACCAATTCCCAGAGGTTAGTAGATCTCCGTGCCTAGAAGTAGATACAAATACAGTGCACCAAACGTTTGGTGTAAGGTGGTGTAGCATGTATAAATAAACAACATTCTTTGAACAAGTTCATTTGCAAAGGTAGGTGCATGCAAAGGATCATCTCAGAACGTCGATGTCCGACATCAAACTAAATTACGTTTGTCTGGCCTTAACCACCCCCCTACTCTCAACCCCCCGTCCTCAGTTTTTAAAACTTTGATGTGATAATACAAATATATAACAGTATCGGTCCGAAGCGTAAAATATCGGTGTTCGCCGCCAGACAAAACTGTCTCTGAAACCCCCCTCCCCAAACGAAAGTAAATTTGTCTGATACCGGACATTGACGTCGTGGGATGATCACTAAATAAGTAATCAATATTGATATCTAGCAAACCACACACGACAAAACAATAAAGTCAAAACAATACAGGATTTATTCCTTAATACCATACAATGGTGTATGTGATTTATAAATACTTGCCTTTGTATTTGCAAGAGTACAAAATAGGCGCTTTGAGAAACGATTATTGTCATTAATCCCATATTGATAATTAGCGCTTAGAAACGCAAAAGTATGTTTTTTTTTATATTATACATTATATTATACATATTATATGGGACAATTATATTGATATATTTATCTTGACACAAAATTACACTCGTCTGAGAAGTTAATCATACACCCTAAGTATGTAGTTAATACATTTGCATAATTCCTTAAAACAATGCAGCTAGGCAACACTCAAACACAGGAGAAGCACTTAATACAAATTACTCATCATGCGGTGACAGGCAGCAAACGCCAGATGTCGTCATAAACGCATGTTCAATCTACATCACTCAAAACGAAGTAACAGGATTTCGATCTGGCGATCCGATAGTGGTTACTAGACGAATTACTACAATCCTTGGATGCTGTACAAGAAGTAGATGGTGCATATTATGTAGCTTGATAGGGAATTAATTGTCTTTTGTATCTTCACGCAGTCCCCTTCTACAGCGATGCCACCTCCGCGGCACTCAACGCTCTCGTGTAGATGCGTATCTGAAGAGAGAAGATCGTGGTGCTAGTTAACTAGCTTCTAACATTCACGTCACATCTAAACACGTTGCGACCCCAAAGTAATTACCTCAAAAGTGTTTTGTGGAGGTCCTTGGACAACTGACACTTCTGCCCTGCCCTAAATCCGGCACTGGTGTCATGTGTTTATTATTTCGCTGATCCGACCCGGACACCGGTAATTCTGCATAAGCAAAATGTATCGAGTGACTTACCAAATGATATATATGGTAGTAAGTATGATCAAATAAGTAAATAGTATTCATGTTGTACATACGCTAGGTAGAATGCTACTTTAATGTCTGGGCTTAGGAATTTCCCTCTGAATAGAAATATGCAATGCTCGTACGAGAAAGATGGATTTCCCGAACTTTCTACATTTATATAAACAAACCCAGCGCATGTATTTATGAACACAGACTTTTACAAGTGCGTTTTTATTAGCAATTTTTGTTGCAGATTTAAACGGACATCCAAAAGACATCCCCGTTCAAATCACCAGAGTGTTTTCAACTTGAGTTCAAAACGTTCTTGTTTTTAAAATATGTCAATATTCTCGTGTTTGAACCCATGCTTGCATAACTAAAACTTCATGGCATGTTTGTATGATAAAAATGATCAAGATGTTTTCATGAAAGCGACCAGTTTTTAACTTTGGCTCTGCGTGTTTTGAACATAGGTTCAGAACAGTACCGTGATGTTTTCGAGCGGGGTGAATGTTTTTAACTTGCTACACAGGTGCGTTTAACACAGCAGGCTAACACGATATAAATCAAAACACTGCTATACTTGTTCAATTTTCAAAAAAGAAGAAAGACTAACTGGCCACTTACGTCATCCATACAGCCATTGAAGAAGTTGGTGTCGTCATAGAACCCGATATACAACGGCACGTCGTTGTTGACCATGTTACCTGAGAAATAGTGGAACCTTTGTAATAGTTTGCTTGCACGTTTGCACAATATTTACACTTACTCGCACATCAAACTTTGCTGAGCCACACAACACGCAGGAACACTTCATTCGTATCAATATTACTAATTGAATAGTTGTTTTTATTAGTAGCATTGCCATGTAACATATAATCTGCGACAAGGGGCTTGTCAGTTTTATTTTATGTTCCAGCTTCTTCTTCTTTTCCAACTAAAAACGCACACACACACACACACACACACACACACACACTAAAGCGATGCTGCCTGTTCAGTTACCCGGAATAATCAGGGATTTTAGTTAGCTGAATGAGTTGTCTTTAATGTAATCACGAGCGCGCCGAACATCAAAGAGTCATGCGGTTAACCCAGCCGAACTCGCTATTTAGCGTATTTAGATTATGAATGTTTTGTTTACAATTTGAATATTTGGCGGTCATTATTTTCAAATTGCGAACACTGTTTCTGGTTTATAAACACAATTTTGCGGTCACTGTAGCTTCAAAATTTTGTTTCTGGTATTGTGGATGTTATGTTGCAAAATGGAGAACAGTCGGCATCATTTAAAAATTATACGGATATCAACGCCGATAAATGTTAACCGTCAGTAGATCCCTACCTGAAATAGCCGCGATGCTGACGACCTGGTTGTCGACGTAGAGTTTCGCCTGAGAGCCTTCGTAGACCATCGCGACATGATGCCAGCAAGAGGGCGTGGCCTGGTACAAACAATACATCGGTTGGTATACTCAGATATCACTGAGCCGATCTTGTACGTGATTCAAATGTTAGTACACTAATATACACAACGTAATTACGAAAGATGCATGGAAATATATAAATTACTCACCTCATCTTGTTTGCATAATGTAATACATACACACATTAGTAAGTGGAAGTAATAATTCAATTTTAATAATTGTATTACGTTTATTAATTCACATATATATTGAGGTACCATAAGCAGTCCGTTATCCCGACTGACTCCCTGTTAACTAAATTTAAAATAGAAATCTTGCATCTCGTTTAGGTCTGTACTAAGCTAGGAATCCAAGGAAACTGCATGCGGATATGGTAAGTATGCCACAAAACATGGATATAGTCTCAAGTGGAAATTAATCGGAGTGATTAGATACACTGACACATAAACGTTTTTTCACGTGAATGCGGAAACTCGAATCGCGTCATGTAGCGATTCGAATCGCTGCCGCACAGGAATCGATAGACCTGTAGGAAATTCCCAGAAGTGACGACAATACACATGTATTCCCCATTCCCAACGTTGTTTCCGTACATATGGAATTCTACATTTATTGCACTGCTCCCTATTAGTAGCCCTCTCCCACCACCTTGGCAGTCAAACTTCACTTGTCCATGGTGGACATCGTCGGAACGTTATGGCCAGGTTACCGCTATGTGCAGGTCGTGGACAATGCAAACTATTCATTCGGCACTTTCACAAGTGTCCATTGTACAAGCGTAGCGCGGTTCATTTTTGGGGCTGACCAAAATCGTCCAACTGCACCGCCACTTTTGGGGCTCACAAAATGTTCAACTGATCTGATCAAACAGAACTCCACCAGCGGAACTCTTTCACCTCGGCTATCGAGTGATCGACCACCAGCCTACTGTAGACAGGTTTTCTTTATAGCCGCTAGGGCATGTTGGTTTCACTGTAATTTGAGGGTATTTGTAATGCTCTTACCGCGTGGTTGCCAGACAGAGATATGCCTGCGCCGTTGTCCGTGCGCAGTTTGCCGCTCACACTGTAGCCATTGGCAGTACTGAGAGAGAAGCCAGGACGTTGCCGGCAGTCGCCGTTGCTGACGAGACCACCGAGTGAGGGTTTAGACCCGCCCACCCTCTTGTAGAACAGGGACACGGTGAAGGCAGAAGCACGGTTGTCAGCGAACCACGTTCTCAGATAGGGTACCTGCAAAAGAAGATATTACGAAACCGATTGAAATACAGTCACCTGGATGTTGCCTTATCGAGTTGATCCCTATATAATGAAATCTGCCTTGGCGGACACCTATCCATAACAAAAACTTGTGTACAACGGACTCTTCTAGTCCCGAATGACTAGTTTGCGTAGTCTACTACTTGTCCATATCTTTTATAACTACAGAACAGCAGCATAAACCTGTGTTTATAATTATGTATGTTATCAGAGTATGTAGAAGTGAACAGGTAGCGTTAAATAACTATTTTAATTATGTAAATATATCGATCGCTTGTTTGAGCAATGTGAGGTCGCATATGTTCGCAATATTCTCAATAACGTGTGGCATTACGTCTGGGTGGTCTGGTCGTCACAACGTACCGCGAAGAAAATAAATCTATATACTGGCGCAACCTATTGAGTGGAACATGTATTAATGCACATTGTCGTTATTGTCGATGTCAGAAGCTAGAGTGGTTGGTGTCTTCTTTGCAGCCACGCCGCGTCATTTGAATCCGGTATGCATGGGCGGATCCAGAGAGGGTAATCGTGTATGGGCCCTAAACACTCCAATTGCACTCCCACCCTTCAGTCTCGACAAAAATATACAAATGCACCCCTCTTGTTACGACGCCAAAGAAATTACAAAAAAAGTGTTTTGGGAAGGTCCCTGAGCAACTGCCCCTTCTGCCCTGCCTTAAATCCGACACTGGTGCCATGCATTTATTATTCCGCTGACTGGACCTGGAGACCGGTAATTCTGTATAAGCAACATTTATCGAATGGCATACCAAATGATATATATGGTAGTTAGTATGACCAAATAAGTAAATAGTGTTCAAATTGTATATACTCGATGCAACTTTAATGTCAGGGTTTAGGAATTTCTCTCAGAATATAAATCTGCAGTGCTCGTACGAGAAAGATGGATTTCCCGAACTTCCTACATTTGTATGAAAAAACCCAGCGCATGTATTTATTAACATATACTTTTACAACTGTGTTTTTATAAGTAATACTTTTTTGCACAAACACGTTCAAACGGACATCCAAAACACATCCCCGTTCAAAACACTAGTGTTTTCAACTTAAGTTCAAAACATTCTTGTTTTGAAAATATGTCAATATTCTAAGTTTGAACCCATGCTTGCTTGACTAAAACTTCATGTCACGTTTTTTTTTAAACGACTAAGATATTTTTTATCAAAGCGACCAGTTTTTAACTTCGGCTCTGCGTGTTTTGAACATAGGTTCAGAACAGTACCGTGATGTTTTCGAGCCGGATGAATGTTTTTAACTTACCACACAGGTACCTTTAACACAGCAGGCCAACACGATATAAAATACAACACTGCTATACTTGTCCAATTTTCAAAGAAGAAGAAAGACTAACTGGCCACTTACGTCATCCATACGGCCATTGAAGAAGTTGGTGTCGTCTTGGAACCCGATGTACAACAGCACGTCGTTGTTGACCATGTTACCTGAGAAATAGTGAAACCTTCATATAATCTGCGGTAAGGGGCTTGTCAGTGTTATTTTTTGTTGCAGCTTCTTTTCCAAATAAAAATGCATACACGCACGTTCGCGCACGCACACACACTAATGCGATGCTGCATGTTTAGTTACCCGGAATCATCAGGGATTTTAATTAGCTGAATCAGTGGTCTTTAAAGTAGGAACATCACGAACGTGCCGAACATCCAAGAGTCATATGCGATTAACCCAGGCGAACTCGCTATTTAGTGTATTTAGATTCTGAATGTTTTGTTTACAATTTGAATATTTGGCGGACATTATTTTCAAATTGCGAACGGTGTTTCTCGTATACAAACACAATTTGGAGGTTAATGTAGCTTCAAAATGTTGTTGTGGTATTTAGACGTTATGGTACAAATTGGAGAACAGTCAGCATCATTTTAAAGGTGTACGGATATCAGCGCCGATAAGTGTGAATCGTCAGTAGACTCCCCTACCTGAAATAGCCGCGATGCTGACGACCTGGTTGTCGACGTAGAGTTTCACTTGAGAGCCGTCGTAGACCATCGCGACATGATGCCAGCCCGAGGACGTGGCCTGGTACAAACAATACATCAGTTGGTATTCGTACGTCACAGAGCCGATCTTATACGTGATTCCAAGGTTAGTACACTACGATACACAATGTAATTACGAAAGATGCATGGAAATATATAAATTACTCAGCCTCATCTTGTTTACATAATGTGACGGCGTACACACATTATTAAGTGGAAGTAATAATTCAATATTTTAATAATTGTATTACGTTTATTAATTCACATATTGAAGTACCATAAGCAGTCTGTTGTCCCGGGGGGTGGTCGACTGACTCCCTGTTAACTAAATTTAAAATAGAAATCTTGCTCCTCGTTTAGGCCTGTACTAAGCTAGGAATCGAAGGAAATTGCATGCAGATATGGTAGGTATGCCACAAAACATGGATATTGTCCCAAGTGGAAATTAATCGCAGTGATTCGATACGCAGGGCCTACAATGACGCATGTACGTTTTTCAAGCGGATGCGGAAACTCGACTCGCGCCATGTAGCGATTCAAATCGCTGCCGCACAGGAATCGATAGACCTATAGGAAATTCCCAGAAGTGACGTCACTACACATGTATTCCCCATTCCCAACGCTGTTTCCGTACATATGGAATTCTATATTTATTGCACTGCTACCTATTAATAGCCCTCTCCCACCACCTTGGCTTTCAATTTCCTCGTTTTTTCTAAAATCCAATTCTCCCATTCCGTCTCAGTTCTGGTCGTTTCCTACGGCCGTGGTGTGTATCCCCTTCTGCTCATTTACTTCGGTAGTCTGCCCGCGTCTAGTATTATCAAATCGCCTGCCCACACCATCCCGCTTCTTTTCTAACATCCTTTTAATAAAATAAATTACAGTAGAGATATACCAAACAGCGGCATTAAGCCGAATAACCCGAGGGAAGATATCGGGCTCCACTACACCCCGATGTTCTTGTTATTTATTCTAAATGCAATCAAACTTCACTTGTCCATGGTGGACATCGTCGAAACAACACAATATGTCCGTTATGGCCAGGTTACCGCTGTGTACAGGTCATGACCAATGCAAACTATTCATTCGGCATGCATTTTCACAAGTGTCCATTGTACAAGCGTAGCGCAGTTCATTTTTGCGTTTTTGGGGCCGACCAAAATCGTCCAACTGCACCGCCATTTTGGGGGCTCACAAAATGTCCACCTTCAGCTGATCTGATCAAACAGTACTCCACCAGCGGAACTCGTTCACCTCAGCTATCGGGTGATCGACCACCGGCCTATTGTAGACAAGTTTATGTTATAGTCGCTAAACCAGGTTGGTTTCAGTGTAATTTGATGGTATTTGTAATGCTCTTACCGCGTAGTTGCCAAACAGAGAGATGCCTGCGCCGTTGTCCGTGCGCAGTTTGCCGCTCACACTGTAGCCATTGGCAGTGCTGAGAGAGAAGCCAGGACGTTGCCGGCAGTCGCCGTTGCTGACGAGAGCGCCGGGTGAGGGCTTAGACCCGCCCACCCTCTTACAGAACAGCGACACGGTGAAGGCAGAAGCATGGTTGTCAGCGAACCACGTTCTCATATAGGGTACCTGCAAAAGAAGATATTACGAAACCGATTGAAATACAGTCACCTAGATGTTGCCTTATCGAGTTGATTCCTATATAATGAAATGTGCCTTGGCGGACACCTATCCATAACAAAAACTTGTCTACAACGGACTGTTGAAAGTCCCGAATGACTAGTTTGCATAGTCTACTACTTGTCCACAGCCTTTATAACTATTGAACAGTGGTATAAACCGGTGTTTAAATTATGTATGTTATCGAAGTATGTTGATGTGAAAAGGTAGCGTCAAATAACAATTTTAAATATCTAAATATATCGATCGCTTGATTAAGTAATATGAGGCCGCACAAGTTCGCAATATTCCCAATAACGTGTGACATTACGTATGAGTGGTCTGGTCGTCACCACGTACCGCGAAGAAAATAAATCGATCTACTGGCGCAACCTATTGAGTGGAACATGTATTAATGCACATTGTCGTTATTGTCGATGTTAGAAGCTAGAGTGGTTGGTGTCTTCTTTGCAGCCACGCCGCGTCAGTTGAATCCGGTATGCATGGGCGGATCCAGAGAGGGTAATCGAGGATGGGTCCTAAACGCTCCAATTGCACTGCCACCCTTAAGGCTCGACAAAAATCTCCAAATGCACCCCTGTTGAGTCTCGACAAAATACCAAAAATATTCTGGACTTTTCGTTCTTGTGAGACAAGCCCGAACAAAGCCTAACGGAGGTGTGGAAGAAACAGGAAGACGCACCTCGAGATACCCTAGGCCGCTGAACGAGGTCACCATGCCGGGGCGGTCCGGGTCTGACACTCTCGACACCGTTCCTGCTCCGTACCTCTCCGCGATTGCGTGGTGACACATGACGTCGTCGAAGTCATTCTCGAAGTCGAAGTGCAAGAGCAGGTCGTCAGAGCAAAACGGTTCAACTGTGGACGATATGTAAGTTGGTGGGTAAAGGTACTCCTTACCTCACGGAACCATGGACAGTTCTTACCGATTAGAAATATCATCAATGTATTTGAGCATATACATGTACCTCCAAATACAACAAAATAAATTCCTGACGTCTACGCACGTATGTACACTTTTCCCAAGAATTCGTGACCCCGATGTCTTACCTTGACAGACTGTTACACACACATATACATACGTCTTCCAAGAAATGCTATGTCTTACCTTGCATTTTGTTTACACGCGTACACACCTCTTCCTAGAACTCGTGACCGCACTATCTCATCTTGACAGACTTTTACGCAGATACACGCATCTTCCGAGAAGTCGTGACCGCGATAACTTACCGTAACATACTTTTGCACAGGTACACATTTCTTCTGAGAAGTCGTGACCACAATACCTTGCCCTAACAGACCTATACACAGGTGCACACATCTACCGAAAACTCGTGGTTGCGATATCTTGACAAACGTTTATGCACGTACAACGTATCTTCCGAGAACTCTTCACTGAGAGAACTCGATGCCTCTATGTCCTACCTTGACAGACCTTTATGCAGGTGCACGCATCTTTCGAGAACTCGAGGCCGCGCTAGCAGTGCTGCTTCTGGCTGTGGTCAGCAATGTTGTAGAAATACCGAGGGTTGTGTGGATCGCACGAGTACGGGCACACTCCTGTCACGTGGTGCAAACCAGTATTACAACCAGAACGAAACTGAGTAATACGCTAACTTTGGAGCATTATATATGTACATCCTCCCCGGCGACGAGGACCCTCGCCTCTTTCTATTTAACATAGTATTAGTTTGCTTCCCTGGACTATTGGCTTTTGGTCTAATAGGCGATGTATTTAGGAAAACGTAGCGTTGGGGGTAAGCTAGCTATACGTATGATTCCAATTGTTATCTTTAAAAATATATGGGATTTTGTTTTAAGTAAATAAAGTTTCTTAATTATTGTTTTGTCTATTACAGTGTGAATATGCATGTGCTTATGAAAACATACCTAATCATGTATTTTAAAAGGTGAAGCGAATAATTCGCACGAACTAATCGGAGAAGCAATGTTCAACAATGTATCCAATAAACCCGTGTTTATAAAGGACGGACGAGATGATTGTGTTGTAATTAGAAAAGGTCTAATGAAGGGGAACATTTTAACCACAACGGTGGTGCGTACGCACCTATTGCACCCCCATGTTACAAACCTGCAGTGGTACAGATGACGGTTCACAATAATAACTATCTGAAGCGGAGACGCACTCACCAAACACGGGTGGCGGCCCCATGTAGTTGACCGGTGGACCGACGACACAGTCTCCCGTCTTCGTGCTGGTGCACGCGTGATACTCCTGGTTCCAGAAGAGGTCCCCACATGGCTTCACGTGCTTGATGTACTTGCCGGTGCCGACGGGGTCACACACGATGTATTGGTGACAGTTCGGCTTATACTGCGCCCACATGATGCCGTTACCGCAGCGGGCCACACATTCATCTGGAAAGATCGATTTAACCAGATTTAAAGTTGCACTCTGAGGTCGTCCCTCTACTAAATACAAATATCGAGTAAACAAACATGCCATATACACTATATATCACTTTCTTTAGCTCCGTATAAACTTTTTATAATATGCAATTTTAACATAACATGGCGCAAAAGACGAAAATTATATCCGCGTGCCATGCGTTTATTATTCCGCTGGTTGGACCTGGCGACCGGTGATTTTATAAAGACATAATTTATGGAATAACACAGCAAATGCCAAAGTGACATTCATGGAAGCAAGTATGATCAAATAACCAAATAATGTTCAGTTTGTATATATATGCACTTTCCTAAATACAATTAAAATAGTAGTTTAACTCGGAGTCTAACTTTAAATGATAATAATATACTTATTTGGCGCCCCATTCCATAGGAACCTGAGCTGAGAGGCGCAACGAAACAAGAATTATTAGGCGTAGTCATGAACAGGGACGCGGAAGAATAATTATTAAAGCAAGGGACTGATTTAAACAAAACAAATATGTATTGAAGCACTGCGCTACCGTGATCCACTATGACGTGAAGAGAACACGTACCGACACACGTATAGGAGACGCTCACTTGTCCACTAGGGGATGATGTTTGTAATTCCTGAGCTATCCGTCAGGGGACTCTATTGCACGCAAGCGTGCAAGAGACAAGAATATTTGCAGTACTCGAACATTTACTTCACAACTTGTCCGTCAGGTGGCACCACTTGTAGTTCATTACCTATCCGCTAGGGTCAATTTAGTTCACACACAAATCCGTCAGGTGGCGCTAATGGTCAAACCAAGACGCACGAATTTGGGCACTATTTGAACATTTAGTTTACAACTTGTCCGTCAAGTGGCGCCATTTGCATAGTTAGTTCCGAAAAATTCCGCTATGGGCGCTGCGGGTCGCGTATTTTAGTTCCAAAAAAGTCACCGTGTGGCGCTGTTTTAGTTCATGATATATCCGCTAGGTGGCGCTGTTCTAGTTTTGGCTGGAATTTTTAGTTCACCAACTATCCGGTAGGGGCGCTACATATTTGATCTTGACCTACATCCGGGAACTTTGCTCTTGATCTTGCTCTCCTCCAACTTCAGCGTCAACGCTAAGGGACCTCCTTTACTACTAACCAGATACAATGATCTTCACTGTTAAACTCAGTGAGCGGAGCATCGAAACCATTTAAGACGTGTGATATGTTGCTGGCAGACACACCAGTGACACTAGTAATGGACATAGGGGCAAAGGTGTCAATTCTCAGCAACTCGGTGTACAGGAAACATTTCCAGGCTTATCCCCTGTGCAAATCTGACAAAACATTACCGACGTATGACGGTACGGAAATTCCACTGAATGGGATTGTCCACCTACCAGTGACATATCAGTCAGAAGCCGTGACGAGTTTCCCATTCTGTGTCACACAGACCGGATCTAGCCTAATGGGAATATATTTGGTCAACCGTCTCGGATTCACAATCACAAAGTGATATTCAGTCAGTTGACATTGTTGCTGCCTTTCCTACAGTGTTCTACGGGTTTGGGAAAATTGCAAAGTTTGTACCCCGTCCCAGAGTCAACCCAGAAGTTAAACCTGTGTCACAAGGTTTATATCGTCTTTCACTCTCAGTGCGTGACGACGTGTCGCATGAACTTAAACGTCTACAAGAAGATTGCATCATCGAACCAATCAACTCATCACCCTGGATTTCAAATGGTGTTGTCGCACGTCGGAAATCGGGTAAAATAAGACTGTGTTGACCTGAAAGCTGTAAACAAGGCCATCATTCCGGACAAGTATCCACTGCCAAAAATGGAGGAACTGTCTGCTGAGTTTCACCAATCAACAGTCTTCACCAAGCTGGACATGAGACGAAGCTATCTGCAGGTCCCCATGGCTGAAGATAGAAAGTACTTGACATCATTCATCACACATGAGGGAGTTTTCCAGTACTATAAGATGATGTATGGACTTAGTTCAGCACCCAGTGCCTTCCAGAACATTGTGTCTTCTGTACTGAAGGGGATAGATGGCTGCATCAACCTCCTGGACGACATTGTCATCCATGGACACACACAGGAACAGTACGACACACGACTGCAGCTAGTGCTTAACAGGCTGGCTGAGTATCACATCACACTTAATCGCGAGAAGTGTCAGTCTGCCAGGACGGAAATCGATTTCTTGTGATACCATGTGCCCTCAAAAGGTGTCCTTACCACTCACTACACTCCAACGTGAAAGCAATTGAGGATCTACCCGAACCGACTAATGCAAAGGAAGTTGCTACCTTTCTGTGCTCGACGAATTTCTACCTGAAATATGTCCCACACTACTCGGAAACTACTGAGCCATTTAGACGACTACTACGCAAAGACGCTCAGTGGGAATGGACAGCCGAGCAAGACCAAGCCTTCCGCGACTTGAAGCAGAAAATTGTGTTTGCTCCAATATTCTCACACACTTCGATACAGATGTTCCAACGATCGTGACGACGGATGCTTCAGGAATCGCACTTGGTGCGGTATTATCGCAAGTGTCAAATGGCAAAGAGAGGCCAGTCGTGTATGCATTCAAGACGCTTTCAGCAACAGAACGGAAGTACTCCACAGGAGAACGTGAAGCACTGGCATGTATCTTCGCATGCGAACACTGGCATGTGTTTCCCTTCGGTAGAAAATTAATTCATGCTGAAGACGGACCACAAGGCACTCACAACACTGTTAGCGACTTCCGGTTCTGGCCGCAGGCCATTGTGAATCTACCGATGGTCAGATCGCCTACACCAGTATGACTTTGACATTCGGTACACTGCTGGTTCCAAGAACCAGGTAGCAGATATGCTTTGCAGGCTAGTCAAAGAAGAACAGTGTGATTCGACGACAGACGACTGTGTCATGGAAATTGAGTTGAACAACCTCGATACTGCAGCCGAGTTAAAAAAAACGCTTCTTCCGAAGATGCCACTTTGACGCAGGTCCATCACTTCGTAAATAATGGTTGGCCCAGACACCCACCCCCTGACATGGAAGCCTACTTCCGACTCAAAGACGAGCTATCCGTGTTCAGCGATGTGTGTGTGTGTGTGTGTGTGTGTGTGTGTGTGTGTGTGTGTGTGTGTGTGTGTGTGTGTGTGTGTGTGTGTGTGTGTGTGTGTGTGTGTGTGTGTGTCACGTTGCACATGTGGTGTAATCCCTACCACACTTCAGGACAAAGTGCTTAAAATGGCCCACGAAGGTCATCTCGGGATCGTGCGAACTAAGCAACGCTGTCGCGACTCGGTGTGGTGAATCATGCGTTGTGTGAGAAATCAACCAAACCTTGTGTAGGGCGATTCAGCCCATGCCATGGCCGGAGAAACCATGGCAGCGAATACAAGTCGACATATTCGGCGAAGTGCAGGCCGCACCTCACAGCCAACGATTTCTGGTTGTCACACAGGATCGACATTCTAAATGGCCGGGAATAGCCGCAACCAGTACAGTGACATCTTCTGCCATCATCCAGATCCTGAAGGATCTGTTCGTTCGTTGGGGAATCCCGGAAGTTCTCCAAAACGACAACGGACCACAGTTCGTGTCATACGAGTTTGAAACATTTCTGCGGAAACTTGGTATCGAGCATCGTCGCAGTGCGCTGTACAACCCACAGTGCAACGGAGGTTTGGAGATACCAAATTGCGCCATCAAAGAGAGTATCGCAGCTCAACTTGTGGAGGGGAAAGCGTTCGCAGAACAGTCCTGAAAACGTACCAATCAACACCACATGCGTTGACACAGGGTACTCCAGCAGAGTTGATTGCTAGGCCGTAAACACGGTTTCCTCTGGAAAACCTGAAACAACCTCACGCATCTCCACCGATCGCAAGGAAGCAGGAACGAATCAAAGCATACACCAACGAACGACGTCGTTTGCAAAATACGATGATGAAACCTGGAGAGAGGATCACGACGAAACGACCTATCCGGAAACACATGCTGGCATCGTCAGTGTCGAACCCGAAGCGAATCGCCGCTAAAGCTGGTCCCAATACGTTCGTGCTTGAAGACGGGTCGCGCTGAAACTCACGGCGTTGTGTTCGATCGCGACAACCAGGAAATCAACAGCTATCGTCGGTCGCCTACCTTGATGACCTTGACATCGGAGGTCTGCCTGCTCAACAACCCGGTTACCCGCAGTACCAACGACCCAGACGAAACAGGCGTGCACCGCGGAACCTTCCTGACTACCTGACGAACTAGTGAACGTTTGTTGTGACATTAGTCAGCTGTTTAATTAGCATGTGACTTTATACATCAGTGGCTACATTGGTAATTTGAACAGTTTGTGTCCGCCTCTCTGTTGTTCGATTTCGGAACAGTAATCTTTACAGAGAGGGGGGAAATGTGTTGTCTTATGTTACTTTAACGGTGTGCCTTTAATGTACTTGATCAGCTGACGTCAGCCTCGAAACGTGTCCTATTTAAAAGGTAAGGTAAGTTTTTATATAGCGCAGTATCCAGTCATCTGGACTGCTCAAAGCGCTTTACACTTTACTCCGTAGCAGACCTGTTTAGTCGAACAACATCTTGACTTCTCTGGGAAGCATCCAGCCACGGTGCAATTAATGCGCGAAGACTATTCGTACACAAACTTCCACCACTGTCTATAGCCAGGTACTCATTCATACAGCTGAGTGAACTGGATCAATGTGGAGTGAATTAATTGGCTCAAGGTTCGACACGGCAGCACAGGATTCGAACCAGGGTTCTTTTAGTCGATAGTCTGAAGCTCTAGCCACTGCACCACTGCGCTCCACAATGAGGTTACTGTGAACAAAGCTGTCAACAACTGTTGGCCAGTGCATCTTCATGAGCTGTCCTCCGCCGCGTGTATACCAGGTCGCTCCCCGTGTCGTGTTCTTGAATCCCAAGCCAAGTGTAAATATTACAATTAGTCGCCATAGGTTGGGAGCAAATAATATTTAGGTTTATGCTGGTCAATCGCTTTGCACATGCCTGCAGAAAGTTTGGACTCATAGTCAGCCTGGAGAAGACGAACGTCATTGCGTGGGGTGCCAGCCAAGTCCCCTCCATCAAGATCAATGATAACACCTTGGAGGTAGGAGAAGACTTCACCTACCTTGGGTCAAACACATCCAACAATCTTACGCTGGTCAATGAGATAAACACTATGGCCAAGCTGACCAAAAGAGTATGGGAAAACAAGATGCTCACTAAGAACACCAAGATGAGGGTCTACCATGCCTGTGTACTGACCACCCTCCTCTACAACAGCGAGCGAATCGTGGACAACCAGGAACGCCACCTCAACACCTTCCACATGGGATGCCTCAGTGCATCGGCATCACCAGGTTCATACCAGGTGATGCCGACAGCGACGTACTGGATCGTGCTAAGATCCCCAGCATGTACTCATTGCTGAGCCAGAGACGTCTCCGCTGGCTGGGCCACGTACGACGCATGGAGGGTGGCCGCTGCCGGAAGATATCCTCTATCCTGACAACTCGCCACTGGCGCGAAGCCAGTGGGACGCCCACCCCTCAGGTTCAACGTCATCTGCAAGCGTGACATGAATGCCTTTGACATCAGTTCTGAAGACAGAGTGGCGGTGGCCGAAGGTCGCACTGCTTGGCGTCTGACAGTACACCGAGGTATTGGAAGGGCAGGTGGAAAGAGACTGAGAAGAGGATGCGTCGCAAACAACAAGCTGCACCTACTGTCATCCTGTTTCGTCTGCTCGGCTGCGGCAGGGTCTGTCACTCAAAAATTGGCCTACAAAGATCCAGAAGCTAACAACAAGACGCATCACCGTCATCTCTCGATACTTTCTTCTGCCTAATACTAGGTTGGGAATCATTCAAAGTACTTTATCGGCCTTTAAGAACGGAGAGGGATATATTATACAGATAGACGGGGGTACGGAGGAAGAGGATTGGGAACGTATTATTTAACCGCCAAACGTTATTATTTGTAACGGTGCAGCGCGCGCTATCTACATTGTTCGAGGAAAGTACATAAGCAATTCGTCCGCCATTCTGGAGTTGCGCGAAGCCAGACCATACGCGTGCAGAAAATGCAGTTCTTTGCATTATCATTGCTCAACATTTTCAATGATAACCTCAATATTTTAATCATATAAGAAGTGGTACAGCCTTATGATTATTCTGATTAAACACGACGAAATTCAGTTGGTTCAATAAATAATTCCAACGATTCTACGTGATTTGTGTGCAAATTTAAATATTTTGAATTGTGATAGGTAAAAAACTTCAAGGATTACTTTAATACCTTTCATTTTATATGACGCATCACAGCTTGGTGATTATTCTGATGAAATGAGGCAACTGAACAAATACGCCAACATCGCGCGCTGCGGTCCCGCAGGCGCATGCGCTTGCCTTCCGAATGGCAGACAAAAACCTTCAGTGTAGACTGCCATTTTCTCGCTCAGTGACGCCGCCTGTCCAAATCGAGGCTCCTTGGTTTAAACGTTACCGTTGGCAGTTGAACGCGCCAACGCAAATCATCCTCGCGCGCCAGGGGTCGTTATTGCTGATTACGTCAGTCCCAGCCAACAGTACCCCTGGTTGATCGCTTTGCGAAACTCTGAATTTAAGCTCAGCCTATCAAATCGCTCACTAGATCAGTAGATCTACTCAGGTCAGGTGGTCATAATAAAACTAATTTTAACCAATATTGGCTCATGTTACATGCAATGTTTAGGAAGTAGAAGCAATTATTCGAATACACAATACCGCTAAGCTGCTCGTGCTAATGGGCGAACGGGTCATTATATATTGGGATTCCCAGAAGTCGTTTATCCGTCTTCAAATTGGGGCGGGTATTTGCGCTGTTCTCACGGGTGATGCAGTCGCGACTGGCGAATTCAATGACTAGTTTGACTCGGCTAACTTCCGCACTTCGTGTAGGGGATCAGCCAGGGCTAGTTTTGCATGGCAAACAGCGCTGGCTTGCGAGGATGACCCAAACTGTCTAGACGTAAAATGTTATGCGGCCGATGGCAAACGCGGCGTGACGCCACCTGCATTGTTCGTCGAGCTTGAACGTTTGAAGAAACAGTTGAGCGCGATACAGCAGATATGAAGACATTAACTAGAAGCGGTCGGACATTCTTGGCTACGTGTACAAGTTCTGAAGATACGAATATATTCTACGCGATTGAACACGCCATTTCGTCGGTGTTTTCGTGGACATCAAGTTGCTGCTGTCACCGGTGCCGCCATGCCCATGGTTATCATCGCTATCGTAACACAGGGTAAGCAACGCGTTGTAAACGTTCGCTTTTTGATTAAAAAAAATCCGATTTCACACCTCAGTTAAGCTGCTTTTGCGAACTACTTTTTGCAATTGGGTTGAGGTTTTTTCTTCAGGTGAGCGTACACACGAATCGTGTTGCTGTCGTTTCTATCGCGCTCTTCACTTTCGCCACCGACTCTGCCGATAACGCCTGCTTTGGCTCGATCTGCGACTTACCCGAGCGAATCTGGCAAACCTAGAATGCCGCGTATCCAACTTAGTTACGATCACAAATATGTCGCTATCACATCCGTCGGCGTCGCTACGATCGCTAGAGTCGAATCCGGTATCCGGCCGTACGTTTATCTGTGTCGGGTCGTCAGAGCACTACTATTGCATCCGGCCGGTATCCATTAGCTCCGCCTCGTACGTCCTGTCCCTGTCCTGTCTACATCTTCGTGGGATCACCATGACGCACGGTGTCAACACCCGGCATATGTTCAGTGTGGTTTAATTTTTGACGAGGTATTTTTACTACGGGGGACCGTGGTAATTACCGGATGAGAGCCAGGCCCAATCGACTAATCGTCCTGAAAAAGGGCGTGCGGTCGATTGGTTTCGCCTGTTGTCTATCCAAAACTGGTATTTGTGGTGGCTTGTGGACGGGACAAATGTTGCTTGTCTGTTCGACTTACGTGTCTGTTGTGTGTATGTACTGCGTTTTGTTCGATTTGCGGAAGAAGCCGGAAGTCACCGAAACGTCCATGTCGCAAGAATAACGAGACAGCGTGACTTTGTAAATGAACAGTTATTAATGCTGCATTATCACGGACATTTGAAATCTGCAACGTCGAACTATTGAAATAAAAAACAATGGACAATACGTTGCCAAGGTGACTGTTGCTATTTCCGTTAAATAAAATTATGAGAAACGTTTAATAATGCCTATGTTGTATTTGTAGATAAGGTTTTGTCGTTTAATCGTGGGTTTTAGTGCTCGTCTAGAATCTTAGCCCGAAATACATCCATGGCCTCACACTATGTCGGTTAAAAAAATTCTGAAACATTAGCCACCTGACCTCAAAAATATAAACGTATGACACCATCGTGATTAAAGCAAGACTCGGTCCTGGCTCTTCGCTGGCAATGCAACACTTCGTGATTGATACGTTTCGCCGCATAGTTACGTGATTGATAGCAGACGTAACGTCTGCTATCAATCACGTGACTATGCGACGTCATTCATACGTTGCGCACGCGTTAATATTGTTTAGAGGTGAGTGGCGCCTCTGTTAGCGAGTGTAGCGTTATACATATCCACGCAGCCTGTGCTGTAAATTGGAGAGTTTCATGTAATCCCGCCACGTTGAAATGGCTGGTTTGCAAAAGGGGTTATATTTAGTGTTAGAATAAGGTTGAAATTTTGACCAGATTTATATCAGGTGTTTACATTTATTTGTACGTGGAAGCACAAAACGCTATCCTAAAAGTAGTGAGCGGTCATTTCGAAAATAGAGACCAAAAAAGTTACATTAATGAGAATAAAAAATCGTGCTTTTAAAACCGTGCATGTTAACAATGCTGTGAGAGTTGCCGTGTCTGCTGCAGACGTAGGCGACCATGTCTCTCCAATATCCACGATCGCAGGCCTTTTGTAACAGTTCTATCGTACACATTCTTAGACAGCTTACGGGACGGCCCCTGACCAGGTTTCGCGGGGAAGGTTCATTTTTGTCTTAACATTGCTCATTCTGGTAATGCTTTTTCTCCTAGAGAATGGTAAACATGTAGATACTACATTTTACTACGAATCACTATTATATACACATTTCTAAACGTTGTTATGTTGTTCTTCACCAACTACCTCTATCGGCGCTTTCTTCCTCTCACTCGTAATTCTTCTCAGCATTTCTTATGTCCCACCTACTGCAGCATTCCCATCGTAAGTGTGCTCTGCCCCTATTCCTGCGGCCTCGCTGTTTCATCATCTCTACGTGCGCCATTTTAACAGAAAGCCTGAAGCCACAAGTGCCTACTCTTTCCATCTCGCCGGTCACTGAACTGGAAATATTCGTCCAGCTTACGACGCTCAATAACTCGGTAATGACAAAAAAGCACTCTTGACATTGCAGGGATGGATGACGTTATCAAAAACTGCATTCAATGAGAGGCGGTAATCAAATGTATTACTAGACAACAATGACTGTTGTACTATAAAATTGAAAAGGAAATTATGTCGTATACTAAATTCCACCTTTAAGTTCTGTCAGGAGTTCAGCAATTGCTACAACAAATGCGGAGAGTAGATTCGTACGCACACACGTGCTGGTAGTGGTTCTCTGGATACAGCGCGTCCGCGCGCAAGCGCAGTGAACAATTCGACTCGGCTTTTATTATTTTGACCTGACCTGACCTTATTATTATTGTTTTATTGCGTTTTTCTGCACACTGTTACACGAGTTGTTACAATTGATAACAGTTTGTATGCCTACTGTGTATTCTAACATTTGAAATATTTAACTTAACTTAAATATATTGCTAGCACAGAATTAATCACTTGAGAACCAACGTATATTGCTGGCGTGGTTCAATCCTTAGGACTGCTCAGAGCGCTTTACACTTTACTCCAGTCATAGACAGGTTCCCAGAGAAAGCTCGCCGCATACACTGTGTACCAGTCACTTGAGGTGGTCCCGGGGTTTAATACTCCTCGCCTCCTTCCTCCTCGGCTTCACCTTCGACCGAATCAACCCCCACCTCTTCGTAGTCCTTCTCGAGGGCAGCGAGATCCTCACGGGCCTCGGAGAACTCTCCCTCCTCCATACCCTCTCCGACGTACCAGTGCACGAAGGCACGCTTCGCGTACATCAGATCAAACTTGTGATCGAGACGAGCCCATGCCTCGGCGATGGCGGTCGTGTTGCTCAACATGCACACGGCACGCTGCACCTTGGCGAGATCTCCGCCCGGCACGACGGTCGGTGGCTGGTAGTTGATGCCCACCTTGAAGCCGGTCGGACACCAGTCGACGAACTGGATGGTGCGCTTCGTCTTGATCGTCGCGATAGCCGAGTTGACGTCCTTCGGGACAACATCACCGCGGTACAGCATGCAGCAGGCCATGTACTTGCCGTGTCGCGGGTCACACTTCACCATCTGGTTGGCCGGCTCGAAGCAGGCGTTAGTGATCTCCGACACCGACAACTGCTCGTGGTAGGCCTTCTCTGCGCTGATCACCGGCGCATAAGTCACTAGTGGGAAGTGGATTCTGGGATAAGGCACTAGGTTTGTCTGGAAACACAGTTGCACTAACAATGAAGCTGACATGCATTCAAGAAAACGTGTGAAACATATCTACAAATGAAATTACAAAACGAATCACTGTATATGTTGTTGTCAGTAGTTTTCTCTTATTCATCGTTGCTAGCTTACACCCGCTCATTGAACAACAGATCACTTGTGTGTACTGCATCGCGCATCCGAGAAGATGCACTTACGGTGGTCAACAGTTAGCGTATCATAGATCAGTTGCACCCAATGTCCTTTAGAATATTTCAACGAACTGTACTGTCATTTATGTAGAGCGTACCTGGAACTCGGTTAGATCGACGTTGAGGGCACCGTCGAAGCGCAGAGAGGCCGTGATGGAGCTGACAATCTGGCCGATCAGTCGGTTCAAGTTGGTGTAGGTGGGACGCTCAATGTCTAAGTTGCGACGGCAGATGTCGTAGATGGCCTCGTTGTCGACCATGAAGGCGCAGTCGGAATGCTCAAGGGTGGTGTGGGTTGTCAGGATCGAGTTGTACGGCTCAACGACGGCAGTGGACACCTGTAGGAACAAACAGGCTGTCGTATGGCAAGTGATTGTTTTGTCGTGTGCGAAAAAGGTATGTGTCATTTTATTATTGAGTCTATAATTGTGTGCACAAATTTGTGGTGATAAAACGTCAAAGATTATATACTTTATATACAATCATGCTTTCTTTCCCAGGTCGTTTATACACCATTACAGATAGTCGAATTCTTACACATTAAATATTTCTGCATTGCCTTTGTGAATAACTGTAGTGAGACACAAGGTATATTTAGTAAAGTCCTTGTGAACAACAATAGTGACACACATGGTATATTTAGTAACGTCTTTGTGAACAACTGTAGTGACACACAAGGTATATTTAATAACGTCCTTGTGAACAACTGTAGTGACACACATGGTATATTTAGTAACGTCTTTGTGAACAACTGTAGTGACACACAAGGTATATTTAGTAACGTCTTAGTGAACAACTGTAGTGACACACATGGTATATTCAGTAACGTCTTTGTGAACAACTGTAGTGACACACATGGTATATTCAGTAACGTCTTTGTGAACAACTGTAGTGACACACATGGTATATTTAGTAACGTCTTTGTGAACAACTGTAGCTACATACTTGGTATATTTAGTAATGACTCTGACGACAACAACGATATATATTACGACTACAAAATGAGTAGCCTGGCGTCTGCCTATGTCCGCCTCTATCATTAGAAGTACAACAGGAGTAGACACAGTAGAAACAATAGCCTCAACATCGACTTGACGCCTCACCATTCAGTTTGTCCACTGAAAAAGTAAATAACTCAAAAAGCGTTCCTTTGTTTTTAAAACATCGTCATTTTTGTAGATCAGGGGCGAACGAACATGCGAATGGATGTCGCCGCGTCGATGGAGATGCATTTACAAAGCTGCAACGTTAGCTTATCAATATCTAGATCCTGTACATTAACATATTGTGCGCGTACATCACTACGAACGACGAACCTGTGGGGCAGGGTAGATGGCGAACTCGAGCTTTGACTTCTTGCCGTAGTCGACCGACAGTCGCTCCATGAGCAGTGAAGCAAAGCCGGAACCAGTGCCGCCGCCGAAGCTGTGGAATATGAGGAAGCCCTGCAGCCCCGTGCATTGGTCCGCCTGGAAGACAGAACGAGCAGGCGTACAGAACATCTTACCAACAGTTGAAACATGCTTGATATAAGGTGGACTTTGTGGTAACAGTTGATGGTGATGGTGAAACGATGAATCCAGTTAGTTGGTAACAGGTGATGGTGAAACGATGAATCTAGTTGGGTGGTAACAGTTGATGGTGATGGTGAAACGATTAATCTAGTTAGATGGATACAGTTGATGGTGATGGTGAAACGATGAATCTAGTTAGTTGGTAAAAGTCAATGGTGATGGTGAAACTATGAATCCAGTTAAGTGGTAGCAGATGATGGTGATGGTGAAACTATGAATCCAGTTAGTTGGTAACAGTTGATGGCGATGGTGAAACGATTAAACTAGTTAGGTGGTAACAGTTGATGGTGATGGTGAAACGATGAAACTAGTTAGGTGGTAACAGTTGATGGTGATGGTGAAACGATGAATCTAGTTAGTTGGTAACAGTTGATGGTGATGGTGAAAATTTGAAATCCAATTAAAAGTATGTTGAAATAGGAGTTTAGTTTGTTCTTGAAATCTATGTGACTGCAAAAGTGAACAGTAATTTATTTACTATACTATGTAATGTAGTTGTTTTGTTATTATAAAACACAAACACACTAAAAGCTGTCCAACGCAACCATCGTGCACGGTGCATAACAACGAGTAGTTACTGTCCTCTCTGTGTCGTTGAAGGTCCGGGTGAAACGCGCTTCGATATTGCTGCTTGATTTCGGCATCTTCGTCAGTCACTAACTTCATTTTACTGTCGTCTCCACATCCTACTACCCTCGCTCTCATTCTCCACTCCCCAGATCCAGCCAATCTCTCCTCACACCGCCCCTCTCAGTCGTTGCATTATATTCTGGTTGCGTATCGAATCAAACTGAATGTAGCCACTGTTATACATCGTGTCCTATCTACACAACAACCATCCTGTGTTTCCAGATATCTCTAGGAACCGCACATCCTCTGTCTTACAATAACGGTTTGGTCCTAAAACTAAAAAGGAAAGCAATACGTCTAGAACGACTCCTGGGGCTGGCCTCACCCTCGGGTTACTTAGGGAGATAGAGAACAGCAACACACGCACCAGTTTTCGGGTCCTGTCCAGAACCAGATCAACGATCTCTTTGCCGATGGTGTAGTGACCACGGGCGTAGTTGTTGGCGGCATCCTCCTTGCCCGTGATCAGCTGCTCGGGGTGGAACAGCTGGCGGTACGTGCCAGTCCTCACCTCGTCTGTAGGACACGGACAGTTTCAGTAGGCCTATGTGTGTTGTATTTATCACGCAATTATATTAACAAACATACATCGTATGTGATGTGTGTGTATGTGTGTGGGGGGTGTGCGTATGCGTGCGTACGTGCGTGTGCATGCGTGCGTGTGTCTACGTCCGTGCGTGCGAGTGTATGCTTGTGTGCATGAGTGCGTGTATGCATGTGTGCGTGCATGTGTGTGCGTGAACGTTTTTTGAGTATGCGCGTGTGAGTGTGTGTAAGGACACGCGCGTGTGCAAGCTTGCGCATGTGTTGTGCGTGTTGGGGCTAACCAATCATATTCGTCACACGGGAAGACGTCTCTGTAGCCAGTCTCTTGTGTACGTGCGACAAACCGTGGAGCCACACCACGGAGCCTGACGTACCGACAGACGGGGGGGCGGACAGGCGGACAGGCGGACAGACAGACAGACAGACAGACAGACAGACAGACAGACAGATCGACATGTAGCTCACTTCATCCAATTACAAAATGCTCTAATGTACTGATTTTAGCTACACGCATAATAATAATAATAAGATAACTTTTATTGCGCCTAAATCCTTGGAAACCAAGCTCAGAGGCGCATCAAAACAAAAGGATTGGTCAATCTCAAAATCCATAAGTAGTTTTCCAGTTGTCAACAGATGGGTCAAGTCGCTAGGGAGCTACGGTGGATAAGCAAGGTTGTAAAGATAAGTTTTTAAATGACGACGGAATTGTGTAATATTTTCAACTGATCTAACACTAAGAGGGAGCATATTCCAAAGAGTTGGTGCAGCAACATGTAATGTAGCCGCTCCCTGCATGTTACATACATACGTAGCCTATGTATTACGGACGGATCCCGTTGACTTCGGATTTCTCCGGTGCTGGTCGGATCAGATAATAAACGACGGCCATGTTTCGTTCAGTCTGATAAATGGTGTTTCATTTAAATGCAGCTTTCATACAATGGCGATGAGAATTAAGCGAACCTGCTAAGCCTACAAGTAAGCAACAGCCTACCGTACCGAATCACCGTGGCTGTTCCGATCAATGTGGCCCAACTACCGCCCTTCGATGCACAAAACGAGCCTTCAACAACGGCTGAACGTTGGAAAAAATGGATACGAAACTTTGACAGGATGGCCAGTGCGTCAGGATGCACCGATGACAAGCAAAAACGTGATTTGCTGTTACACACCGCGGGCGAAGGCGTACAGGACATTTATGATACATTCCCCGAAACAGAAACAGGTACGTCGTCGTCGTTTCAAAAGACAAAAGAACTACTGACGGACTATTTCACGCCTAAATCAAACGTCCCGTACAACAGGCACATGTTTCATCGCGCTGAACAGCATGAAGGCGAAACCGTTGGGCAGTTCGTAACACGGTTACGACAGCTGGCATCGTCATGCGATTACGGGAACAATGTCGATGAGTACATCAGAGATCAAGTAATCGATCGGTGTCGCTCTGATTCGTTGCGCACCAAACTCCTGGCCGCAGGAAAGGATCTCACGCTAAACAGGGCGATCGAGATAGCGCAAACGAGAGAATCGTCAGAACGCCAGGCTACAGACATGGCTCGTGGCACAGCAAACAACACAGTGTACGCTGCATTCAACAGGTCAGCACGCATACCATTCGAAACGCACACTCGTAAACCGGTCAACATACATTCTAACACTCAGCAACGTCACGATCGGTGTAGTCGCTGTGGCTTACAGGGCCATACAAGTGACGAATGCAAGTGCACACGTGATAAAGAGTGTCACAAATGTGGAGTGCGTGGACATTTCGCTGTTATGTGCCGAAGCAAACCAAGGCAGTAGTCACAGCGCAGCTCACAGACGTGGCAAAAGAAACGTGCACAGCCAGTCAATCCAATACGATACATGGCAGAATCAGCTGCTCATAGCGACAACAGCGAAAATGAGTACGCATTTACTTTGACGCCTCATTCTGGCATGATCACAGCAATCATTGCAGATGGACCGGTTGACATGATCATTGACTCGGGTGCATCATGCAACATAATCAATTCTACTGTAGCCGCGCAGCTGCGAGAGCGAGGCGAGCAGTTTGAAGCATGCAAACGGACCATACATCCGTATGGATCGCCGCCAATCGTGGCGCGTAAGCTCGTCACGTGTGACGTGCAAATTGGCGACAAGTCGACAATCGCAGAATTTCTTCTCGTTCATGGAGATTCGCCTTCACTTCTGGGTAGGGCTACTACTGAGCAGCTTGGGGCCCTGAGAGTTGGAGTCAACTTTGTGTCCGACCGACAAACAGCAGACAAGGTCATTGCAAAATATCCGGGCATTGCCACGGGTATAGGCAGTCTGAAAAATGTCACTGTCAAGCTGCACATTGACACGTCTGTCACACCGGTAGCTCGCAAACACAGCCGAGTGCCATTTCATCTGCGAGACAATGTCACCAAAGAGCTTGAAAAGCTTGAACGTGCAGACGTCATTGAGAAGGTCACAGGACCTACGGAGTGGGTGTCGCGAACTGTCACGCCACCAAAGCAAAAAAGTCCAGACGAAATACGTATCTGCGTCGACATGAGAGAGGCTAACAAAGCCATCTTACGCACGCCTCATGTGAAGCCTACAATCGATGAACTGATTACAGGCCTGCAAGGGGCCACAGTATTCGGCAAAATAGATCTTCGGTCTGGCTACCATCAGCTAGTCCTGGACCCTGCATGCCGTTATATAACAACCTTTTCAACACATATGGGGTTGTATCGGTACAAACGACTGAGTTTTGGCATAAACTCGGCGGCCGAAGTATTTCAGCACACAATTCAGACGGTGTTGAACGGCGTGAATGGCGCCATTAACATAAGTGATGACATCATTGTGTTCGGTGCAAGCCAAGAAGATCACGACAGGGCACTGTCAGAGTGTCTCAACAGACTGCACAAGTCCGGTTTAACAGTTAACTTGCCAAAGTGTGAGTTTAACAAAGCGAAGATCGGCTTCTTTGGACATGTGTTCTCGAAGGAGGGAATTTCACCTGCCCCGCAAAAGGTGAAAGATCTACAAGAAGCTGCACAACCGCTGAACCAATCAGAAATACGCTAATTTCTCGGCGTGGCACAGTACAGCGCGAGATTCACTGCAAGATTTGCAACAATCTCGGAGCCTCTTCGAGTCCTCACACGGCAGGACCAGCCATGGGTTTGGGAGAAGTCATAATCGGACGCGTTTAACGCAATAAAAAACGCATTGTCAGAGACGGCAACAAATGCCTATTACGATTCTCACAAACCAACCGAGATACTCGTAGATGCCAGCCCGGTTGGCGTTGCAGCAATACTTACACAAGAATGCAAACCAGTCGCATACGCAAGCCGTGCGCTCTTGGACGTGGAGAGACGCTACTCACAAACAGAGCGTGAGGCATTAGCCGTTGTGTGGGGTTGCGAACACTTCAACATGTACACGGATGGCGCTGCATGCACGATAATCACGAACCATAGGCCCCTGCTGGGCATATGGCAGAAGCCAAACCCGCCGCTACGAGTTGCGAGATGGGCACTGCGCTTACAACATTACAACATTCGTCTAGAATACAGATGTGGTCGTGACAACCCAGCAGACTACCTGTCTAGACATCCAGCAACAAAAGTCAGCCAAGCGCAGCGTATGGCTGAGGACTTCATCAATCACATTGCTGACAGATCTACGCCAAATGCCATCACCCTTGACGAAATTAAGGTGCACACAAGACAAGACGCGACCTTAAACAAGGTCATCGAGGTCATCCACACAGGTCGTTGGCATGACACAGCTAACAACGAGTCAGCTGACATTGCTGCGTTCCGGAAAGTGAGGGATGAACTGACAGTGGGAGAGTATGGAGACTTTCTGCTACGAGATTCTCGCATGGTCATCCCGACAGCACTTCGCAGTCGTGTCATACAGTTGGCACATGAGGGTCATCAGGGCATCTGCAAGACCAAAGCTCTGATCAGAAGCAAAGTGTGGTTTCCAGGCATAGACAAGGAAACGGAAGCAGTCGTCATGGGTTGCATTCTGTGTGTTGCAAACTCCAACCGCCGCCAGATGGAGCCACTAAACATGACTACTCTACCGCGAGGCCCGTGGATCAATCTGAGCATTGATTTCTGCGGCCCAATACCGACAGGCGAATATTTACTCTGCGTCACAGATGAATATTCAAGATATCCAGTCGTTCTCGTGACCAGAAGCACCAGTGCAGAGACAGTTATACCGATCATGGATTCCATTTTTGCCATGTTCGGATATCCAGAAACGATAAAGTCGGACAATGGCCCACCATTCCAGAGTAATGCGTGGTCACAGTGTTTGCAGTCGTGTGGCGTCCGTCACCACAAAATCACACCGCTATGGCCGATGGCGAATGCACAAGTGGAGAACTTCAACAAGTCCATGATGAAGGCTGTACGTTCAGCCATCATTCAACATCGCAACTGGCATCGAGAACTGCAGCAGTTTCTTCGAAACAATCGATCTACTCCGCATAGTTCTACGCTGTTCACACCTCACCGACTACTGTTTGGTCGAGAACCGAGAACTAAGCTACCTGAGCTGCCAACGCTTCAGAGCGTGCACCCAGAAGATGAAGTCGTTCGCAGACAAGACGCTCGTGCAAAAGCGAGAATGAAAGAGTACTCAGACGATCGTGCACACGCTTCACATGTGAACCTACAAGTGGGAGAGGTTGTGCTTGTACAGCAGCCTAGATTGAACAAACTCTCTACTCCGTTCGCACCGACACCGCTCATCGTCAGTGCAATGAAAAGACCATTGGTCACTGCCGTGCGTGGTGATGGGTCCACGGTGACGCGAAATGTGTCTAAGTTCCGTCGCGTGCGAGGCTTGTCGCCCGATGAAATCGCAAGACATCATCCCGAGGACTCAGCTGCGGACGACGACCCGCCAACAGATGATGAGTCGTCTGAGACCCGTCACGATGACGAAGAGGTGCTTAAGCCACCTGCTCTGCAAGCTCTCCGTCCACAACGAGCTCAAAAAAAGCGACAGCGCTTAATCGAGCAAATCTAGAAATTGGGTGTAGGCGGATCGCTGCCCGTTCTAGATATAGTTAGTTACACGATATAAGGGTGTAGGCGGATCGCTGCCCTTCATATCCGTTATCTAGTTAAGTGTTCAGTTAAATAACATGGCATGTTTGTGCATTCATCTGTTTTCACAACGAACACTTTTCACAACGAACACTTATTAGGAATCCGTGTCACAAACTTTATTGCAGTTCAATGTTCCCTTAATTAACAAATGTGACTAAGTAATCAAGGTAGAGAGGGATGTAATATAGCAGCTCCCTGCATGTTATATACATACGTAGCCTATGTATTACGGACGGATCCCGTTGACTTCGGATTTCTCCGGTGCTGGTCGGATCAGATAATAAACGACGGCCATGTTTCGTTCAGTCTTATAAATGGTGTGTTTCATTTAAAAGCAGCAATCATACAACGGCGACGAGAATTAAGCGAACCTGCTAAGCCTACAAGTAAGCAACCGCCTACCGTACCGAATCACCATGGCTGTTCCGATCAAAAAGTGGATACGAAACTTTGACAGGATGGCCAGTGCGTCAGGATGCACCGATGACAAGCAATCATACACAGCAGAAAAAGCCCTAGTTCCAATGTTAGTGTTGACTTTAGGAACAAAAAGTAGATCAGAACTAGATGATCGAAGCTGGACAGGTTTTCTTACAAGCAATCAATGCAAATAAGACGGTTGCTTACTGGACAGTGCCTGGTACGTAATGGTACAGATCTTAAATATTATACGACATCGTACAGGAAACAATGCAAAGACTTCAAAAGTGGCACAGAGCGAGAAAAACGAGGAGGTCTTGTAACTACTCTTGCTAGACAATTTTGGACACGCTGAAGTTTGTGATATCCTTGCTAGCGATATTATAAAGGAGGGAATTGCAATAGTCAAGTACACTCTTAGAAATTACCGTAATAATTTACGGTATTTTCCCGTAAAATGGAATTACGGTACATTCGCTGTAATACACGTACGATATCTACCGGCTAAGCGTAAAACCACGATTGCCGTATAATTAACGCGCGTCTACCGTAATATTTACGGTGTCTCCCCGTAAAATGGAATTACGGTACATTCGCTGTAATACACATACGACATCTATCGGCTAAGAATAAAACCTCGATTGCGCGCTTCAGCACATGCATGTAAAATTATATCATGTTGTGAGTGGCGTCACTGCGCGCAGTGTGGGAGAAACTTGCAATCGCTTAACCGACTGTTTATTGACCTGTTCGTAGATCGGTTCATTTCAGCTCTACGCAAAGTATCCTGGGTTCGTCTGCATAGTGCATAGCCGCGTGATAGCGCGAAATTCAATTTAAGTAAACCGTTACAAGAATGACTGCGATACCTGCGGTCAAAGGTGGCTCTATATTGACTATAAAGACGACTATACAGGCCTGTATATAGCACAGGCCACATATATATACGTTACATCAACTGGCAGCAACAAAATTGAAAAAATAAGCAATTGTTGCTATACATTCTTCTGTTTACATTTACGTTTGGAACGCAAGCTTCCGCGTCATTCCATGTTCGTACATGCGCAGTTGCAAAAATGTGCGATCTCCGAACAGGTCAATAGTGTACAAATACAAGTTCACACCAAGAGCAATGCTTCTGCTCCTTCTTCCAATGTTGTACGTTAACCTCATCACGTTGAGGATTTTGGTTTTGCAAATAGCTTAGCATATCGGTATTAAATTCAGTGAGTGGACAACTCAAATATATAAACTTATGACTGAACGTACAAAGTTTCATTTCTCATGGGATTTTAAGATGGACACAAATGTAAACGTCATAACAGCCACGGCGCATGAATATTTCTGTCGGATATTCTTATGTCATGGACCATGGCTCTGTATTAATCACAGTGACTGTAGTGGTAAATTATTTAGCTTGTCTAAAAAGGCACTGGATCGATGAATTTATACTACTGTTAGTGATTTATAACATATAGATCCGTTACGCAAGCGTGTCTTCAATATGCATCACTGACTAAAATGTAATTACTACAGCTTGTCCTTTTTATCGATGAAACGTAGGTCAAAATAGCTTAGACTTCATAATTTATTACATGTGTAGTGCAAAGTTTCACTCAAGTGCAGCTTTTCGGACAGTTGATCCCGAAAGTACAGACATAAACAGAACACGTTAAAGGGAGAGCGTCTAGCTGTTCCTCTGCTGCTACTATACCAGGAATTAGCCAGCGTAATAATTTGTAACAGGAAGTCTGCGTTGAACGTGAGAAAATTGGACATCAAAGGGAATTGTGGTCAACTCGGACCGCTTTGGTGAAATTGCTAATAAAACTTGTTTGACACTAGATGCATTGTTTATCATTTGAACATGATGCGCGGACTGAACTTTCAAATCACGAAAATTGTTACGAGCTTACTAAAATAACTAAGATAATTTTGCAGGCAGTATCCAGGCAATATTAATTAATAAATGAAAAACAAGGAACAAATTATCGCCTTTAAATATAGAACGGTTACGTACACCCCTTCTACCCCACCCCATCGATGTTCCTTTTTAAGCCACACAAATCAGTATGTCTAAATCACGATTCCGTAAACATTTTTGGCCCACAGCAGGCCAATGCTTTTAATTAGGTAAAACATAAAACACCTTTTCGTAGGTGTTTGTAACAATGTGTTGTGCTACGTTCAACCACATGTAAACGCCAAGTACGTATATCGTACTATTTAAAGGCAATGTAAAACAAAGTCTGAACAAAATTGTGACGCTGCCTGTTTTACTACAGTTATCTAGGTCTACGTGCTATATTACAAGGAGAGAACAGAGAGATCACGAGTCGCAAAAGCATGAAATATACCATATCTGATGTGTCACAATCAATATTGACAGCTAATTAACAAGCCTCCAAATGTTGTTGAGAGTTAAAAACAGACAAACAAATGTGCCAAGTAATTCTTCACACAAAAATTAATGCAGTAGATCTACCGCTTTTCATGTGATCGCGACAGATGAGGATCTTGTGCATATATGAGCCTCAGTCGCGATGAGAGGTGCGTGCAGAATAGGGAACCACTCCATCGCCAGATACTATTTCAAAGTTAGGATATATTTACTTATTGCATGGCATTTCCAACGTGAAATGTTGGTTAAGCCGTATAATTGGACTGACAATGAGTAATTCAATTCTTTCTTAAACCGTGAACTATCGATCTGACGGCAGATTTTGGTACTAAAGCGGTAGGCCGTGAGATTGTCCAAAGAATGAAGAAACAGGACATGTTTTATTGCCAAATGGGTAGACTTGGCACCTCTGACCCGTGTGAGCCACCCGACTGTCCACAGCCTAGGATAATCCCATTGGGATACTATACCTCAGATTAATCTCATTCCCAGATCACAACCCTTCCCCAAATGACTAAATTAGTGGCTGCGGCCTACCCTATTAATTAACCATTAGTCACCTTATCCAGGGAGCACAGCGACACATCTGCAAGTCAAACATTTCCTCTGCCAGACATTTATTGCATGTCGTTGATGTCAAACAGTGGTGCGCTGTGTGTTCAGCAGTGGATACAACTCTTTCTGCCTTACAGTGGGATGATGGCCAGCAGGGTCGCTGCAGTGGGCCAACCTAGCTTATCACTCTAGTCAGAGAACGATCAGTGATATAACTCCATCCCCGCGAGTCACAACCTGAGCGCGTCTAGCGTTATCGGCAGGCTTGAGAAGAAGTAATTAACTAGTTTGCCGCCAAATGTAGCGAAAGATATTGCTAAGCCTCGCTTTGAACTGGGATTAATCAGCTTCGAATTCAGATTATTTCGGAAAGGCTGCGTTTCGCAAAACTTCGCCACTTTTATGTCTGGTGTTATATTGGTGGCTGTAGTTCAGTAAATCTACTATAATTTAGACCCGGTGGAGGATTAGGTAAGCAATGCAAATGTTACGCCATGTGATACTGAAAGCTGTATTTTATTAGTTTAGAAATTGGAAGATTTAAATACGAAAACTGCTATATCGCCCAGGCTGTGTATACCACGCCGTCTTTCATTAAGTTAGTTACTAATCGCTAATTTAAGATGAATTAAGTTAAGATGATTTATTTGAATTTATTTATATGGGCAAAACATATAGGTTCCATAACATATATAATACTGAAAAAGGACGTTTATAGGCTGTCATAGGCATACCATCATATGAAATCATAATTGCTACCCCACATTGACTTTTTGGATCAGAAGTTGGCTAATATTAAAAGAAATATATTAACATAGCATCTTTGAATATGTATATATTCAGAACTAAAGCATGTCATATTGCTGTAATATTGCACACTGGCATAACATTATGTGTTAATAACTATTTACTGTTACAGTGTAGCACTGTGTTCACGGATCAAATATGGTATACACATGTATGGGCTGCTAATGCCAATGAACCAAAACAAACCAGATATTACATAATAAACCCTTGGTTTCTTATTTAATAAGAAATTTATTATTTGCAATATGTTGCAGATGCTTAGTGCACATCAACCCGGAGACTGGCAGCAAAGTGCAGCGGGACAAACGAAAGAAATCGACGACCATGAGCAGCAAGGTCCTCGGTCTTATCAATGGACTGGCCCAGTACGAGTGGACTGAGCAGTAAAAGGGAGACCAGTAGCTAGTTATGATTTTTTTAATTGCACGTTTAGTGGATTTGTAATACCGAGTCAAATCTATATTTAATTTGTTTTATCCATGAATACAATTGACTTAGAGGTATGTAATGGTTATAAAAGTTAACTTTATTGATAGCTTACGTAATAAGCTATCAGAATATGGTGGAAATACTTTTTGAGTATTTTGTTCAGAAAAAAACATTTAGGTGAGGAGTCTCCCCTTAATTAAATCTCTCAAATAATGGATTTCATGGTTGATAGTAATTTTCTTACTTATCCTTCTGGGGTCAGAACAATACAACTTTTCCTCTGTTTAGCTTAGTGCATTAGGCCACAACAACTGCCACCTATTGGATAGGGGTAAAATGTTGTAGAAGCTTCTATGAAAGCTGGTACTTTTTTATAGTAAACGTACAACTTGTGTAATCTATTTTATGTTTACACGTGTACTGTCCAGTAGATACAGATTAAATCTAACATCGTTCATGTTTGGCTATAGTAAAGGTTATGGTATACGAATGTTAACATTTTCCTTTTAGCATAATAGTAAACATTCAACACTTTGTGTACACTTTCCTTGTATTTTTCTCCATAGGGTATTGAGGATGGTTTTAATGTGTACATGTTTTACTTCAAATGCATACACAACATGTATGCACACCATTGACCTTTGTAACAATTTACATTGTTTTAAGACTTCCCTGTACATTTTCCCATTGGGTTTTGATAAGGTTTTTAGCATATATTGTTTTATTCCAATATGAATACAGTAAGTTGACCATTATTACAATTGACATCGTGTTTTGATGTTTTTATGTACATTTTACCATGAAGTTTTTAGAAGATTTTAGTGTATATGCTTTACTTTTAGTGCATTTTTAATACGTATGCAGTATGTTTTAACCCTTTCCTTCTGAATTTTTCCTACAGGGTTTGTTAATCTCCTACAAAAGTTGTGAATTTTAAATGCATGTCTGATAGGTCTGCATAAAGTTGAATTTTAACAGCGTTATAATTGTTATGCTGATGTCACTTTATATTGTGGGACAAATGCCCCCCCAACATTTGCTATCTTGTTAATTAGTTATAGGTTTTCTATGTGATAAGCATGCTTATGTTTGTGTTAGCTGTCTAGCTATCTCACCAATATGCATGTATTTTGTTCTGTTGGTACCATTAATAAATAATTACCTTTACCAACAATTACTCTGTGTCTTTCTGTAGTAGATGAGCTCAGGGTATTGCCATTAAGCACCAGCAGAGTTTATATATCAATGCTTTATTTTGATATAAATGTGATGTGCAAACATCTGTACATATATATATATATAGTGCAGTCCATGTGCAATGTTTTCTTCATGTAGGGCAAAGTCAGAGGTGTTCTGTCTGCCATTACATTAGTAGGAGGCCCTATTTAGTTGGCACCCGTGCAGTCAGTCATTTTACCATCACCTTACTTAATAATCTACGTATATTCGCTAATATAATAACTTAAAAGTACAATATGCCGTAAATAATCTACTGTAAAAAATATGGCACCATTAAAATTCAACTGTATATTCTACACTGCAATTCCATATAAAATACTGTACACAAAAACAATTCTACCGTATAATCAACAGTATAATTCCGCATGAAAAACGGCACACCATAAACATTCTACCGTATATTCTACAGCACAATTCCATAAAAATACGGTACGCCGTAAAAATGTTACCGTATACTCTACAGCACAATTCTGTAAAAATACGATACGCCGTAAATAAGCTGCCGTATATTCTACAATATTATTCCGTAAAAATACGGTATGCCGTAAATATGCTACCGTATATTCTACAGTATTATTCCGTAAAAATACGGTACACCATCAATATGCTACCGTAAATTCTACAGTATTATTCCGTAAAAAATACGGTACACCGTAAATCATTATACCGTTATATTTACGGTATTCGGTTGGCACCCGTGCTGCCAGTCATTTTACCGTAATTTAACGGTACATTTCTAAGAGTGTATGCTGCTAACAAGCGCTGTTGCAATAGTTTTAGCAACAGAAAATGACATATACTGGCGAATACGGTGAACATCACGAATATGATCAAAGCAGCAGCGACATGTTTGAGATATGTGTTGTCGGAAATTGAAGTTACTATCAAAGATCACTCCTAGATTCCGCACCTAGGTTGCTGGCAAGCACTGATTCAAACTACGCGTAGGGAAAAAAACATCCAGTTTACTACGCTGCATTGAAATACCAATAATGATCAATTCAGTTCTATTTGCATTTAATTTCAACTTGCTGCCAGTCATCCAGTGGAAGATATCTTGAAGGCAATCACTAAGTTGGTTAAGGGAGCGATTAGTATCCGGAGTAGCCAACAAATTGTAGATCTGAGTATCATCAGCATAAAGATGATGATCCAAGTTATGTCTTTGTATAACAGCTTAGTGGCGTGGTGTAAAGAGTAAAAAGCAAAGGCCCAAGAACAGAACCCTGGGGAACACCAAATAAAGCCGGCAGTGCAGCTGAAAAGCAGTTCCCAATCTTTATAGTTTGGTATATATCAGTTAGATATGAAGAAAACCTGCTTAGAGCTGTGCCAGACATGCCGTACCACTTTAATAAGCGTTCAATGAGAATGTTGTGATCGATCGTGTCAAAAGCGGCAGAGAGTAAGTTAGCTAGTAAGGTAAGTGCAGTCACTTTACCATTATTAATGTTCAAGTTAATGTCATTATGAACCTTTAATAGGGCAGTCTCTGTTGAATGAAACTATCTATATGCCGATTGTGACACATTAGTTAAGACATTTGTACTAATGTGAGACTTAGACGACTTGCTACAACCTTTTCTAGTATTTTGGAAATAAAGCTGAGGTTAGAAATAGTTATATAACTGTTTAGGTCTTGTTTGGGCAGAGATGACTTCTTAAGAAGTGGCGTGACATGGGCGTATTTGAAATCATCAGGAAAACAGCCAGAGCAAAGTGAAGCATTTAGAATATTTGTTATAGGTCCAATTAGTGTATCGAGACATGCTTTTAGCAGTATTGTTGGGAATGGATCAAGTGCACAAGATTTATTTGGGGAGGACATAATTATTTTCCCAACTTCATCAACTGTTGCAGGTTCAAATGATACAAGTAGATAATTTACTTGTGGAAAGTCCACACTGACATTCTTTAAATTATAACGTGGGAAAGCAGAACGAATATCACTGATTTTGTTCTTAAAGTGACTAGAGTACGAATCACATAGATACTTAATTGACACATGATCAGGTAGCCATTGAGTAGGCCGTCTGTGTAGAATGTTATTGATGCAGTTCCATAACTGACGCGGGTTATCAGACTTATTTATGACCATATTTGTGTAATAATCTGATTTAGCTTTGGTCATTTGTCTGTTATTATTGTGCACAGTTTGTATAATGCGACCCACAAACTCTTACGTTTATACCGACGAAGTGCCTCTGCACGAGTAGTCGAAGCATATATTGATTCAAGAAGAATCGCGCCGCGAACAGTGCCACCTACCGATGACGGTCGGCTCGAGGTCGACGTAGACGGCGCGTGGGACGTGTTTGCCGGCACCCGTCTCGTTGAAGAACGTGTTGAACGAGTCATCCCCACCGCCCACCGTCTTGTCCGTCGGCATCTGACCGTCTGGCTGGATGCCGTGCTCCAGGCAGTAGAGTTCCCAGCAAGCATTGCCGATCTGCACGCCTGCCTGTCCGACGTGCACGCTGATACATTCACGCTGAAACCGTGAAGCAAGCGAGTGAATTCCTGCGACTGACACTGTCATTTAGGACGCAAAACGTGGATTTATGAATACTTATACACTTCATCCAAGTACAAATTAATGGAATCTCCCTATGTTAACACATATCGAAAAAGCCCAGTTCGTTCGTGCCAATCGTTAAATATCCAAATTTGCACTTCGTTTTTTCAAGCACATGGCAAACACCCAGGTTCGGACTGGACAGTTGCGCGACCAAACTATATAGGGTTTCTCTCCACTGGAGTCGGAACATGGTGAATCGTGGGAGGCTGAGGCTCTCCAAAACCGCGACTTTCACCCTCCCCCGAGGCTCTCCACAAACATCAATTTGCACCCGTCCCCTTGCGGCTCATCAAACACCTCAAATTGCACCCCAAAATCCATCCACGTTCCTTA
>CM034534.1:31700526-31936123 GCA_020002185.1 Paraescarpia echinospica | reverse complement strand
GACCAGACACCAATGCTTGCTCTGTTACGTCTTGGCTCCACTGTGTGAGGTCTCGACTGGACCAGATACCAATGCTTGCTCTGTTACGTCTTGGCTCCACTGTGTGCAGTCTCGACTGGACCAGACACCAATGCTTGCTCTGTTACGTCTTGGCTCCACTGTGTGCAGTCTCGACTGGACCAGATACCAACGCCTGCTCTGTTACGTCTTGGCTCCACTGTGTGCAGTCTCGACTGGACCAGACACCAACGCTTGCTCTGTTACGTCTTGGCTCCACTGTGTGCAGTCTCGACTGGACCAGACACCAACGCTTGCTCTGTTACGTCTTGGCTCCACTGTGTGCAGTCTCGACTGGACCAGACACCAACGCTTGCTCTGTTACGTCTTGGCTCCACTGTGTGCAGTCTCGACTGGACCAGATACCAACGCTTGCTCTGTTACGTCTTGGCTCCACTGTGTGAGGTCTCGACTGGACCAGACACCAATGCTTGCTTGCTCCACGGTGTGCAGTCTCGACTGGACCAGACACCAATGCTTGCTCTGTTACGTCTTGGCTCCACTGTGTGCAGTCTCGACTGGACCAGACACCAATGCTCTGTTACGTCTTGGCTCCACTGTGTGCAGTCTCGACTGGACCAGACACCAATGCTTGCTCTGTTACGTCTTGGCTCCACTGTGTGCAGTCTCGACTGGACCAGATACCAATGCTTGCTCTGTTACGTCTTGGCTCCACTGTGTGCAGTCTCGACTGGACCAGACACCAACGCCTGCTCTGTTACGTCTTGGCTCCACTGTGTGCACTGTCTCGACTGGACCAGACACCAACGCTTGCTCTGTTACGTCTTGGCTCCACTGTGTACAGTGCTTGACTGTTACTTACCAACGCCTGCTCTGTTACGTCTTGGCTCCACTGTGTGCAGTCTCGACTGGACCAGATACCAACGCTTGCTCTGTTACGTCTTGGCTCCACTGTGTGCAGTCTCGACTGGACCAGACACCAACGCTTGCTCTGTTACGTCTTGGCTCCACTGTGTGCAGTCTCGACTGGACCAGACACCAACGCTTGCTCTGTTACGTCTTGGCTCCACTGTGTGCAGTCTCGACTGGACCAGACACCAATGCTTGCTCTGTTACGTCTTGGCTCCACTGTGTGCAGTCTCGACTGGACCAGATACCAACGCTTGCTCTGTTACGTCTTGGCTCCACTGTGTGCAGTCTCGACTGGACCAGATACCAACGCTTGCTCTGTTACGTCTTGGCTCCACTGTGTGCAGTCTCGACTGGACCAGACACCAATGCTTGCTCTGTTACTTCTTGGCTCCACTGTGTGCAGTCTCGACTGGACCAGACACCAATGCTTGCTCTGTTACGTCTTGGCTCCACTGTGTAAGGTCTCGACTGGACCAGACACCAATGCTGCTCTGTTACGTCTTGGCTCCACTGTGTGCAGTCTCGACTGGACCAGATACCAACGCTTGCTCTGTTACGTCTTGGCTCCACTGTGTGCAGTCTCGACTGGACCAGATACCAATGCCTGCTCTGTTACGTCTTGGCTCCACTGTGTGCAGTCTCGACTGGACCAGACACCAATGCTTGCTCTGTTACGTCTTGGCTCCACTGTGTGCAGTCTCGACTGGACCAGACACCAATGCTTGCTCTGTTACGTCTTGGCTCCACTGTGTAAGGTCTCGACTGGACCAGACACCAATGCCTGCTCTGTTACGTCTTGGCTCCACTGTGTGCAGTCTCGACTGGACCAGATATCAACGCTTGCTCTGTTACGTCTTGGCTCCACTGTGTGCAGTCTCGACTGGACCAGATATCAACGCTTGCTCTGTTACGTCTTGGCTCCACTGTGTGCAGTCTCGACTGGACCAGACACCAATGCCTGCTCTGTTACGTCTTGGCTCCACTGCGTGCAGTCTTGACTGGACCAGATATCAACGCTTGCTCTGTTACGTCTTGGCTCCACTGTGTGCAGTCTCGACTGGACCAGACACCAATGCTTGCTCTGTTACGTCTTGGCTCCACTGTGTAAGTTCTCGACTGGACCAGACACCAATGCCTGCTCTGTTACGTCTTGGCTCCACTGTGTGAGGTCTCGACTGGACCAGACACCAATGCCTGCTCTGTTACGTCTTGGCTCCCCGTGTGCAGTCTCGACTGGACCAGACACCAATGCTTGCTCTGTTACGTCTTGGCTCCACTGAGTGCAGTCTCGACTGGACCAGAAACCAATGCTTGCTCTGTTACGTCTTGGCTCCACTGTGTGCAGTCTCGACTGGACCAGATATCAACGCTTGCTCTGTTACGTCTTGACTCCACTGTGTGCAGTCTCGACTGGACCAGACACCAATGCCTGCTCTGTTACGTCTTGGCTCCACTGTGTGCAGTCTCGACTGGACCAGATACCAACGCTTGCTCTGTTACGTCTTGGCTCCACTGTGTGCAGTCTCGACTGGACCAGATACCAACGCTTGCTCTGTTACGTCTTGGCTCCACTGCGTGCAGTCTCGACTGGACCAGATACCAACGCTTGCTCTGTTACGTCTTGGCTCCACTGCGTGCAGTCTCGACTGGACCAGATACCAACGCTTGCTCTGTTACGTCTTGGCTCCACTGTGTGAGGTCTCGACTGGACCAGACACCAATGCCTGCTCTGTTACGTCTTGGCTCCACTGGGTGCAGTCTCGACTGGACCAGACACCAATGCTTGCTCTGTTACATCTTGGCAGCTACTCAATGCAATTGATATCAAAGAAACAGAATAGTTCCTGGGTTTGTTAAAATCTCTACTAAAGTTATATCATGACAGGATAAAAGTATGTGATATTGCGACTTAGTATTATTATTCATGAGTTGAGTGGTTTTCCATCAAACAGTATAGATACCTGCAGAAGTCGACCAGATTGACAAAGATGACAAAGTCTTTTGGTCTAGCTGCTTCAAGACCTTGCATTGGGTCTGAGCTGACAGCAAAGAGGGTAGACGAATCACCCTCCCCCATGTCACCCTGCAAACAGCAACAGACTCTCAAACACACTAACTCAATCACAACAATTTTCCCAAAGTTCCTTGATCAAACTACACCTTTCCATGAAAAATATTTAATGTAACCACAATTAATTTTACCTGCTTATCCAAACCTACTGCATTCTAAAATACCAACATTGCTAAAAACATATCACTTGCAGAATAAATGCACAAACTGGCCAATTAATTCCATGTAAAGCACTCAGACGTTCACAATTCCCTGCCTTATTTAACTGCACAATGCTAGGAAAATGCCTACATGCTCAATTTATTGAAAATTTAGTACAGAAAAGTACAAACCATATTTGCAGCTGGTGCTTTAGTTGCGGTGAGATCCAGCCTCCGTACCATAGTGAGGATGGAGTGAATCAGTTCATCATAGATGACCTCAGTGAGAGCAAGTCTGACCTTTAGCTCAACGCCCTCGTGTGTTAGTCGCTGCAACCAATGAGTGTGGTCAAAAGTCACAAGACTAAGTGAGGCAGGTCACTACTGGCAACCTTGCAGAATAGTGACCATTAGTGACCAATGACTGGACATTGGCAGTTGTAAAAGACGGCCCGGTTTGCATCAATATGTGCTGTTCATAGCTCATTTCAAGCATGTGGCGCAGTAATGGACGCGTGCAGACTGAAGCAAACCGGAGCACTATTAGGAACTCAAAATGCACTAAGACGCAATATTTCCATAGCGAAAATTTGCCTAGGATGATGTGGAATTATTTTATTATTGCACTGATGTGTCAAATTTAGGCAAAACTATAGCTATAACAACATATTTGTATGCATCTTTGGAGCATGTGGCATTCCAGCACACAACAGGTCACTGACACGTTTCCGCTGTCCAGGTGAATCGCTGCTCCCTGCTGAATTAAATTTCCCATAAGAAATTGGATTTCATTTTGTATTTGACCAAATATAAGAGATCTCTGTTTATAAATGCAATCTAAATCTAATTTTATACTGAATTTCTTTATTTTCTTATTTATTCCTTGAACATTTCAGCATCATGATGTGGCAGCGCAAACTTCTCAAACAATATTAACCCTACAGGTGGCCCACGTGATCAGTGCAAAACTGGTCCTGGCCGAATTTCGACCCAATTCAGTATCTCTTTTAAAAAAAATTGTGTTTCCGTTACTAGCAACTGACAGGGGAATGCAAAGTATCATTGGAAAGCTCAATGTTGCTCCTTCTTGTGGCATTTTTATCAATGAGTTTTATTGCACCATATTTCAGTAATAGCTAATCACAACCAAGATTTCAAATGTCATAGTAGTAGATGCCCAAATATGGCCGATTCTACTACGCTCTGCATCAGGAATTTACATTCCCATTCGTATGGTCTAAACTGGGAAATGGAGGTACAGATGGAAAGCCCAAAGTCCAAAGAAATTTATGTCAATGGTCAGCCAATCAACGCATGCCTCTAAAACGTCTTCTTGTTGACGCTGGTTTCATTCCATCACGACGAAAGTTGGCTTAGTCCGCCATTTTTTTGTCTCTTCGATGATATAGTTGGATTATTTCAAATGTCCAAATAAGTATATCAAAAAATACTTGATAGTATTCGTGTATCAAGTTATTATACTAGTTCAGACAGTTACACAGACTTTGGGGGCAGTCTTGAAATGGATATTATGCAAGTTACTGGTGAGTAACATCACCGGACTTCCCGGTCTCGCACCCGAACCTGAGCCAATTTGCGCCAGCGAAGGATATGATGCATTCGGAGTTCAAACACAACATGTCCTCTAACCTGATGACATATATATATATATATATATGTGTGTGTGTGTAATTAGGAGCTGTAGGTATTACTTATTTTATCAATATGTAAGGAAATTGATAATGGATACGTCATGTTATCGGACAAGTGCGCCACGGCACACAACAGTACTAGGACGTAGGCCTATTGCCATATCAGTTGTATTTGTTCTACAAAATACATAATAAAATGAAAAGTTCTGAATATATTCAAGTCTAGTTTTCATTATCACGCAGCTAAAATGTACAGCTACATTTGTCACACTGCATGTTTGGACATATAACCGCTCAATAATTATTTTGTTACTGGGCAAACTTGGGGGTTTCTACTTTAGCCTCGTCCTGACGTTTATGAATAGTCAACATTTTCTGAGTCTACCTAAAAAAATTCTTATAAATGAGTATATTTGATTAATTTTTTTGTAATCATTAGCTTGTATATATGGCTACATTTCTCTAATTGGACAGACACATACAACCACTTGGAAATTAACTAGTAGTAGGGTGACAAAAATAGTTTTTTGCATTTATTTTTGATCAAATTTAAACAGTTATATCTTCATGCAAATATTATCACTGCATAATAATAAAGCGTCTTTTTGCCAACAAAATTATACCTTCATCATATTTCTGCGATAAATATTAGCGAAGTTGTGATTTTTAAAAGCACCCTTACAAATAGCTCCAAATTGTGTACACCGTGGAAGTTTACCGTTGGTCCATTGTAGGGTTAAGAATGTTGAAATTACAAAGAAAGACGGCTTTCACTGCTGAAGTTAGTTTAATAAAAAAAGGAATTTAAATAATATTTTATCTGCATTCTAACAATATCAAGATCCAGCGTAAAGATATTCCTTTGGATCAGGTCAGGATCAAATGCAACTGTATCAACGAACCTTCACTTTGGTACTTTCAAGCAAATATTTCCAAAGTGCGAAGTAGTCTCGGTAGGATATGTGTTGTGTGGCTCCCTCTGGTGAGTAGTCCTTGTCTCCGTCTAGACCCCCCTCATTGTCTCCATTGATTGTTGTGACAACGGGATGAGAGCAGGTTCTAATTAAGCCTTGGTACACTGCGACAACAAATATTCAAAGTCCACAAAATGTCCTTGTTCAATAACATTAATTGAAGAAATATCTTACTGTAAACCACAATACATTAGACGCTATCTATAACTCCATCCTCAATTAATTTTTAGTTCTTTTCATTTTGTCTTTTAATAAAGTAATACCTTAGCCAGGTCTGTGCTAATTATTAATAGTCACAGCTTTTAAATATACAGTGGCACCCCACTATTAAGATCACCCTTGGGACAGGGCAAAACTGACCTGAATAGTGAAGTGACCATATTAGTTTCCTATACTATTACAAAAATAATTTGTGACTGTCCCAGGGTGACCTTAATTGTGAGGTGGCTGTATTACCGAGGTGACCTTAATTTTGAATTGGCTCTATTACCGAGGTGACCTTAATTTCGAGTTGCCTGTATTACCAAGGTGACCTTAATTGTGAGGTGGTTGTATTACCAATGTGACCTTAATTGTGAGGTGACTGTATTACCAAGGTAACCTTAATTGCAAGGTGGCTGTATTACCGAGGTGACCTTAATTGTGAGGTGGCTTTATTACCGATGTGACATTAACTGTGAGGTGGCTGTATTACAGAGGTGATCTTAATTGTGAGGTGGCTGTATTATGGATGTGACCTTAATTTTGAGGTGGCTGTATTACAGAGTTGACCTTAATTTTGAGGTGGCTGTATTACCGAGGTGACCGTAAAACAAGATTCTACTGTAACCATATAAAGTAAATAACCCCAAATTGAAGTCCGCTAATGAAGTCCGCTTTCTAATGCAGTCCATCAAATGCTCCCAGAATGCCTCTGACTCACCTACTCTGTTAACAAAGCCCCTGAAGACAGCCCCCTGGGGGGCGAGGGCACACAGCACCTTCAGGATGGCATGAAAGCAGCGGAAGTGAACCTTCTGGCTCAGCTTAGGGAAGTTCTCCATCTGCATCACTACAAGTCTCTCGAGAGACTGAAGGAATGTCTCAGAGATCTACAATATCAACATCACTACAAGTCTCTCTAGAGACTGAATGTCTCAGAGATCTACAACATCAACATCACTACAAGTCTCTCTTGAGACTGAAGGAATGTCTCCGAGATCTACAACATCAACATCACTACATGTCTCTCTTGAGACTGAATGTCTCCGAGATCTACAACATCAACATCACTACAAGTCTTTCTAGAGACTGAATATCTCAGAGATCTACAACATCAACATCAGCACAAATCTCTCTAGTGTCTGAAGGAACATTTCAGAGATCTACAACTTCAACATCACTACAAGTCTCTCTAGAGACGGAATGTCTCAGAGATCTACAACATCAACATCACTACAAGTCTCTCTAGAGACTGAATGTCTCAGAGATCTATAACATCAACATCACTACAAGTCTCTCTAGAGACTGAATGTCTCAGAGATCTACAACTTCAACATCACTACAAGTCTCTCTAGAGACTGAATGTCTCAGAGATCTATAACATCAACACAAGTCTCTCCTGAGACTGAAGGAACATTTCAGAGATCTACAACTTCAACATCACCACAAGTCTCTCTAGAGACTGAATGTCTCAGAGATTTACATCCACAATGTTGAGAACTGGTTCCAAGTGATTGATAGGTCCGTCAACCACACATAATTATAATAGAACTATTATACCGAGTGTGTCTTACATAGACAACATACTGAGTACGTCAAATGGTTAAGTTATTTATTCTTATTTTTAAATTTATTTTATTTGTACTGTGTATGTATTAGTTTGTATGTACCGTTCTGCAAACATTCAAGGATATGGTGCTTTAAAAAATAAACATTGTTAATGCAGATGACTAGTCTAGTGAGATGTTACCTCGTCGAGCTGCGTGAGAATGCTGGCCAGGGCCTCGAGGAAACTGGGCAGGTTGAAGACTGTGTCGTCTGTCACCTCCACCTGGCTGCATGGTCAAGACAGTCAGATCACAGGACAAGACAGTGAAGGCAAAGGTCAAGACAGTCAGGTCATAGGTCAAGACAGTGAAGGCAAAGGTCAAGACAGTCAGGTCACAGGTCAAGACAGTGAAGGCAAAGGTCAAGACAGTCAGGACAAAGGTCAAGATAGTGAAGGCAAAGGTCAACACAATTGGGTCAAGGCACTATCCTCTTAGTAACAACTAATGAATGATACAATGAGCAACTCTCTTACAAATTACTAATGATATAATGTACAAATCTCTTATATAATAATAATAATCTTTATTTTATATAGCGCCATATCCATAACTTTCATAGCGCTTTACATAAAACTAAATTAAACAAATTTAAATATAAAAATAAACAAATTAAGATAATAATGCTGTGTAAACATCAGTAAATTAAAAAGAAAACAATTCTCATGGTAAAGTAAGTACTTAAAATGTTCTTTTGGCTGTTAATAATAAGACGTTTTATTTTCAAACATAATAACGATAATATATATATATACAATGTTTGTGGCACATAAATATGTACTGTCAGAAAAAGGGGTATACTGAAGAAAGTTCTTATAGTTGTATATCCCTGAACAAGTTTCTGTTGGTATTACACAGTATACAACTTGATCTTCACATTGATTTTGGGTGTGAATTATTGCACGAATTCTCGGTAAGTGATGACAAGCACTGGCATTAATAGTATATAAATTAATAATGAACATTCAAAAACAGTACATTACAATACAATCATACATTCATCAGGACATTTCCCTAGGCATTTGTTTAGGAAGAAAAGTGCATATTTAAGTTTAGTGTGCATTTTTTTTTCAAAGTTTTTAAAAAGATCAATATAAAAATATGAATAACTTAGAATAAAAATGTTTCTGTGGTCTTTCAAGCAGTGTTTGCCATAATGAAAAGGTGAGTTTTTAAGGCTGTCTTGAAGGATGGCAGGGAGGTTTTGGAAGTAACAGTAGTTGGTAGACCATTCCATATTGTAGTGGCACCGTGGACAAATGTGCATTCACCAGCTTTGGTTCGGGCTCTCGCAATCAAGATTGTTACCCTCAGCAGAATGAAGATGTCTGCCTGGTTTATAAGCTGACACAAGTGACTGCATATATGGTGGCGATAGTTCAGCATTTAACGCCTTATATGTAAGTTCTGCTATTCTGTAGGTAATGCATTGCTGGACAGGCAGCCAGTGGAGTTAGCGCAGTAGTAGTAATGCACTGTCGCATCGCGCACGCCGAGTTATTAGAATAACAGCAGCATTCTGCAGTCGCTGCAACTTGCCAATGTTCTTGGCAGAAGTGCCAAACAGAAGCGAATTGCAATAATCTAAGCGTGATGTAATCGTTGCATTTACAACACGTTCTGCTGTCGACTGTGGCAGGTAACGGTGAATTTGGCCGATGTTACGTAAACGCAGTGAACAGGTACTAATGGCACATGCAGTCCAGCAACCAAATCAGATGTCGACCTGGGTACAATCGGTTTTTGCATCATTCATCAGCAAGTAGTTGAACGTCATCCAGGATTTCATGTCGTCAATGCACTGCTTGACACGATGCACAGCAGTAGAAAGAGAAATGACATTCAAGTCAAAATGACATAACAATTGTAAGTCATTGGCATAATGGTGATACATCAAATTATGGTTACAAATGTCACCGATCGGCTGCACATATAAAGCAAACAGCAGTGGACCTAACACTGATCCTTGCAGTACACCAGTGTGCAGTCGTTTCGCTTGAAGTTGCGCTACCGAGAACAACACTTTGTCTGTGATCGCAAAGGTACGACTCAACCCAACGTAATACAACTCCGGCGAGGCCATAGCGCCGTTGTAGACGATTGAGAAGTATTGTGTGGTCGATCGTATCGAAAGCAGCGCTTAGGTCAATGAGCATGACGACAGTGCCTTGCCTACTTTATCGTTTTAGTTTATCGATGTCCAAACATAAGCATAGAAGAGAATGAAAAAATACAAAACGCTATAAGGGAAGTGAGCAAACGGGACTGTGTTATTATGGGGGATTTTAACCATGGGCATATAAAATGGAAATCTCTACAGAGTATGGGTAGTGAGGACCACAAGTTTTTAGTTTTAGTACAAAATAGTTTCCTTTCTCAACATGTGCTAGAACCAACCAGGGGAGAGAATGTGTTAGACTTAGTTTTGTCCTCACAGAATGAATTAGTTGACAATGTTAAATTATGTGAGCCTCTTGGAAGTAGTGATCACAACCAGATACATTTTACCATTAAAGTAAAATCAGAAAGAAATAATAAAAAGCAGTTGAGGAGAAATTTCCACAAAGGAAGATATAAGGAAATGAGGAAATATTTAGCAAAGATAGACTGGAATAATACACTGAAGAATAAGACAGCAACAGAATGCTGGAATATCTTAAAGAATGAAATAGAGTGCATCGTAGATAAATTTGTTCCCTTCAAAAAACAAGGGAAACGGACCAGAAAGAAATACTTATCGAAAGAAGCCATTAGAAAAATTAAGTATAAACAAATGATGTGGAAGTCTTATAGACGTACTGGCAATGACGAAGACTACAACATTTATAAAGAAGCACTAAACCAAGCTACAGCTGAAATTAGAAATTCAAAGAGAAGCTATGAACATAAATTAGCTTGTAATATAAAACATGACAGCAAGAGTTTTTATGCGTATGTTCGAAGCAAACAGAAAGTTCAGGATAAGGTCGGTCCTCTAGAAGATAGTGCTGGAAATATAATATCAGAAGGATTCTTAATGGCAGAAGACCTAAATGAGTATTTTAGTTCAGTGTTTACCAGAGAAGACACTAGTTCACTGCCAGTACCAGAGGCTAAGTTCAAGGGGGCAGAATCAGACTATTTAAGACAGTTAATTGTAACCCCAGAAATGGTAGCTAAGAAAATTAGGGCTATGAAGGAAAATAAATCACCTGGAGTGGATGGTATTCCACCCAAACTACTAGTGGAAATTGTAGAACAAATTAGCATACCGCTTGCAACAGTTTTCAACTTGTCATTAGAAGAGGGAGTGGTTCCTTTAGAATGGAAAGAAGCAAACATTATACCGTTATTTTAAAAAGGTTGGAGAAACAAGTCAAATAATTATAGACCAGTTAGTTTAACATCGGTGATTTGTAAATTATTAGAAAGACTAATTAAAGATCACATGGTGGATTTTCTTGTTAAACATAACTTGATAAACCCATCTCAACATGGGTTTCTAAAAGCGAGGTCATGCTTAACAAATATGTTATGCTTTTTGGAAGATATAACTAAGTGGGTAGATGATGGATCACCAGTAGATATCATCTACTTAGATTTTCAAAAAGCTTTCGACAAAGTACCACATCAAAGATTACTGCTTAAACTAAAGGCCCATGGCATAGGAAATGGTATAATAAACTGGATAGAAAATGGCTGATTGACAGAAGACAACGTGTAGTAGTTGATGGTGAGGCTTCAAACTGGAAATCAGTTTTGGAGTGGGGGTTCCAGGGATCAGTACTGGGACCTATTATTCCATATATAAACCGATTTGACGATGATATAGCTAGCGCGGTGTTGGTAAATTTGCAGATGATACAAAAAAGTGTTTAGAAGGATTAAAGATGTGGGGATAGACAGCATTTACAAGATGATCTCGGACAGGCTGGATCAAATGGTCTCGAAAGTGGCAAATGTTGTTCAATTTTGGGAAATGTAAAATGCCTTCTGGCCATTGCGGGCTACGGGAAACCAAACATGTAGAATATACAATTGGGGGAACTGTACTAAGTACTACTGTAAAAGAAAAAGACTTAGGGCTGACAATTAGTGCTGACATGAAGGTTTCAGAGCAGTGTGGAATTGCAGCTTCAAAGGGAAATCAAATCCTTGGATTGATTAGGCGAAATATAGCATATAAAGAAAAAGAACTAATAATACCGCTGTACAAAACAATAGTTAGGCCTCATTTAGAATATTGTATACAAGCGTGGAGGCCATACCGCAAGAAGGATATAGATATGCTAGAAAGAGTACAGAGGAGAGCGACTAAAATGATACAAAAACTTAGGGATCTTAGTTATGAAAAACGCCTAAAAGAATGTGGTTTAACAACACTAGAGACCAGGAGATTGAGAGGAGATCAGATAGAAGTGTTTAAAATATTGAATGGTTATAAAAATATTGATAGAAATATGTTTTTTTCAGTTAAGGAAGATAGAAAGACTAGAGGACATGAAGTTACATTAGTAAAGGAGCAGTGTAGATTAGACGTGAGAAAGTTCTCATTTTCACAAAGGACTGTGAATGAATGGAACAGATTATCTGATGATTGTGTGGGTGCTAGTAGTGTGAATATGTTTAAAAATAAAATCGGCACATACCTCAGAAGGGCTGGATATATGTAAATAAAAAGGTTGGACTCTCGATAAGCCAAAGGGCTTCCTTGTCCACCTGCCATCTAGAGTTAATTCTCTGGATGGCAATCTTGTTAAATCTTGTTAAATCTTGTCATTCCACTTACGTCGATAGATGGTTTTGACTCGAATGTCACAACGCCGACACTAGTCTGGGTAGCAGACACTGGCAGATTCGACGCGATCGATTTGGCAAACGACAGTACTTGTTGATACGATTGCGCCATGCTACCAAAACGATCAATGACCAGTATAACGTCAGCTCGACAGTTCGCTACATCTGAAGAAGACATATCAAGAATTACCCAGATTGGCCGATGGACAATGAAGACATTGGCTTTGAGGGAGTCCAAATATTGTGCATACACGCGCACAGGCGTGCACGTATGCATGTAATTATGAAAAAACAAGAACAAACAAGTGCATCTGTACCTCAATCTACAGCATGAATAAAATAGATTAATATAAACAATAAGTCCGCAAATAATATTCTATTCATTACAAAAACGCGATGTAGGTTTTACTAAAAGGATGAAAGACTACTATTAAAGGGAATAAAAACATATATGGCTTGAATTCATATTATATTACATCCTGCTATCTATTTCCATGTCCACCAAGCCAAAAAAAAATTAAAAATTCAATGAATTAGAAATTCCACATTTTATGATGTGCATCCGGACATTTTCGAATATGCATATTTTTGGCGCGCTTTTCGGGATGCCGAGATATGACGTCACACATGACCCATAGTCGAATCAGGCCGACCCTTTCCATGCATTCAGAGCATGTTTACAAGGATAGCTTTCGGATCGAAACGAACGTCAAAATGAGTTATTATGCGATATTCCGATGTAATACAAACACTAGTCATCATAGAGGATCAAGCAGTTATCTTACGGTTCCACATGAATCGAATTTTATTCAAAACAATGAATGCGAATGAGCCTACAATTCGACTAGGTTTCGCCGAGCTTGGGCTCGTTTTTAGAATAATTATATCGGATGCAATCAACGGGAGATAATCTACACCAATAAACATACATAACAAACATATATTGTATCCAGCTACAGAAAGTAACGTGTATAAGTGTATAATCTTATAATATCACTAGAATATCTGAAGGAGGAGTTGTACAATTTATCATAACAACTTAAATCAGTCATCGAATTTCTGTCGGTCCTACTAGCTCATTTGGTAAAGGCGTTGGTTCATTGGCATTTATTTTGTAATCGGGCGACGCCGGTTCAATCCCGACACCAAACCATTGTTTTTTTAAAACTTTTTATGTTTATGTTTTCACCAAGTAATATAAACCAAATAATGTTTATATTCTAGTGATATTATGAGATTATACACGTTACTTTCTGTAGCTGGATACGATATATGTTTGCTATGTATGTATATTGGTGTAAATTATCTCCTGTTGGTTGCATTCGATATAATTATTCTGAAAACGAGCCCAAACTCGGCGATACCTAGTCGACTTGTAGGTTCATTCGCATTCATTGTTTTGAATAAAATTGAATTCATGTGAAACCGTAAGATAACTGCTTGTTCCTCTATGATGACTAGTGTTTGTATTACATCGGATTATTGCACAATAACTCATTCTGACGCTCGTTTCGACCCCAAAACTATCCATGTAAACATGCTCTGAATACATAGAAAGGGTCGGCCTGCTGCGAGTATGCGTCATATGTGACGTTAAGATACCACGTGATCGCCTAGCTCATTAAATTTTTATTTTTCGCGGGAATCGCTACACAGACGGGTTTAAAATCGAATGTATGCTACAAATGTATTTTTCTGTATTTTTTTATTTTAATGTTCTCGAATGTTACATGCAATGTTAAACTTTGTGTACACATGGAAAACGGATTTTAGCTAAAGCCCTGTTTTTATTTCCTTTAAGGCATAACAGTCGCCGTTACAGGAGTCACAACATGCATGCATGCATAGATATACATACACACGTACGTACGTACGTACGTACGTACGTACATACATACATACATACATACATACATACATACATACATACATACATACATAAATACACACATGCACACATGCACACATGCACACATGCACACATGCACACATGCACACATACATACATACATACATACATACATACATACATAAATACACACATACACACATGCATACATACACACGCACACACACACGCATACCACACACACACACACACACACACACACACACACACACACACACACACACACACACACACACACACACACACACACACTAACACATATACATGCATACGTACATACATGCATGCGTACATATTCACATCGTACGTTCGTACAATTTTAAAACGCTCACGGATTTAAAGTTATGCATGAATGTATTACACACAGACCATTTTTTTCGAGAGATATTTCATTACGTTTCTACAAAACAAATGTTTGTATTCGTCCGTCATCTTACCTGGTACTGGGCAGGGGCGTCCATTCGGTAATGACGCAACAACTAAAACTAGATCATTTAATACTTTCTTAAACATAAATCGTTTACTTACATATCATATCACTCTGGGAAGCGTTCGGCCACCCTGGAATTACTGCGCAAAGACTATTTGTACAACTGACTGAACTGGGGCACCGTGGAATGAAAGAACTTGCCCAATATTCGGCAATTGTAAAAATGGTCCGACTCTAGCCTATATATTATATAGCATAACGCTATTCACACTTCCACAAGATACCCGTTCTAACTATCAAAGTGCATTCTTTCGATGATTTTAACAACGATTTTAAACCGACTTTGCACAGTAAAGGTTATTGTTATACTGCTAATATGAAAATCAACGAATCTAATTCGCGATGGATTAAATCAACAGCGGAGGGATTGTGCTTGGTCGTACTAACAGCGCACTGACATAGTGATGTAGACCTTTACGATAACCAATAACTAGGATTGTTGAAACACCTCATCAACACAGTGCTACACATGGTCTATAAACCTACTAACCAAACAGCAAGACATTAAGGTATCAAATGGAAAACAGTAGACTCAAATACTATTGTATATATCGTTACTCACCACGGAAGACCAGAGCGACAAACATCCACACCCCACGTGTCATGTTGACCACTGTCGATGGAAACGACAACATTAGATCATAATCATATACAGATGATGATGATGACATGTCGAATCACAATGATGAGATCATATTTTTTGTGTTGCCACATTTCGCAATTAATCTGAACGTTTTGTGGGCGTATAGTACGGTACAGGGCAGTAGATAGTAGGCGCTGTACGATCTCAAAAGCCTACTTATAAAAAAGAATTTAATGACCACTAAACGATTCGAGCACATAGCTGAGTCAGCAATAATGCGAGACAAATCCTATGTATAAAAAAAGATCAAAGGCTTTGTGTTTGACACTAATGAGTTTGGGAAAGCTACTTATAAAAAACGTGATTGATGAGCGATGTAATTTGATACTAATTGGATGATTGACAGTACACTAGAGAGATGCCACCTAGCGGTGAGTGCAGAGAGTATTTTAGTCCTAGCGATCAACGCCGTACCTAGAGCGCGCTGACGTAAGCAATAATGCGTTTAATAATAAAGTATATAAGTTTAGTTTCGTACTTTATAACCATGCTAAAGTATATAAGTTTAGTTTCGTACTTTATAACCACGCTAAAGTGAAGTGGACCACCTATAACTGGGGTAGGAGTTGTGCTGACGTAAGCAATACGCTGGGGTAGGAGTTGTGCTGACGTAAGCAATACGCTAACCATTGTGTATTAAAACCATTGTATAAACGTTGAGATGTCCCCGTATGTTATGTTGACAGCAAGAGGAGCGACGACGACTGCTGCAGCGATAAGGGCTGCTGCCCTACTGGTCTTTGAACCCTGGATGACAGCATAGCTGGCTAACGGCGTTGTTCTGGTGGACGGATTAAAACGAAAGCAATGCGTTTAAATACGTCTAGTCGTGGGATTATCAAATGCATAAATACACTAACATTCAGTAGGGTGTTTATGCATTGAAAATAGACGCGTGAAAACGTGAGTAGTGACTGGAATATTTATTGTGTGTAATATTGCAGCGTTCGCCCGCGACCGACGGGTTGGCGCCTGTCGGTCGCCGGCGGGGAGCCGATCTCCGGCGGAAGACCGAAGCCTTCCCGCCGATAGAGTTCTGGAGGCGTTATCGTCCTCCATAAGCCGTTTGGTAGCTTGACGAGAAAGACTCGCGCTAGATCGGGGACAATCTCATCATCGTCACTGTAGTAAGCTGCTGCTGCTGTGACATTGGGCGACGGCGTAACAGGTGCTGGCGAAGGCGCACGGACGGACGGCGCGACCTCGCATGTTGTTCGTGTCGACTTTGTCGTCGACGCGTCGGGGAGCAAAATCGGCCTACGCGGGGTATATGTGTCCCTTGTAGGCAGTTGGATCGGTCTATGAAATAGACAAAGGATGAATAAAATGAGTGAGATAGTAAATTGAAATAAAATACTGTCTTGGTAAAATACATTGTTTAAATAAAATGTACTTATAAATAAAATGCATGCATGTTTAAACGGTAAAATGCGTACTAGTATGCATTAAATAATACAACATGCATTTAAACGATAAAACAATTTAAATAAAACAATAAAAACGTGCATTTAAATAAAATGCATGCATGTTAAAAATACATGTGTTTAAATAACAATAAAAACGTGCATTTAAATAAAATGCATGCATGCATGCATGTTTAAACGGTAAAACTAGTGAAAACATGCATTACAACAATAAAAACGTGCATACTAGTAAAACATTTAAATAATACAACAATAAAAACGTGCATTTAAATAAAATGCATGCATGTTATAGTAAGCACTGTTTAAATACGTTACAACAATAAAAACGTGCATTTAAATAAAATGTATGCACTGTCTTACCGTGGTTTCGTTGTGGACATGTTGTTAGAGCGATGGGTGGAGACGACGTGTTTGCGTGGTTGTAAAAGCGTGTATGAAATGTGCGCGTCGTGAAAACAGCGGTGGCGGCGGCGCATGACACTACGACTGATTTTGATTGACATGTGAACGGAGAACAAAGGGATTTTTACAAACGTTAAATGAAACGTTAAAAGTTCGAAATTAAACGTTATATACGATCACTGGGGGGTCAGGAAACACGAGATGCGTATATATAAGAGAAATTTGCGGTAAAAGTCACATTTGACGATGAATGCACTGACGTGAACGTTAGCTTTTTTTCCTAAAACAAATTCCTCGGAGAGTAAACGGAATGCGTTAAGCGCACATGTGTGACATCTGTTGCGCGTGACTTAACGAGTTGGAATGTGAACGGAGAACAATGGATTTTTACAAACGATAAATGAAACGTTAAAAGCGCGAAATAAAACGTTGTATAAGATCGCTGGGGGATCAAGACACACGAGATGCATAGATATTAGAGAAATTTGCGGTAAAAGTCACATTTGACAATGTATGCACTGACGTGAACGCGAACTTTTTTTCGAAAACAAAATGCCTGGGTTGGATGAAGTATGCGCGACGATAATTGAAAAAAGATAAGGATATGAGTGTGAAGTGCGCATGCGCGTTATAGTGTAGACAATGACATTTCAAAAACAATAAACGAAACGTTAAAAGCACGAAACTAAACGTTGTATAGATTCTCTGTGGAGTCAGGACACGCGAGGTGCATCGATATTAGAGAAAATCGATGTAAGGAGAGATTTAACGGCGAATGTACCGACGTGACCGGATACTTTTTTTCGAAAACAAAATGTCTGAAATGTACGAGGCACGCACACTGATAATTGAGTAAGATGACGTATTAGGATGAAGTGCGCATGCGTGTTATTTGGAAAAGGTATAAAACGGGTGAGAAAATGTTATATTGTATGACGCCGAACTTCTAACCGTGTATTCTTTCTACAGAGCAGCAAGCAGCAGACGTTCTTCCGCAACATGGCGGATGAAAGTCAACAACAAACAAAAAAGTCGAAGGCGCCGCGTAAGCAGTCGATGAAGGCGACGGCGGCGGCCAGCAGCAGTCAACCTTCGGCACTGATTGCAGCCTTGTCAACGGGGGTGTCACCACCCGTTAAGCGCCCCGTTACGCTGATCGCGGCCCCGTTGACGGTCGGCCGAAAACGGAGCGCCGAAGAGGCGCACTTGGAACAGCCCGACGAGACGGCCGCGCAGCCCCCGGTCCTGTCGCGGAGCGATTCTATGGAGCGTGAATCGGCGGCGTCGACACGCGCCACAGCGGTGAGTCTGAGACATCTGAAGTGCGCCGTCAACGGCGTATATAGAATCCTGTCACCCGTTACGATCGAGGCCGTCTCGTACAAAGGCGAACCCGGCACCACCTATTTGGGATGTTCCCGTTGTCGCCGGAAATTACAGACAAACAAAGACGGGGCCCTGATATGTCGAACGCACGGTGAAGTGTTTGTACCGAAATATTTCTTCGCGTTGCGTGTGATGGTGAAGGACGGCGAGGAGGACGAAGATGAGCTTTTGCTTACGTTGTTCGATAGCCAAATGTCTAATCTCGTCGAGTTCACGGCCGAGTACCTGACGGAATTGAACGAGGAGGATCTCCGCGATACCGTGCTCGAGTTAACCGGTACTAAAGTGGAGATTAGTGTGCGGAAGACGACTTGGAACGGGGACCCCTCGTATACAGTCCGCACACTAAAAAGATATGACGATGATGACTAATGTTCTTGTTGTTGTGTTGTTTGTAGGAAGAGGAGGAAAATTGGCCGCTACTGGTAGATTTATTGAAGCACGCCAACGAACGACAACGAATGAGAGATCGTCAGGGGCTGGAACTAAGCAAGCAGACCTTTGAACTATTAGCCGAGTCGGCCGAACAATATATAAGAGCGTTTTGGTTGGCCTATGAAGCAAGCCTATTTCGTAGTAGTTTGATGTACTAACAGTTGTGCTTTATATGCTTTAGGAAGTGCGCTGCGTACTCCAAAAAATGCTTGCAAACAACAAAAGGATTCGCGCTCAGTACGACGAGGTTGCAACGTTCGTAAGAACGTTGTTGGAAGGGGGTGTGCCGGCGGGGTCAGTAAAGATGGAGGAGGAGGAGAAGAAGGAGGATGAGGACTAATCATAATAATGTGTTTGTAGGACGCTCTGATGCAACACACCAGACGTGAGTGTATGAGCGACTTCCTACACGCGTTGCTGACGGTGATATCACGTAAAGAGTAGAACTGCTTTGTGCTGTAGGGTAGTGGCGGAGGAGTACGTGACGTTCACGTATTGGAGGCGATAATCGAGGAGGCGCTGGGCTCGCCCCGAACGCGCCCCCCTCCACCGACGTATAACGACAGCCTGGCGACGATGGGACCGTACTGGAGCGTATCGGAGGAGCTGGGGACGTGTCAACGGCAACTCGTCGTGCCGAGCCGGAGTCAGTTGATCGTACGTTACGAACGACTGGCTATGGATCTCATCGCCGAGACTATCGGCGAAATGGTTCTGGAGAAGGCGCGGGATCATTGCGGGCTATGCGAACCAAATGAAGGCTGCCCCTACGTTCACATGGCCGGCTATCGCGCGGGACGGCCGAATCGCGTCTACATGCAACGTTTCGTTAAGCCGGGCTGTATTGTGACGCGGTATTTCAACGAGGTCATGGAAACGTTCCTACGTCGATCGCTCATTCCGTGTTTTACGAGACTAGTGCATATACTAAGCGAGACTACGGTGTCGATTTCTTCCGGTGATCAGCAGCCGCAAACGGGCCGTGCAGGAGAATTGTATTTGGTCCAGTTTGTCTCCAACTGGTTGTTGGGGACGAATTGGCGAGATTACATGAATCGCGTGCAACTCGAGTCGGCCGTGCACACGTACGTGCAACGTCGGAGCGGACTGGAATGAACGAACACTAGTAGAATAGAGAACATTTGCTTGCTATCGAAACGAAGGCTTCACACTGTTGTAAAAGTACCGAATAAAACGTTGAAAATGTTCTTTCCGTTTCCGAGTTACCTAGTTAGAAAAATCACCGCTAGTTAGAAAAAACCACCACACAGTTAGAACATTCTACCGCTAGGGTTAGAAACACTAGTTAGAAAAACCAACACCACCGCTAGGATCAGTTAGAACATTCCACCGCTAGGGTTAGATTAGAAAAACCACCACCACCACCACACAGTTAGAACATTCCACCGCTAGGGTTCTTCCCGCTAGGGTGTACACACCACCGCTAGGATCAGTTAGAACATTCCACCGCTAGGGTTAGAAACACTAGTTAGAAAAACCACCACACAGTTAGAACATTCCACCGCTAGGGTTCTTCCCGCTAGGGTGTACTTACCACCACCACCACCACCACCACCGTCACCGTCGCCGTTATAAATAGCGACGCTCGAAAAATATCATTAGAGAGAATGCCACCACCATCACCACCTACTAGATGGCAATGTCCGAAATGTGGGCGCTATTTCGCGACGCAGTCGACGTTCGAACGACACGTAAAGGGTTCGAAAATATGCAGCGACGAAGCGCTATGCGTAAAAGGTCGAGAGTGTCCAAAATGTGGCAAGCTATACACCAGGCGTTACGCTATGCTACGACATCTGAGGCTGCAGTGTGGCCGTTCGTCGCCACCTAGTAGTGAATCAGTGGAGGAGGAAGAGGCCGCCGCTAGGGCGCCGCCGTCGCCCGACGATCTACAGCGTGTCGTAGACGAGCACCGGCGTAGCATAGAGACGTCGGTGGCGCGCGGCGTCATACAGTCGCGTTACAACTATCGTATGACCGCCTGTACGAGTACGCGCGTACTCGAACCGCGTCTGAGGGAAATGTTTCGCGCGCAAAAGAACGCGTTTAAAATTAACGTTAGTTATGGTTTTGTATTACGCCACAAGGTGTCGGGTCGGTACCGATATTTTCATTCTTCGTGTAACTGTTGCGGACGCCTCCTCGAAACACCCGCCCTAGTTACCGATAGCCGTTCATTCGAACGATTCCTCGACGCCGTGCGCACTACCGACGTACTGCAGTACGCCATCGCGCAGCGTCCCGACTCGGGATGGATCGTCGAGCTCGTAACTAACGCCACCTACTTCGTGAACGTCATCATCAATCATCCTATCGGCTGCGTTGGCGTGACGACGCTTCCCGCCTACGTGCGCCTCAACAGGTCCATCGTGTCGTTGACGAACGATGTTCGAGGCGCGCCCTACGACGACCATCTGTGTCTCTTCCGATGCATCGCCCTTCACCTGCAAGGTCACCGACGAGGCCAAAGTATCCGTCATACGAACCGTTTAACGAAAGACGCTAAACGTCTGCACGCGCGGTATCGTCGCGACACGGCGACGACCTCGAACGGCGGCGGCGTGCGCCTGAACGAACTGGATCGCGTGGAGACGGTTTTCGGCATCAACGTCGTCGTCTATCGTCGACTGACGAACGACGTCGCCGAACTAGTCCGTCGATCGCTCGAAGCGCACCCCACGACGCTGAACGTCAACCTGTACGAGTCGCACTTCTCGTACATAAGCGATCGGCGCGCGTACACGAAAACGTACAAGTGCGGGAAATGCGGCAGCGTCCTCTGGCGGAGCGCGCACGATTTACGACGTCACGAATCGACGTGCGAAGGCGGCGTTCGTCACGTGTTCCCCGGCGGCGTCTACCGACCGACGGCGTCCGTATTCGAGCGGCTCGACGACGAAGGCATCGACGTCGGCGACGACGACCTGCGCTACTACCCGTACCGCGCGACGTTCGATTTCGAGTGCTATTTCGCCGATAACGATCTGCCGACGAATAGCGACAAATGCCGCTGGATAGCGCGACACGAACTGCTCAGCGTGAGCGTCGCGTCGAACGTGCCCGGTCACGAAGCGGCGCGCTGTTACGTCACGACCGGCGATTCGTCGGAGCTCGCGCGTCGCCTCATCGACGACCTGGAAACGGTGAGCGCGGCGGCGTGCGCGATTCTACGTCCCCGCAACGACGCGACCTTCGAGGCGCTCGACGCGCTCGACGCCGACTGGCGGCGACGATGCAACGACGACGACGACGCCGCCGACGCGTCACCGTACGCCACTCTCGCCGACCGGCTGTGGACGTACCTTCGACAAATGCCCGTATTGGGATTCAATTCGGGTAAGTACGACTTGAACGTCTTCAAAAAGTACTTGACCCCCTGCTCATAACCGACGACGCGCAGCACACGTCGTCGGCGTTTACCATTAAACGTCAGAACAATTACATGTGCCTGTCGACGACGACGTTGAAGTTCCTGGACATAACGAATTACCTCGCGCCCGGCGTTAGCTACGATCGCTTTCTGAAAGCGTACGGTTGCTCGGCAACGAAGGGCTACTTCCCGTACGAGCACATCGACGCGTTGTCGCGTCTGGACGAAACCGCCCTGCCGTCGCGCGAAGCTTTCTACAGCCAGCTGAAACGCGAGGGAATCTCCGCGGAGGCGTACGAGATTTGCGCGACGGCGTGGCGCGACGAGGGCATGAAGTCGATGCGCGATTTTCTTGTGTGGTATAACAATCGTGACGTGGCGCCGTTTCTCGAGGCCGTCGATCGCCAGTTCGCCTTCTATCGGCGCCGACGTATCGATATGTTCAAGGACGCCATCAGCGTACCGGGGTTGACGTTGTTGTACCTGTTCAACGATCTGCCGAAGTCGATCCATTTCTCGCTCTTCAACGAGCCGAACAAAGATCTGCACCGTCTGCTGCAGGCGCAGATCGTCGGCGGCCCGTCGATCATCTTCGCGCGCCACCACGAGGCCGACGTGACGTCGATTCGTGGCGACGGCGGCGCGCCGTGCCAATCGATAGTAGGCTTCGACGCAAACGGCCTCTATCTATGGGCGATAATGCAGGAGATGCCGACGGGCTGGTACACGCGCCGAAGCGCTGAGAACGCCTTTCGAGCGGAACGCGTGCACCGCTACGGTCGTATGGCCGTGGAGTGGTTGACGCGCTTGGAGGCGGAAACCGGCGCGCGTATACGTCACCAGTTGAACGGACGCGAGAAGCGCATCGGAAAGCACCGAGTCGACGGCTGGTGCGCCGCCACGCGAACGGCGTATCAATTTCACGGCTGCTATTTTCACGGCTGCCCGACGTGTCAGGCGCACGTGACGACGAACGCCGTCAACGGTCAACCGATGACGACGCTGTACGCCGCGACGATCGCCGTGACCGCCTACCTGCGCCGTTTCGTCGTCGAAGTCGTCGAAATGTGGGAGTGCCAGTGGCACGCCGTGCAACCGCCGGCGGTGCCGACGCCGCCCGACGCGTCACGATGGCAACCGACCGCCGCCATTACGCTCTCGACGATACTGGAGGCGGTGCGCGACGGCTCTCTGTTCGGCCTCGTGCAGTGCGATATCGCCGTACCGGAAGCGCTGCGCGACAAGTTCGCCGAGATGCAGCCGGTATTCAAGAACGTCGATATCGTGCACGACGAGTTCAGCCCGTTCATGCGCGACTACGCCGAATCGCACGATCTCCTCACGCGACTTCAACGCACGCTCGTCGGTAGCTACTTCGGCGCGGCGATCTTGCTCGCGACGCCGCTCCTACGCTGGTATCTGGCGCACGGGCTCGTCGTCGAGCGCGTCTACCAGATCGTCGAGTACGCGCCGATAGCGTGCTTTCGCCGTTTCGGCGACGCGGTTTCGACGGCGCGCCGCGAGGGCGATATCGATCCCGACAAATCGATCCTACGGGAAAACGATTACGAGCGTCGATCGGCACCGGGAAATCAAGTACGCGACGCCGGTCGGCGCGTCGATGCTCTTCAACAATCGGCGCTTCCGGCAACTGGACGTCGTCGTTGACGACGCGCTGTACGAGGTGGCGCTGAATAAGCGTAAAATCGTCTACGGCCTGCCGATACATATCGGCTATTTCGTATTGCAGTACGCAAAATTGAGAATGCTGGAATTTTATTACGATTTCGTCGACGCCTACATTCCCCGTCCGCTCTTCCAGTACTGCGCTATGGACACCGACTCGGCGTACATAGCCCTAGCCGGACGTGACGTCGACGCGCTCGTACCGGAAGAACGTCGCGAACACTACTTCCGGAATCGTTCGCTCTGGTTTCCGGCCGAATGCTGCGACGCGCACATGGACGCCTACGTATGACGGCGCGTCGCCGGACTAGCGTGGGACGGCGGCGCGGCGGCCTGCTGCGCGCGCCGACGCCTGTTCGATCGTCGAACGCCGGGTCTCTTCAAAGAAGAGTGGCGCGGCGACGGAATCGTGGCGGTGTGCAGCAAAACCTACTACTGCTTCGGCGGCGTCGCCGGTCCGAAGTACAGCACGAAGGGACTGAGCAAGCGACAGAACGCCGACATCGACGAGCACACCTTCCTCGCCGTACTGCGCGACCGTCGCAACGGCGTCGGCTGGAACCGCGGTTTCCAAGTGAAAGACTCGTCCGTGTTGACGTACGTTCAAGAGCGCGCGGCGTTGAGCTACTTCTACGCTAAACGCCGCGTGCTCGACGACGGCGTCACTACGGCGCCGATACTCGTCTAACTCGTAAACACTCGTCTAACTCGTAAACACTCGTCTAACTCGTCTACTACTAACCTAACCCCCACCACCCCCCTAGGGGTAGTTTCTGTATGTATGTATGTATGTATGTGTGGGTAATAATAAACACCAACAATTGTATACGTCATTTGTTCGTTTTTATTTCTTCTACTACAAGCGGTGGTTAATGAGGTTTTAATAAATCGTGTACGAGACAGTCATTGTTCACCCTATCGGTGCCGAATAGGCTCTGGAACGTCGTCAACGGCATCCCGCGACATCGGAGGAGAAGGTAGGCGACGCAATATTGTCCGCACACGTTAGAGATGACGCTCTGCAGGCGCTTGTCGTTGTACGTCCACGCGTCGCCGCAGTGGCGGCGCAGGAAGGCGCGGAAGTCGGCGTGCAGCGGCGGCAGACCGTACGAATCGAAGTACTCGCCTCGTCGGTCGGCGCCGACGTAGACGGCCACCCAGTGCTGTCCCGGTTCGCCGCCGTCGTCGGTGTTGCACACGAAGGCCGTCGGGTAGGTGGTGGCGCCGGCGGCGGTAAGTAGCGCGTCTTTAGGCACGACGCCGACGACGATACGTTTAGCGTACGTATCGAGTTCCAGACGACGCATCAGTTGAAACGTATCCATAGTTACCAGTCGTAAATGACGTTCCGGTTCCGGTCGATTTCCATCACCGTCTCGAATTCCGCGTACACGACGACGTTCACCGGACGCGCTTGCGGCGTCTCGAAATGCATATCGACGCCCACGCACCCCTGACGCACGACGTTGAAATGATCGCCGTCGCAACAGTCGGGGGTCAGGTCGAAACCGAAGATGCTGTAGCCGGCGCCGAAGTCCGTGCGAGATACGTCGTTCCCCTCGTCCTCGAACGCCTTTCCGGTCGCCTCGAAGAGATTCATGTAGCTGCGCACGTACCGGTTGTGCGGGAAATCCGGCTGCAGCGGCTTGCTCGGCACCTGACGTCCGTCGACGACGAGCGACAGGAAGTTTATGTCGTTGTGACGCGCGTCGAACGGATTTCTAGTGTAGTCGCCGTTGTAGGCGACGTTGTCGATCATCATCAGGAAGAGGCGTTTCGGAATCGCGCCCATGTACAGGTTCTCGTGCGTGTGCGATAGCGCGCCCGCCGTTATCGAGAACGATTTGCAGTCGACGCGACGCATCGGAAACTTAGCCGTTCCCAACGCCCACGCTTTGATATGTCCCATCTGGACGGCCGGGTTCAACTTCACTTTTCGCACGTGCAGTCGAATCGCCTGCAGCACGACGCGCCACCCCGGTACGGCTTGCGCGCCCATCAGCGAGAAGGCGTCCTTCGAGCGCACTATGCGCACTTTCGTGTCGACGCCGTTCGGTAGGTGTTTGTTTAGCATAAACGCGTCGACGTGCAGGCGTCCCATCATCTCCACCTCGTGGCTATCGGCCGTCGCGATGCGTCGCGCCTCGAAGCCGAGGTTGGCGTTGCCGAGCGTGTCCATCCGTCCGGCGGTGTCTTTGTACCACAACGACGCCGTGAGATGCGAACGTTTCGCGTCGCTACCGTAACTTAGCAACGTCTCGAGGTAGGCCCGGTACGCGTACGTATTGGTCGACGGCGTCACGAGGGTGTTGTTCAGCGACACGTCGATTTGACTGATCATCGAATGCAGGAAATTGTTGACCGGCGCCACCGCGGCCGCGGCCGCCAGATCGGTACCGTCCCCCCGCGTCACTTTGAAGCGCACGTACAGTTGAATGCTCGCCAGGTCCGTATAGTCTTCGCCCGAACCCGGCACGAGGAACTCGATAGGGCCGCCGGCGTCGAGAGTCGTCAGCGGCTGGTAGACGGTCCAATGACTACTCTCGATGCTCGTCTGCGTCACCGGTCCGCTGAACAGCTCCAGTTCGACCTTCACGCCCTCGCACGTCGAGCCGTTCACGAACGCCATCGTTGTCGTCCGTTCGACGTCTTCCGCCTACTGACGACCGTCGCCGCTAGCCGCGCTCTCTTCATGCCGCCGCCGCCGCCGCCGCCGCCGCGGCGGTTTTTCTTACGTCGAGTTGATTGAATATCGTATGCAGGATGACCGTCGGATCTCCTCCGCGCGGCATCATCATCACCACTACGAAGCGCACTCGAAGGTACGGCGGCTGGTAGAACTGACCGTTCTCGAGTGCGCGCTCCATCGTCGTCGTCGTTACTCGTCGAATATGTCCGTTCAACGCGCTCTTTTCCGCCTACTGACGGTCGTCGCCGCTAAGCGCGCTCTCTTTACGCCGCGGGGACGGCGCTGCTGCTGCTGCGTTTGTTTCTTTTTCTTCTTCTTCTTCTTTGGCGCCGCCGCCGCCTGCGGATTCAATAGGCCGTCGAGAAGATCGGCGCCGGCCTCCTTCGCGCGCCTTTTTAGCGACTGTTTCAGATTGCCGCCGGCGACGACGTCGCGCGCCACGTGCATGCCGGTGTTGAGCGCCCGTTTTCCCAACGCCATCGCGCCCTTCTTGATAAGCGGCATGGCGCTTCGAAACAGACTCCCGAAGAGATTACCCAGACCGTGACCTCGTTGACCCCGAGCGCCGACGAAGACCGGCAGCTGTCCGCCGACCTGACGAACGTAGTAGTCCACGTACGGGTTCTTCGACGACATGTTAAAACAATTTCGATTTACAACGTCTGAAGTGAAGCGTCGTCACCACCTTCCCCTGCTTGAATGGTATCGGTTGGCCGTGATCGTCTCTTATATCGACTTCGACTTCGTCGAATTGATTCCGCATCAGCTTAACGTATTGCACGCGAACGAACGATTCCGAAACGACGTCACCGTTCTCACCGCGGACGGCGATGTTTCGAAGCAGCGGCGCGAACACGTCACCGACGACGCGCGGTTCCACGAGATCCGTGTACACGTACACACTCTCGATGCCCGCCGACATGGTCACCGTATCGCGACCTTCGTACTCGAACGTGTACGCGGCGGGCGACGTGCTGATGATGGGCCTCGTCGCCGACGCGGGATCGTACGCGGACGAACTCATGATCGTGTTGCTATGGAAACCTAGCACGTGCCTCAGACGGCTCGAATGAGGTATGATAAATTCGACACCCGCCGACATACGTAGCGTAAAGCGGTTAGAGACGGCGCAGTATTCTAGCACGGCCTTGACCTTCCTGGTGTGTAATTTCTCTAGCGCCTCGTTGATCCTGTTGCACAACGTATAAACGTTGTTGTAGAAACCGTGAGGAATCGTCGTCTGACGATATATCAGCACGGTCGTGCCTTCTTCGTCTATCTGCGTGTAAACGCCCCGTTCGCCCGCCGCGCAAGTCAGATAGAAGTAGGCGTCCTTCTTTCTCACGTTGTACCACGTGTGCGGATACTGTACCGACACGGCGCCGCATTCCCACTCCCCCGACAGGTTGAAACGTCGCGGCAACGTCGTAACGTAGTGCGTCAACGTATTTTCGGGGTGACGTTTCATAGACGCGTTGCTCGGCAGCGTCAGGTAAAAGTCAGACGAGAGCGCCATCGCGTTGTCGTCGACGTTCGCCGACACTCATAGACGGACTCGGGAGCAGGTAACCGAGACAGCTGCTCAACAGCGCCGTCCACAGGTTGGAGTCACCTTGACCTTTCGTCAGATTGTATATACTAACGGCGATGACGAAGTACAGGACGACGACCTGACAGAGGAACACGATTTCGGCCTTAGGGCATTCGTTGCCGCAGATTCGCCATAGAACGGGTTCGGCGGCGGTTGCTGTTGTAACGTCGATGGAGTCCGCGTTGCGCTCGTCGTCGACGACGGACGATTCGTCGGCGTTCGTTCGACGCTCGCCATCGAGGTAGTTTCGTCGTCGTCGCACATCGTCGCGCCACTGCGCCCTGTCGATGCAACAGGGACCTTTATACGGGAAGAACGAAGATCCGTTGCATAGTCCCGCCTCGTGCAGTCTCCAGCAGCCGGTGTGACGCGTCCAACGATTCATCATAGGTCCACGAGCGACTCGGCGTCGATCCAGCTGTTGAATGAGGCCGGATATCCGCTCCATTTTACGAGCGCCTCCGAACCGCCGCCACGACGCCGTCGACGCCGAAGAACCGCCTCCACGCGATATAGTTTGTCTTTCGGAACGACTACGCGTTGTAGTTCCGGTTCGTAGAAGGTGCCCTCTATCGGCGTCTCGGCGTCGTCCTTGAGGCGATAAACGGGCGGTTCGGACGGGTGCACCTCTACGACGGTGAACAGCTCCTCGCTCCAGTTAGCCATGTATCCTTTTTTGAAATGACCCCTCGTCTTGCTGATACGTACGCGATCTCCCACGCGTAGTTTCGGTTTTCGTCGTCGTTCGACGTCGTCGCCACCCCCACCGTACAGTCGTTGCCATACGGCCTCCTGATTCGTCGCGTCGACACTCGCCGGCGTCCTACCGATGCTTCGGTGGTAGGCGTTGTTGTACGATCGCACGAAATCCGGTAACGCCTCTACGTAGCGCAGCGTTTCGTGTTTCGTAAAATAGCGCCACATACGCGTCTTCAAAGTTCGATTAAACCGTTCCACGACGCTCGCTTTGGTCTCCTCGTTATGCGTCACGAAATGATGAACGCCGCGACTCTTTAGCAACGTTTGCAGGGGTCGATTCAAAAACTCGCTCCCCTTATCGGTCTGCAGCGTGTGCGGCGTCTCGTCGTCGTTCAGCAGGCGCTCGAAGGCCGCGACGAGCGACGCTCCGGACTTATTCTTCAACGGAACGCACCACGCCCGCTTCGAAAACACATCGATCACCGTCAATAGGAATGTTATACCGTCGTTGTGCGTTTTCAGTCTAGTCAAGTCGACCAGATCGGTTTGCTGGTTTCGACCGCCCACGATGACGCGACGTCGTTTGAAATGACGTCTAACCGGTTTGTGTAGGGTATAGGCGTCCTGCGACGCTAGCCACCTCTCGACGGCCGGACGTCGGAGCTTCGACGCCCGGTGCAACGCGTCGACGCCTCCGTAACTCCCCACCCGTTTCGGATCGAAGTACGCGTTATTCAGCTCGTCGTCGTCGTCCTCGTCGACGTTTCGTTGCTGTCGAGGCTTTCGTTTTGGACGACGACTCCACCCGGACACCATGACGACGACGACGACGACGATGATGATACGATGATACAGAACGCGATAAGCGCGATGATGAAACCGACGGCGACGACGATGATGATCGCGCGTCGTGACGTCATCACGACAACGTATCCCACGCCGTGACGCCCAACGAAGCGGATCTGCGTTTAGGTTCGCCTCGCATCCGAGTACGACGTCTCCACTCAGTCGGCGCTGCTGATGAACTAGACTTCGACGGCCTCGTCATCCTCTCTTCTAGTAGCTGCTTCCGTCGTCGCTCCACGTACGAACGATAGCGCGGGTTGCCTACGAATTCCATAGGGATATTCATATCCTTCATGTGCAATCCGAACTCCCGCCATCCTACGGGCGCCGTCGTCTTCGATCTCGTTCGCATGAGATCGTTTACTAGATCGACCATATTACTCCCCGCGATCGCTTTACCGTCGTACACGAATTCACCGCGATCGTTCCATCGAGACAACGGATCAGCTTTCATTTTTTCGATCAGCAGTCTCGTCTTCTCTTTCAACGTTTTCGGCATACTGGCTACGATTTCGCGCTCTATCGTCTCCGACGATGGTGGCGCCGCCGCCGCCGCCGCTGCTGGCGCCACCGGTACCGCGGGTGTCTCGCCGCTGTTCACCACCGACACGCGTACCGGTTGCGCCGCTCGAGCCGCCTCTATCGTATTGTACCGACTCAGCAGTTGATTGTACGACGCTACCTTTTCTCGTTCCGATAAATCCGAACGTTCTAGAATGTCCTTCATGTCGCTGTCAAGACTACTCAGCACACGTGATCGAGGCGTGCTCGACGACTGATCGACGCGTGGCAGAAGGCTTTCCACCAATCGTGGATCGACCAACGCCATCTTCTTCGCGTACTGCATCAATTACCGCCGGCGCCGCCGCCGAACACCTGTCTGAGCAGCGGCAAGATAACGGTACTCGCTAACGGCGCTAGCAGGGCCGTCAAAAAACCACCCGCACCCTTTTGCAAGATGACACGCTTCTGCTTACGCGTCACGTGTTTGTCGACGAGTTTACGCAGGTGATCCCGGCATTTCGACAATACGCGTTTCTGTTTCGGCGACAACTTCACGTTCCCTTTCAGAATGTTGTACGCGCAATCGCACAGACTACAAATGAGACCGGTGTCCGCGTGGGCGAGTAGCGCTTTTCGCAGAGCGATGTTCCGCCTATGTCTCTCCAACAGCTGCAGGGCGACGATGTGTCTCTTTATTTGATTCGTCGGTCCCGCCACCTTCGGTCGTCTCTTCGCTCCCGTCACGCGCCCCGTCATAGCGACTAATAAACGGACGCCCCGTCGTCCCTCTCTTCTTATATTCCGCCGACGCCACCACCACCACCGCCGCCACCCTTCCTTACGTACACGTACTGAAGGTGATCGTCCGGAAATATGCACGTACGCAAACGCATGTCCTCTTCCGTTTCCTGTTTCAGATCCACGAATAGATACCCGTACGCCGACGACGTCGCGTCTTTGAAAGCCTCTATCATGTAGTTGACCTTTCCCGGGTACATCTGTTTCGCTAGGTGACCTACTTGACCCGCGTCTCGAGGACTCTTGAATAGCACTATGTATTGAGCGTTCAGGCTGATTGTACGGTTTTCTTTCCCTTTCGGAAACATGTTCTGACGTAATTGTACGACCGACGTATTACAATGATGACTTTTTTTAGTAAATAGCACCGTCACCCGGCTATCGGTCTCCTCCATGAGGTCGTCGAGTACTAGAAGCGTTCTCGCTTTACCGTCTAAACGTTTCGGATCCGGCAGGCCGTCTACGAACTCTATTTTCGAAGACATAGACGCGTCTCCGCTCTGCCACTGTCCGTAACACCACAGGATTTTCTCCGGCGGCGGATCGATCATAGTGTCGTAACGTATCAAACGCTCGACGAACGTCGTCTTACCGCATCCCGTAGGACCGGCTACTATACACGTAAAAGGATGCTTCAACGACGGTCCGTTCATTTTTCACGACTGAACGACGAACACTTTTTTGCGCGTTTTTATACTCATCGCGCAACTCCATCAACAGTTTACCGAGCGTGTTCTTCCCCGGATCGCCCGCGATTCCGTTACCCCAGAAACCCTCCTTACTCGCTACCCATTCCACCAATTCGACGTCCCCGGTCGCCAACAGTGCAGCCTTCAAATCGCTCGATCCGTCAAACTTCCTCTTCAACAACATCTTCATACATTTCACCCTAATGTCGGTCCATTTGTTTCTCATTCTCTTTAGTCGAATGTCGTAACTGCGTCGTTTCGCTGCGTAAGAGCTTCGCGAACTTTTGATTATTTCGGCACATTCCACGTCCTCGTAGAATATCGCTTTCCTGTATTGATAGGCGTGCTCGACGGATCGAAAGCCTCGACCGAACGCCGACAGTCGACGCATATACATATTCGACAAGAACGACCGCGATCCACCAAACCTTATAGGCGACGACATCGTACCGACTACCGATCACCCGCTACCGCCACCGCTTATATACCACCGACACTAATAAAAAGTTGCGACTAGGGTTCAAACCTTTCGATCCCTAGGCGAACACTCTCCTAAGACCGTCGCCAAGGGTTTTGCCCCGGTTATATCTCACCGCTAGGTGACCTCTCGAATCTACAAACGCATTACGTCAGCGTTGAGGACTACGTTAAAAGTACGAACGTTGCATGGTTTTAGCGTGGTTAGCGCGATAAACGCATTATTGCTTACGTCAGCGCGCTCTAGGTACGGCGTTGATCGCTAGGACTAAAATACTCTCTGCACTCACCGCTAGGTGGCATCTCTCTAGTGTACTGTCAATCATCCAATTAGTATCAAATTACATCGCTCATCAATCACGTTTTTTATAAGTAGCTTTCCCAAACTCATTAGTGTCAAACACAAAGCCTTTGATCTTTTTTTATACATAGGATTTGTCTCGCATTATTGCTGACTCAGCTATGTGCTCGAATCGTTTAGTGGTCATTAAATTCTTTTTTATAAGTAGGCTTTTGAGATCGTACAGCGCCTACTATCTACTCAGGGCTTCTGTCTTATTAATAAATGTAATTTCTCTTCACAATTTTATATCATATACTATTAAACTATTCTATCGCGATACTATCGCAATAGTTATGACACTGTCATAATTTAAGTAATAATAGTACAGCTATCGCAATGCCATCCAGGCCCTTAACGAGGTTAGTTTTGGGGTACACTTTTTACCTGCGACTGCAAATTCCCAACAGCTGCAACTTCACCCCCTTCAGGCTTGTCCTTGACGTTCCAAAAAAACCTCCAACTGGCCACCCTCCGTGGGACTACCAACTCCACTCCACTCCACTCCACTCGAAGCTCCCACAAACATCCACTACCTAATTGCAACCCACGTAACCCTTACGATTGGTTTGAGCGGGACTCTTTTTCCTCAGCGACGGGGATGCGTACGCACCAATTGAACCTCCAGCCTACGGGCCTGCAGCTACCGCAATGGTAAAACTATCCCCAACAGTCTCCCCTACCCAACGCGCCGTTCCGAAGTCTGTCGAGATAGTCGTCGCCAATAAAACCGTCGATCAGTGAATCTTCACAGATTGTACTCGGTTTCACATATAAACTGATCTGCTAACGTACCAAACTTCGACATCTTCTAACATGGAGCGTTTAAACATCTACGCAACTAAGAAAACAACAATGCAAATTACTAGTTATCCTATACCCTATACTAGTAGTTTGGGCTACTATGTAACTTTGAATGTTTTGCTATACTAGATAAAAAAGTATGTTTAATGTGTACTTTACAAAACGGTCAACGTAAGTTTTTTTATAGCGTTGTATCCAGTTCTTAGGACTACTCAATGCTCCAAGCGCTTAATTTGCTTTTCGTCTTTAAAAGACAGTATTTCTACATCTGGTGAGATCGTACGAGTTGGTGCCACAATTAAACAAAGTTTCACTTACCAATGCTCGTAGTCGTCGAGCGTAGATTGATGCGACAATTCTGCGTTGACTCCTCAGCCCGTCTGAGAACCGTACATAACACTTCCAAGATTCGCCTCACATTTATACCCCAACCAACAAATCCACACGTGACGACCAGTAATAATTAGTTGATTCAAGCTTAGAAAACAAGCCCCAATTACTCGCAGAAAAAAGAAAGCAGAAAGCGCGCTAATCCATCATAACTGACGTAGGTGTGGTTTTTGTGGCATTAGATTGCATTAACAACACCAACTACCGCATCATCGTGACGTTGGCAGTAGTTTACAACATAGAAAGAACATTGTGTACTGTGAAAAACACAAGTGTTTAAAGGGATTCTTTAATTATATGCCTTTATTTCATTATAATTATGTTTTATTAATCACTAATGACCCTGACAATATATCGAAAAAATAACTCCGCGTACGCAGAGTTTCTACTTTGGGCCCACCTTCACGATCCGTATAAGGCATGCTCATGAATATTCGGGACTGTCCGTCAGACTTCGATTAGCTACGCCGAGTTAATAGATTGAAGAAATACGTCATAAACATGTATGTATATGGATTAGCTACCGTCATGCGAATGAGTCCTGACCGATAAAATTATCAAAATGGAACGAGGACCAGCTGCTGTTTATGCCACAGATTCAGCAAAGAAAAGAAGGAAATTATATGGAATAAACGGAGAATGAACATAGCGACAGTTCATGACAGGCGGATTGATTTAAAAGAAACAACACCACCTCTTCATACACGAAGCCGCCGATGGCGATAGCGACGCCGATGACGATGTCATATTGAATGATTGACATTGTTTTTGTTAGAATATAAAAAAACTATGGTACTATCATGTTCCTTTTTTCACTAGGTACATCTGGATATACATTTTGAAGTGAAGTTTTAATGAAACGTTTAGATAACAGAAACTTACTGAAGCCGAGAAACATTCGATAATGAAACCATTTTACTTGCACCATAAATAAAATAAAAGGTTCGAGAAACAAGTCAGAGAACTATAGACCAGTGAGTGTAACATCAGTGATTTGCAAATTATTAGAAAGTCTAATTAAAGTTCACATGGTGGATTTTCTTATTAAACATAACTTGATAAACCCATCTCAACATGGTTTTTTTAAAGCGAGGTCATGCTTAATAAATATGTTAAGCATGACCTCTAAGTGGGTAGATGAGGTATCACCAGTAGATACTTAGATTTTCAAAAAGCTTTCGACAAAGTACCACATCAAAGATTACTGCTTAAACTAAAGGCCCATGGCATAGGAAATGGTATAATAAACTGGGTAGAAAAACGGCTGATTGACAGAAGACAACGTGTAGTAGTTGATGGGGAGGCTTCAAACTGGAAATCGGTATTGAGTGGGGTACCACAGCGATCAGTACTAGGACCTATATTATTCTAAATATATATCAACGATTTGGATAATGAAATAACAAGCAAGTTGTTGAAATTTGCGGATGATACAAAAGTGTTTAGAAGGATTAAAAGTGATGGAGATAGACAACATTTACAAGATGATCTTGACAAGTTGATCAAATGGTCTGAAAAGTGGCAAATGCTGTTCAATTTTGGGAAATGTAAATGCCTCCACGTAGGACATGGGAACGAAGAGGTAGAATATACAATAGGGGGTACTGTACTAAGTACTACTGTAAAAGAAAAGGACTTAGGGTTAACCATTAGTGCTGATATGAAGGTTTCAGAGCAGTGCGGAATTGCCGCTTGAAAGGGAAATCAAATCCTTGGATTAATTAGGTGAAATATAGCGTATAAGGAAAAAGAACCAATAATACCGCTGTACAAAGCAATAGTGAGGCCTCATTTAGAATATTGTATACAAGCGTGGAGGCCATATCGCAAGAAGGACATAGATATGCTAGAAAGAGTAGAGGAAAGCGACTAAAATGATACCAAAACTGAGGGATCTTAGTTATGAAATTCGCCTAAAAGAATGTGGTTTAACAACACTAGAGACCAGGAGATTGAGAGGAGATAGAAGTGTTTAAAATGATGAATGGTTATAAAAATATTGATAGAAATATTGTTTTCTCAGTTAAAAAAGATAGGACTAGAGGACAGGAAGTTACATTAGCAAAGGAGCAGTGTAGATTATATATAAGAAAGTTCTCATTTTCACAAAGGACTGTAAATGAATGGAACAGATTATCTGCTGATTGTGTTGGTGCTAGTAGTGTGAATATGTTTAAAAATTAAATCGACACATACCTCAGAAGGGCGGGATACACATAGATAAAAGGGTTGGACTCTCGATAAGCCAAAGGCTTCCTTGTCCACCTGCCACCTAGAGTTAATTCTCTGGGTGGCAATCTTGTTAAATCCAGCTGCTATTTCCGTAAGCAATATAATACATTATACATCACTAAAGAAAGTTGCGGTATTAAAATAGCATAGGTGGTTAGTTATGCACTTTCCTATCTACATAAAGTTTAATTTTAGTTTGAAAAATGTAGATCTATAAAGTACTCTTCTTACAAGGTTTACAACATGTACAGGTACACTTACTGATAATTTTTTGGTAATTTAACAAGTAAAGTACAGCAGGAATATTAATTTAAAAAAATTCTGATCATCAACCATATTTTATGCTTATGAACACTGCTCTAAAAGAGGAACATACTACAAAATTTATACGAGTTAATGTACAAAATAAAGAGGCTATGTTAAAAGTCAGAAATGATATAATCTCTTCTGAAATACCAAAAAAATTATATACAAGTTCAAATGCTAATCCAAACCATAATTATAACATTATCATCAATTAAATAAATCAAGTTAAAAATAAATATATGACTAGCAAATTAGTGAAATTTAATAAATATAAACATAAAAAATATTCATGGATAACTCAAGGCTTGGTAACCTCAATACGATACAGAGACAAACTTTACAAACAATTAAAAATCACAAATCCTGAATCTTCTGAATATGGCATATTATTGATTAATCTAAAAACATACAGTAGTATTTTGAAAAGAAGTTTTCGCATAGCAAAGCAATCATATTTTGACAAATGTTTTAATCAATTTAAATTTGATATAAAAAACACTTGGAAAACTATAAATGAAATCCTGTCTAAACATAAAATTAATAAATCATTTCCAAAATATTTTAAAGAATCCGATGCAATTGTGGCAGACAAATTATAAATTATAAATTAATTCAATACATTATTTACCAATATAGGTAGTAATCTGGCTAAAGATATTAAATACAAAGGCATTCATGATCATTCATATTATCTAAATAAAATAGTAAACTGTAATTTTACATTTAAATATGTTGAAGAAGATACCATAAAGAGAACAATAATTAATCTACCCAACAAAAGTAGCTGTGGGTGTGATGGTCTCTCTACCAAACTGCTAAAAATGCTTGAACCTGCATTAACCAAATCTTTAACTTTATTAACAAATCAAGTATTAACCACAGGAATATTCCCTGATAAACTAAAAATTGCTAAGGTAATTCCCATTTATAAAAAGGTGAGCCAGCAGTATTCAATAATTATAAACCCATATCTCTTCTACCAGCTATTTCAAAAGTACTTGAAAAAATTATTTTTGACCAATTATCATCTTATTTAAGACTCTAAGCTTTTTTTTGACCATCAGTATGGATTTCGACCTAAACATTCAACTGAATACGCAGCACTAGAATTAATAGATAGAATAATAACCAAACTGGATAAGGATGAAATACCCATTAATATTTACCAAGATCTTTCCAAAGCCTTTGATACCATTAACCATTTAATTTTAATTGACAAATTGAAATATTATGGTATACATGGAACTTCATCATAAGTATCATTGATTTTGCACAAGCCAGTAAAATGTTAAATTTCATAATTTATGCTGATGATACAACTCTATCAAGTACACTAAACACTTTCAGCGATAACATAATGACGACAATTTAGAATCTTTAATAAATGAAGAACTTTCAAAAAATAAATGAATGGCTCAAAATAAATAAATTATCGCTAAACATAGCAAAATCGAAATACATGACATTTCAGAAGGCAAAGAAAAATATACAGACACTTACTCTGAAGATAGGCAATGTAAATATTGAACAAGTCAAAGAATTTTTTGGGTTTAATTATAGATACAAATCTAAACTGGAAAAAGCACACTGAAAAAATCTAAAATGCTTGTTCTAAAAAAAATTGGCATTTTAAATAAATTGAAACATGTGTTACCTCTTCATATTAAAATAATATTATATAATTCTTTAATAGTGCCACACATTAATTATTACATCATGGTGCCCTGAGAATTATTACCTTAAGTAATTATACTTCCCACACATAACCACTTCACAAAAAACTGAACTTTTAGTAGATGACATTCTTAAATTACAACAATTAAAATTTTACTATAAATATTTACATAATGACTTATCAGTTTATTTACAAAACTGGAGGATAATGTTTAACTATGAGGTACATAATCATTATACAAGAGTCAAAAATAAAATATACACTTGTAAAATTAAACATTGCTAAGAAATGTCTTAGGCATAATTTGCCACTTTTACTAAATATCATTCCTGATATTGTCAAAGAAAAGCTTAGTACAAACAGTTCACAAGGATTTGCCAAGTATGTTAAACTTTATTTTTTACAAAACTATCAAGTAACATGCACCAGGCAAAATTGCTATATATGTATGCAAAATTAAGAACTGACAACCACCTGTCAATTTGTCAACAAAACAGTGCCTAAACGACAAACTGAATAATCATGTAAGCTTGCTCACACTACACACATGCATACATATTGTTTTTTTCATTCTGGAAGAATTTGATTAAGTGATGTATTGATTCAGTTAAAGTTTTATTACAAAAGGTGGCTCCTCGATAGCGACTACCAGAGTCTTAGAGGAGTCTCCGGACCCTACTTTTCGTTATTTATCATACATACATAAGGTTATATATTTGTATTATTATTTTTTTTTACATGGATGTATTGTATTATTTGAAATGTCTGGGTCAAATAAAACAAATTCTTCTTCTTCTTCTTCTTCTAAAGAGCATAACATTATTGTCAACAAAATATTAAAATATATTGCATCAGTATAAAACATGTTTTATTTTGTACTGGGAGTGCAATAATTATTTGTTCGGCCCATCATTTAGAGTAAAAGATATTGAATTTGTTTCTGTCGAACTCCTGTTTCGTCAACGAATAAAATGGCCATTGTATGACGGAAATAAAGTTATAAAATTACAAAACTTTAAAAGTAACGCATATTTTTAAACACTGTTTTCAGTCATCATTGGTGTATTTAGATCAAGAAGATCCCTAAAACATTTTGAATGTTGTGGAACATTTATATTTTTTGAATTTTCAAAATTATTGTAAAAGCAACTTTGTCAACAGAGTTTTTATATACTACTCCCAGTATAATTCACTTAACACAAATTGTTTCAAAAAAATTTGAAGAATATGTTGTAGAACACAATCCAAACATGATGAGCATAAGAAAGCATAGATTTTATTAAGTACTCCTACTTTGCAACATAATGACAGGATGATGTGCATTTGGATGCACAAATCGATCGATTGCACAAATCCATTTGAAACGTAGTGATGTACATATTCCCAGCAGAAGCCACACGGAACTAATGTGACAGAACAAAGTTGACATCTTCTTCACTACTGTGTCAGTTAGCATATTGTCCTATTAATAGCACTGCTATGTATTTTGATACACAAAGCTATCAGATGCATACATCCATTTGAAATTCGAAGTGAGGTACAACTTCCCATGTAGATGTCGCACAGAACAGAATGGGGCAGAACAAAGTCAGACATCATCTTATGTCAGGTGACCCATTGTCCAATTAATGGCACTGTTAAGTAAAGGTCTTCAATTTCCTCTTTCCGTCAGCTCCGCTATTTCCAATGTTCCTGCAAATAAACAAAGTTGAATTTAGGAAATTGAGCCTAAATATGAGTTAACTAACTCAACACTGTGCAGATTAATTCAGTTTAGATATTGGATTATGGGACTTATCACCAAGTGTACAGCTGGCTAAATGGAAAAGAAATACAAGAGAACCTTGTTATGTTGATTCAGTCAGACTAAAATCCCAATCCATTACTTTGGCCAACTTTTAATTTGCTTCTACATAATTACCTGTATGCCTTGGTCATATACAGTGCACTCCAGATAACTCGAACTCACATAAGTGGATTTTCGCTAAGTTAAGTCAATCTTTTCCTCGGTCCAGGGCAAATGTCCCAATAAGGGGACCTTCTGATAACTTTCTAGTTATCAGAAATTCCATTTATCAGTATTGTCATGGGTCCCTAGAAGTTCGACTTTATTCAGAGTGCACTGTATGTTTTCCTTTATTCTTGCTCTAATAATTAATGTTGTATATAATTATACATATGGGCCATTCTAGTGAAAAGTGTACAGTAACGGTAAAGTAACAATATCATGTCAAAAATAAATGTTTAATTTGTTTTATCGAGTACTATTATTATCAAATATGCTATTCACATCTATTATTATATATTTTTTTAAATATATTCATGGATAAACACTTATGTATACTGGAGTGCAGATCTGCTGGTGTCCAAAATTCGTGCACGCAAAATTCAGTGGCAACATGGTATTGTGTACTTTTTAACAAACCTAAAACGTTTACATTGAATGATGACATGCCAGCCAGGTTTACTAACAATCGTAGCTGTAACAGTCTGTGAAAGTACGAATCTCACATTTTTATGTTTCGGTTCAAATAAGTGGAGAAACGGGGACTTTTCAAAAACGGCTGACTGGAATTTGGAAAGGCAAGACCCGTAGACACTCATACCCAAATCCCAGATTTAGGCTTTAGCCAGTTTATGCAAACAAATTACACCCACGACCAGGTTAATCATATTGTTATGGTTGCATATACTGATATTTTAGTGTGCATTTTCGTGCACTGCATGTCAAATACCGGACAATGCAGTGTTACTAACTAGAAAGGCAAGACACTTGCCTAAGGCTGTTATTTACTGTAGTAGAGGCTCGACAGACTCAGTGACAGTGACAGTCCCAGCGCCGCGGCTGCTGACACCGACTGCAGCCATCCGCTCTAATTCTATTTAATCGAAACGTTACTCGGCTGACTGCATTGGGAAGCAGGATAAATAAACAATGCATACGCTTCCTGCACTTATAAAAATGGCTGTCAATATACATATGTCTACAAATTGCATATTTACAATGCCATTGCTTGAATCAACTCACCTCGAAATCAGACATGTTAGCTGTGTGTGTGACGTCAACGGTCTGCGTGTGCATGGATATTCATTATACTTGGGCTTCAGAATTAATCATCCACGTGGCAACAAGCTCAAAATGATTCGCGTAAACACAACTGTTTATCGGCTTTTTGCGCAGATAACACCCAAATTATGCATAAATATGCAAGACATAAGTAGCAGAGAAAGTACTTATGGGAAATTAATACGTTTTGATACAGTACACCTCGAATGTATATTAGCTTATAAAGAATCCCTTTAATTAGGCATCAAAACAGCTACTAAACTTGTTGGTGGACCTCTGTGGTTTTCTACCGACTTGGATCCGGCGCATTTCTTTTCCTTCCTCACTTGCACTTTGTTGATAGTGTCAGCTGAGATCCACTCCTTCTGTTGGTAGTTTTTCTTTCCCAGAACTTCGCTGCATGTGCTGGTCCATGTTTCCTTATTATTTTGCCACTGGGTATCTATGTCCATGTTTCCTTCTTCGAGAAGTTCTTGTAAGACTTCATATGTGTTGCTGATTGTGAGTCGGAATGTCTCTAATACAAAAACTAAAGTATGACAATTCTGCAAACTTAGCCAGGAGGAATACCCTTGTTTCTCTGGCCTGACAATGTATATTGATTGAATATCGCGAGATTTTGGTACTTCTGGCGGTGCACGTCTAAACCATTTTTTATCACAAGAGTTTCTGACTGACCATCTCGTTTTCTCATGCCGTCTGACAAGCGGGCGTGTCTAGTAATACAACAAATACTCACGAGTAATGTCACTTCACCTGTGGCGCTTGAACGAGGCGAATATCACGGACATAAACAAAGTATAATTGTAGTCGCGACGTGGGTGTGCTACAAGACAGGTGGCAATGTTCACATCGGCGATAGGAACCTACTTTAATTGCGAAATACAGCTCCGTAAACATGTTTCGCTGAGGGGGGGTTCGTTTTGCTAATTATGTTCTTAAATTTACACATCGTGGAAACTTCCTTTCTCTTACAGATGGGTAAATTATTTTATAAATATTACAATTGACTAAGAATCACTGTCGCATGACACATTTATATGAACAAGTCACATTATAATGTAATAATGTTATTCCTCAAAGTTCCCCTAATAAAAGGTGAAATACACATGTGATAATAATAATAATCTGTATTGCCAATTTCTCCCTCCAGTTGTCATCCTCCACCTCTTTGTTTCTATCCTCTCCAACTCACCCATCTATGATCTATTAGTTTTCCTAGTTGTTTCACCGCGTCTGGTCACTCTGGCAATCGGCGAGTCTCGCCCACAACGTGGTGTCCCACCACCCACTAGAAGGCAGAACAATCGTACCATCTGGGAAAGAGTAATTTGTTGAGCGGGGCATTTGGGAAGTTTTTGTATTGTAAGCGATGCTCGTCTTCTGAGGGGTTCGTAAAATTTGGGATAGCCCCCAAAACAGTATCTTTATATGCATGGACTCTGTGCAGATGACAATGTATACAAACTGTACCACAGTCATTGGTAAGATAACTGCGTAGTTGCCTCAGCCGGAAAACAAGATAGTGTTCGGGTGTTCACCTGTTCACGTAACTACCTACGCAAAATAAAAAAGCCGAACGGAAAATTAACCCACTACACGGTTACAAAGTGACCATTGTTGACAACAACGTAACCGTCATGTGTTTACAGAAAGGGTGTCGCCGGATCCAAGTCGGTAGTAAACCACATAGGTCTACCAACAAGTTTGGTAGCTGTTTTGATGCCTGATTAAACACTTATCTTTTTCACAGTACAATATTCTTTCTGTATTGTAAAAACTGCCAACGTCACGATGACGCGGTAGTTGGTTTTATTAATGCAATCTAATGCCACAAAAACCACACCTACGTCAGTTATGATGGATTAGCGCGCTTTCTGCTTTCTTTTTCCTGCGAGTAATTATCAAGCACCACCTTGGGCTTGTTTTCTAAGCTTGAATCAACTAATTATTACTGGATTTGTTGGTTGGGGTATAAATGTGAGGCGAATCTTGGGAGTGTTATGTACTGTTCTCAGACGGGCTGAGGAGTCAACGCAGAATTGTCGCATCAATCTACGCTCGACGACTACGAGCATTGGTAAGTGAAACTTTGTTTAATTGTGGCACCAACTCGTACGATCTCACCAGATGTAGAAATACTGTCTTTTAAAGACGAAAAGCAAATTAAGCGCTTGGAGCATTGAGTAGTCCTAAGAACTGGATACAACGCTATAAAAAACTTACGTTGACCGTTTTGTAAAGTATACATTAAACATACTTTTTTTATCTAGTATAGCAAAACTTTCAAAGTTACATAGTAGCCCAAACTACTAGTATAGGGTATAGGATAACTAGTAACTTGCATTGTTGTTTTCTTAGTTGCGTAGATGTTTAAACGCTCCAAGTTAGAAGATGTCGAAGTTTGGTATGTTAGCAGATCAGTTCATATGTGAAACCGAGTACAATCTTTGGAGATTCACTGATCGACGGTTTCATTGGCGTCGACTATGTCGACAAACTTCGGAACGGTGCCTTGGGTAGGGGTGACTGTTGGGGATAGTTTTAACATTGCGGTAGCAGCAGGCCCGTAAGCTGGAGGTTCAATGGGTGCGTACGCATCCCCGTCGCTGAGGCAAATGAGTCCCGCTCAAACAAATCATAAGGGGTACGTGGGTTGCAATTAGGTATTGGATATTTTGGGAGCATTGAATGGAGTGGAGTTTGTAGTCTTAGGGAGGGTGGCCAATTGGAGGTTTTTTGGGAGCGTCAAGGACAAGCCTGAAAGGGGTGAAGTTGCAGCTGTTAGGAATCTGCAGTCGCAGGTCAACAATGTACCCCAAAACTAACCCTGCTAAGGGCCTGGATAGCATTGCGATAGAATAGTTTAATAGAATATGATATAACATTTTAAAGAGAAATTGCATTTATTAATACGCCAGAAGCACTGTACCGTATTGTACGCCCACAAAACGTTCAGATTAAATACGAAATGTGGCAACAGAAAAAATATGATCTCATCATTGTGATTCGACATATAATAATAATAAGATAACTTCTATTGCCCCTAAATCCCTGGAAACCAAGCTCAGAGGCGCATAAAAACAAAACGATTGGTCAATCTCAAAATCCATAAGTAGTATTCCAGTTGTCAACAGATGGGTCAAGGCTCTAGGGAGCTACGGTGGATAAGCAAGGTTGTAAAGATGCGTTGTTAAATATCATCATCATCATCTGTATATAATTATGATCTAATGTTGTCGTTTCCATCGACAGTGGTCAACATGACGCGTGGTGTGTGGATGTTTGTCGCTCTGTTCTTCCGTGGTGAGTAACGATATATACAATAGTATTTGAGTCTACTGTTTTCCATTTGATACCTTAATGTCTTGCTGTTTGGTTGGTAGGTTTATAGACCATGTGTAGCACTGTGTTGATGAGGTGTTTCAACAATCCTAGTGCTTGGTTATCGTAAAGGTCTACATCACTATGTCAGTGCGCTGTTAGTACGACCAAGCAAATTCCCCCCGCTGTTGATTTAATCCACCGTGAATTACATTCGTTGATTTTCATATTAGCAATAATCTTTATTGTGCAAAGTCGGTTTAAAATCTTTGTTAAAATCATCGAAAGAATGCACTTTGATAGTTAGAACGGGTAACTTGTGGAAGTGTGAATAGCGTTTTGCTATAGAATATATAGGCTAGAGTCGGACCATTTTTACAATGTGTTGCCGAATATTGGGCAAGTTCTTTCATTCCACGGTGCCTCAGTTCAGTCAGTTGAATGAATGAGTACCTGGCTATAGAGAGTGGTGGGTAGTTGTGTACATATAGTCTTTGCGCAGTAATTCCAAGGTGGCCGAACGCTTCACAGAGTGATATGATATGTAAGTAAACGATTTATGTTTAATAAGATATTAAATGATCTTGTTTTTAGTTGTTGCGTCATTACCGAATGGACGCCAATGCACAGTACCAGGTAAGATGACATACGAATACAAACATTTGTTTTGTAGAAATGTAATGAAATCTCTCGAAAAAAATGGTATGTGTGTAATACATTCATGCATAACTATAAATGCGTGAGCGGGTACGTTCGAACGTACGACGTGAATATGTACGCATGCATGTATGTGTGTTTATATGAGTGTGTGTGTGTGTGTGTGTGTGTGTGTGTGTGTGTGTGTGTGTGTGTGTGTGTGTATGTGTGTGTGGTGTGTGTGTAGGTATGTATGTATGTATGCATTTATGTATGTATGTATGAATGTATGTATGTATGTGCGCATGTATGTATGTATGTATGTACGTACGTACGTATGTATGTATACCTATGCATGCATGTTGTGACTGCTGTAACAGCGACTGTTATGCCTTAATACTAGTCTCTCACCCTTTTAGTAAAACCTACATCGCGTTTTTGTAATGAATAAAATATTATTTGCGGACTTATTGTTTATATTAATATATTTTATTCATGCTGTAGATTGAGGTATATATAAACTTGTTTGTTCTTGTTTGTTCATAGTTACATGCATGCGTGCACGCCTGTACGCGTGTATGCACAATCTTTGAACTCCCTCAAAGCCAATGTCTTCATTGTCCATCGGCCAATCTGGGTAATTCTTGTCTTCTTCAGATGTAGCGAACTGTCGAGCTGACATTATACTGGTCATTGATCGTTCTGGTAGCATGGCGCAATCGTATCAACAAGTACTGTCGTTTGCCAAATTGATCGTGTCGAATTTGCCACTGTCTGCTACCCAGACTCGTGTCGGCGTTGTGACATTCGAGTCAAATCCAACTATAGACGTAAGTGGAATTATGTTTGATTGTTTCAATGTAAGCTCATTTATCTAGCAAACAACACTGATATTTATTAGACGACGCCATCTAAATAATTTCCTAAGAAATCATAATAGCCTGAACAGACAGTTTGCTGAAGCAGTTGGGATCCAACCAACTCCAAAGAACAATTCCCAGAACTTGCGATTAGTTCCCCCTTCCGCCACGTTCATGCTCGTAGTTAGGGTTTACAAATTGGATGTGTTGTATATAATTGGAACGTTTCGTGGGTGCAACTTTCAAAATGAGAACAATGTTTCGAATTTATTAAATGCGATTTGGTGAACAGTAGTATGCCTTAAACATAATTATTATATTATTATAGTATATCATAATTACTAAGAACTCAGGAGCTGACAAGGTCGGTTTAAAGTATTAACATTTCTAAGCAGCTCAGCAGTCTTTGTAATTAGAACAATATTGCCACTTCGTAAATAGAACATATTGCCACTGATTTAACGTCTTGCATATTTTAATCGTTCCCGTTTAGGGGATCGGAACGAATTCAAAACAATTGTAATGAATATTTGATAATTGAGTAATATTACGGTAATTATATGATATCACAACTATTGCATATGCGTTAACCAGCTCAAATGTAACAAGATTAGTTCCCCCTGTACCTTTATTAGGGTCTATGCCCATACAAGTTATAACTACGTTGATTTCTGCTTGCTGTGTTTGTGTGGGGCCTACATTTGAAGTAAACATTTTCAGGTGGAGATAGGTGGTTATACAAACAAAGCCGACCTGCTCAATAAAATCGACAATCTTCAGTCACCCTGGGGTGGCACCCGCATATACAAAGCCATCAGAAAGATGCACGCCATGTTCCAAGCAGACCCGCGTTTCATAAACAAGATGGCCGACCGATTTGTAGCCATCGTCATCACCGACGGCCAAGATAGCTCTCTGGCCAATCTGCAGGCCGCCGTTAATGATGCGCACAACGACGGCATCACCATCATCAGCATCGGTGAGCAGAATGTGTGACGTAGGCGAAGGAACTGGGATGCGTAACGTGAAAAAACACCTTTTCGTTGCTATATATATGTGTGAGTGTGTGTGTGTGTGTGTGTGTGCGTGTGTGCGTGCGTGCGTGTGCGGTCGTGGGTGTTTGCGTGCGTGTGCGTGTGTGCGCGCGCGCGCGCGTGTGTGTTAATCTAACAAGGTTGGTGATATATTAGAGAGTTCGTTTGGAATTTGCAATGAAATTCGGTATGAATTTCACCTACTTTTTAAATTATCCAAATAACTGTTTTTTATACTAAGACATTTTAATAAACACGTTAACACTTTATCAAGTTTAACAATCATAATTAAAACATGCTCATATGAATATGTACATTTATCAACTGTAATTACTAAATTTAACTGACACATTGCCTGTTCTTCTGGTTTTAGAATGGATAAATATTTGAAAGTGATCTATTTATTCTCATACACCATTGTATGGTATAATAAATTGCCTTCTCTTGTACAGGAGTTGGCAGTAGCGTGAGCGCGGCACAGATCCACGCGATGGCGTCGGAGCCCGAATACGCCCTGATTGAGCCGTCGGCCAGCACTCTGGTGGAGCTGGTCGACAAGGTCGTCTCCTATACGTGTGTCGGTACGTGTTCTCTTCACGTTATAGTGGAGCACGGTAACGCAGTGCTTCAAATATGTATTTGTTTTGTCAAAATCGTGGGCAGTCCCTTACTTCAATAATTATTTTTCCTTGTCCCTGTTCACGATTACGCCTAATGATTCTTGTTTTGTTGCGTCTCTGGGGTCACGTTCCTGAGGAAACGGCGCCAAAGAAGTATATTATTATTTAAAGTTACACTCCGAGTTAAACTTCTAATTTAACTCTAATTAGGAAAGTGCATATACAACATGAAAATTATTTGGTTATTTGATCATACTTGCTTCCATAAATGTCACTTTGACATTTGCCGAGTTATTCCATAAATTATGCCTTTCCAAAATTACCGGTCTCCAGGTCCAACCAGCAGAATAATAAACGCATATAATTTTCGTCTTTTGCGCCCTGTTATGTTAAAATTGCATATTATAAAAAAGTTTATACGGAGTTGAGGAAAGTGATATATAGAGTATATGGCATGTTTGTTTACTCGATATTTGTATTTAGAAGAGGGACGACTTTAAATCAGGTTAAATCGATCTATGCAGATGAATGTGTGGCCCGCTGCGGAAACGGCATCATGTGGGCGCAGTACAAGCCGAACTGTCACCAATACATCGTGTGTAATCCCCTCGGCGCCGGCAAGTACATCAAGCACGTGAAGCCATGTGGGGACCTCTTCTGGAACCAGGAGTATCACGCGTGCACCAGTACGAAGACGGGAGACTGCGTCGTCGGTCCACCGGTCAACTACACGGGTCAGCCACCCGTGTTTGGTGAGTGCGTCTCCGCTTCAGATAGTTATTATTGTGAACCACCATCAGTACCATTGCAGATTTGTAACATGGGGGTGCGATAGGTGCGAACGCACCCCGTTGAGGTTAAACAATTCCGCTTAATTAGACGAATTTGTGTTTTTTGTGAGCCTCAAAAGAGTTGTAATTGCCGCGGGCAACCCCACCTTCAAAATTAAATCGAAAAATCCAAATATTGTCTAATTACGCCACAATCGTCTCGTCCGTCCTTTATAAACACGGGTTTACTGGATACATTGTTGAACATTGCTTCTCCGATTAGTTCGTGCGAATTATTCGCTTCACCTTTTAAAATACATGATTAGGTACGTTTTCATGAACACATGCATATTCATACTGTAATAGACAAAACAATAATTAAGAAAGCTGATTTACTTAAAACAAAATCCATCATGTTTTTAAAGATAACAATTGGAATAATACGTATAACTAGCTTAGATACAACGCTACATTTTCCTTAAAAAAATCACCTATTAGACAAGAGGTCAATAGTCCAGGGAACCGAACTAATACAATGTTAAATAGAACGAGGCTACAGACCTCGGCGCCTGGGAGGATGCAGATGTACAAAGCTCCAAAGTTAGCGTATTAGTAAGTTTCGTTTTAGCTGTAATACTGTTTTGCACCTCGTGACAGGAGTGTGCCCGTACTCGTGCGATCCACACAATCCCCAGTACTTCTACAACATTGCTGACCACAGTCAGAGGCAGCACTGCCAGCGCGGCCTCGCGTTTTCGGAAGATGCGTGCACCTGCGTAAAGGTCTCTCAAGGTAAGAAATAGCGGGATCGAGTTCTCGGAAGACGTTTGTATGTGCGTAAACGTACAACAAGGTAATAAATACCGGCGTCGAGTTCTCGGAAGATATGTGTAAGTGCATAAACGTATGTAAAGGTAAGACACTGCGGCCTCGAGTTATCTCAGTTAAGAGTTATCGATAGATACGTTGTACGTGCGTAAAAGCCTGTCAATATTTCGTGGTCACGACTTCTCTGAAGAAATGTGTGCCTGCGCAAAATTATGTTATGATAAGGTGTCGAGGTCACGACTTATCAGAAAATGCGTGTACCTGCGTACAAGTATGTCAATATGATACATTGCGGTCACGAGTTCTCGGAAGCAGTGGCGGATTAACCAATAGGCACCATAGGCACGTACCTAGGGCCCACGAAGGCCAGGAGCCCACGACAATACCCGAACATATTTGTTTAGACTGAATATTGATGAAACCCAGCTAGTAAGACATGATTTGGCCAATGATGGTTATTGCATAAGTTTCATATGTTTGAATGTTTAACATACAGTACAGATGTGGCGTATGCTGCTGAAGATTTTTCTCCTATTTTACTCCTTTCTAGTCAGTTATGTAATAAGCGTTATTATGATCGACACTCCACCCCCACACCCGTCTTCAAATGTAATGACCGACAACGCGACAATAGAATGATGCAGAAGCTCGGGCACACATCTTCAGCAGCATGCCCCCTCCCCGCCTAAAGATGTCATGATTCGACAGTAGAGTGTTTTTGCAAGTCTGAAAGGGGGGGTGAAATTTGAGGTTTTGGGGCCTATCTATCTCTCTGGAACCGCCCCTGGGTCTACCTAGGGCCCACGAAAGTGCTAGATGCCTAGGGCCCATAGATGTCTTAATCGGCCACTTCTCGGAAGATGTGTGTACGCGCGTAAATTATATGTGTGTGTGTAACAGTCTATCAAGGTAAGACATCGGGGCCACGAGTTCTTAGAAAATGTGTATATACATGCGCAGAAGTCAGGAATTGTTGTTGTGGTTGGAGGCACATGTTTATGCTCAAATGCATTGACGATATTTCTAATCGGTAAGAATTGTCCGTGGTTCTACGGCGTAAGGAGTATCTTAACCCACCGACTTACATATCGTCCACAGTTGAACCGTCTTGCTCTGATGACCTGCTCTTGCACTTCGACTTCGAGAATGACTTCAATGACGTCACGTGTCACCACGCAGTCGCGGAGAAGTACGGTGCAGGAACGGTGTCGAGAGTGTCAGACCCGGACCGCCCCGGCATGGTGGCCTCGTTCAGCGGCCGAGGGTATCTCGAGGTGCGTCTTCCTGTTTCTTCCACACCTCCGTTAGGCTTTGTTCGGGCTTGTCTCATCAGTACGAAAAGTCCAGGATGGCTTCAACATACATATTACACATTCATAGGCGGATCCGGGGGTTGTGAGGTTGGGGGCACGTGATATTTGGAATTTCCTTTTGAATATGCCCGCGGTATCGTGACATGCCATTCTAGACCTACTTGAAGGTGTAATTGGATGTTTTCGGAGAGACTCAATTGTTGGTAATTTGGCGAGTCTTAAAGGGTTGAGAGTGCAATTGGAGTTTTTGAGACCCTGTAGTGTTGGTATTTTGTCGAGACTCAAGAGGGGTGCATTTATATATTTTTGTCGAGCCTGAAGGGTGGGAGTGCAATTGGAGTGTTTAGGGCCCCTCCTTGATAACCCTCTCTGGATCCGCCCATGCATACCGGATTTAACTGACCCGGCGTGGCTGCAAAGAAGACACCAACCACTCTAATTTCTGACATCGACAATAACAACAATGTGCATTAATACATGTTCCACTCAATAGGTTGCGCCAGTATATAGATTTATTTTCTTCGCGGTACGTTGTGACGACCAGACCACCCAGACGTAATGCCGCACGTTATTGAGAATATTGCGAACATATGCGACCTCACGTTGCTCAATCAAGCGATCGATATATTTACATAATTAAAATAGTTATTTAACGCTACCTGTTCACTTCTACATACTCTGATAACATACATAATTATAAACACAGGTTTATGCTGCTGTTCTGTAGTTATAAAAGATATGGACAAGTAGTAGACTATGCAAACTAGTCATTCGGGACTAGAAGAGTCCGCTGTACACAAGTTTTTGTTATGGATAGGTGTCCGCCAAGGCAGATTTCATTATATAGGGATCAACTCGATAAGGTAACATCCAGGTGACTGTATTTCAATCGGTTTCGTAATATCTTCTTTTGCAGGTACCCTATCTGAGAACGTGGTTCGCTGACAACCATGCTTCTGCCTTCACCGTGTCGCTGTTCTACAAGAGGGTGGGCGGGTCTACGTCCTCACTCGGTGCTCTCGTCAGCAACGGCGACTGCCGGCAACATCCTGGCTTCTCTCTCAGTACTGCCAATAGCTACAGTGTGAGCGGCAAACTGCGCACGGACAACGGCGCAGGCATATCTCTGTCTGGCAACCACGCGGTAAGAGCATTACAAGTACCCAAATTACCAACATCATGCCTTAGCGGGCATGCCTTAGCGGCTATAAAAAAAACCTGTCTACAGTAGGCTGGTGGTCGATCACCCGATAGCCGAGGTGAAACAGTTCCGCTGGTGGAGTTCTGTTTGATCAGATCAGTTGAAGGTGGACATTTTGTGAGCCCCAAAAGTGGCGGTGCAGTTGGACGATTTTGGTCAGCCCCAAAAATGAACCGCGCTACGCTTGTAGAATGGACACTTGTGAAAGTGCCGAATGGATAGTTTGCATTGTCCACGACCTGCACATAGCGGTAACCTGGCCATAACGGACATATTGTGCTGTTCCGACGATGTCCACCATGGACAAGTGAAGTTTGATTGCCAAGGTGGTGGGAGAGGGCTATTAACAGGTAGCAGTGCAATAAATGTAGAATTTCATATGTACGGAAACAGCGTTGGGAATGGGGAATACATGTGTATTGACGCCACTTCTGGGAATTTCCTACAGGTCTATCGATTCCTGTGCGGCAGCGATTCGAATCGCTACATGGCGCGATTCGAGTTTCCGCATCCGCATACCTGCCATATCCGCATGCAGTTTCCTTGGATTCCTAGCTTAGTACAGACCTAAACGAGATGCAAGATTTCTATTTTAAATTTAGTTAACAGGGAGTCAGTCGGGATAACGGACTGCTTATGGTACCTCAATATATATGTGAATTAATAAACGTAATACAATTATTAAAATTGAATTATTACTTCCACTTACTAATGTGTGTATGTATTACATTATGCAAACAAGATGAGGCTGAGTAATTTATATATTTCCATGCATCTTTCGTAATTACGTTGTGTATCTTAGTGTACTAACATTTGAATCACGTACAAGATCGGCTCAGTGATATCTGAGTATACCAACCGATGTATTCTTTGTACCAGGCCACGCCCTCTTGCTGGCATCATGTCGCGATGGTCTACGACGGCTCTCAGGCGAAACTCTACGTTGACAACCAGGTCGTCAGCATCGCGGCTATTTCAGGTAGGGATCTACTGACGGTTAACATTTATCGGCGTTGATATCCGTATAATTTTAAAATGATGCCGACTGTTCTCCATTTTGTAACATAACGTCCACAATACAAAAAAAAACCATTTTGAAGCTACAGTGACCGCAAAATTGTGTTTATAAACCAGAAACAGTGTTCGCAATTTGAAAATAATGACCGCCAAATATTCAAATTGTAAACAAAACATTCATAATCTAAATACGCTAAATAGCGAGTTCGGCTGGGTTAACCGCATGACTCTTTGATGTTCGGCGCGCTCGTGATTACATTAAAGACAACTCATTCAGCTAACTAAAATCCCTGATTATTCCGGATAACTGAACAGACAGCATCGCTTTAGTGTGTGTGTGTGTGTGTGTGCGTTTTTAGTTGGAAAAGAAGAAGAAGCTGGAACATAAAATAAAACTGACAAGCCCCTTGCCGCAGATTATATGTTACATGGCAATGCTACTAATAAAAACAACTATTCAGTTGGTAATATTGATACGAATGTAGTGTTCCTGCGTGTTGTGTGGCTCAGCAAAGTTTGATGTGCGAGTAAGTGTAAATATTGTGCAAACGTGCAAGCAAACTATTACAAAGGTTCCACTATTTCTCAGGTAACATGGTCAACAACGACGTGCCGTTGTATATCGGGTTCTATGACGACACCAACTTCTTCAATGGCTGTATGGATGACGTAAGTGGCCAGTTAGTCTTTCTTCTTTTTTGAAAATTGAACAAGTAGAGCAGTTTTTTGATTTATATCGTGTTGGCCTGCTGTGTTAAACGCACCTGTGTAGCAAGTTAAAAACATTCACCCCGCTCGAAAACATCACGGTACTGTTCTGAACCTATGTTCAAAACACGCAGAGCCAAAGTTAATAACTGGTCGCTTTTATGAAAACATCTTGATCATTTTTATCATACAAACATGCCATGAAGTTTTAGTTATGCAAGCATGGGTTCAAACACGAGAATATTGACATATTTTCAAAACAAGAACGTATTGAACTCAAGTTGAAAACACTCTGGTGATTTGAACGGGGATGTCTTTTGGATGTCCGTTTAAATCTGCAACAAAAATTGCTAATAAAAACGCACTTGTAAAAGTATGTGTTCATAAATAGATGCGCTGGGTTTGTTCATATAAATGTAGGAAGTTCGGGAAATCCATCTTTCTCGTACGAGCATTGCATATTTCTATTCAGAGGGAAATTCCTAAGCCCAGACATTAAAGTAGCATTCTACCTAGCGTATGTACAACATGAATACTATTTACTTATTTGATCATACTTACTACCATATATATCATTTGGTAAGTCACTCGATACATTTTGTTTATGCAGAATTACCGGTGTCAAAATAATAAACACATGACACCAGTGCCGGATTTAGGGCAGGGCAGAAGTGTCAGTTGTCCAAGGACCTCCACAAAACACTTTTGAGGTAATTACTTTGGGGTCGCAACGTTTTTAGATGTGACGTGAATGTTAGAAGCTAGTTAACTAGCACCACGATCTTCTCTCTTCAGATACGCATCTACACGAGAGCGTTGAGTGCCGCAGAGGTGGCATCGCTGTAGAAGGGGACTGCGTGAAGATACAAAAGACATTTAATTCCCTATCAAGCTACATAATATGCACCATCTACTTCTTGTACAGCATCCAAGGATTGTAGTAATTCGTCTAGTAACCACTATCGGATCGCCAGATCGAAATCCTGTTACTTCGTTTTGAGTGATGTAGATTGAACATGCGTTTATGACGACATCTGGCGTTTGCTGCCTGTCACCGCATGATGAGTAATTTGTATTAAGTGCTTCTCGTGCGTGTGTGTGTGCGTGCGTGCGCGCGTTGACTAGCTGCATTTTTTTGGAATTATGCATCTGTATTAACTACTCACTTAGGGTGTATGATTAAGTTTTCAGACGAGTGTAATCTTGCGTCAAGATAAGTTTATCAATATATAATATAATATAACAAAACATACGTTTGCTTTGCTAAGCGCTTATTTTCAATATGGGATTAATTACAATAATCGTTTCTCATAGCGCCTAGTTTGCTCTCTTGCAAACACAAAGGCAGGTATAAATCGCATACATCATTGTATGGTATTAGAGAATAAATCCTGTATTTTCTTGACTTCTTTGTTTTGTTGTGTGTGGTTTGCTAGATATCAATATCAGTTGCCTATTTACGGATCATCTCAGGACGTCAATGTCCGATATCAGACAAAATTACTTTCGTTTGGAGGAGAGGGAGATCCAGAGGCAGTTTTGTCTGGCGGCGGACATCAATATTTTACGCTTTTACCGATACTGCTATATATATTGGTATCATCATATCAACGTTTTACAAACTTTCGTCTGAGGACGGGGGGTTGGGGGCTAAGGCAAGACAAAAGTAATTTCGTCTGATAGCGGACATCACGTTCTGAGATGATCCCTTACATGCACATACCTTTGCAAATAAACTTGTTCAAAGAATATTGTTTATTTATACAGGTACACCACCTTACACCAGACCTTTGGTGCACTGTAGTTGTATCTCCTTCCAGGCTCGGAGATCTACAAGCCTCCGAGTCTTTCTATCTTCATTCACTTCCTTGGGCCAAGGCCTTTCAACTGCCAAGTGGCAATGTTTCTCAGAACACACAAAGACTGTTAGTTACTTGCATGTTTTTGATATGCCAGGCTTTTTGTGAAGACCTTCTACATACCCGATGCATTTGATTAGTAAACTACTCTCCTGCAGAGGGCAACACTGTGTGAACAAGTTTAAAAAAAATACTCTAATGGAGATAATTGATACCCTAGGTTTGGAATTGGTAAACATGTAATTGGAATCGGGGAAAATGTCCAATTACTTTTAAAATTTGTAACTTGTTAGATTAAAGAAATTCCTATAAAATGAGCTCAAAATGTATACAAATGTTATTGTTTGCATTGATTACGGTTGCTTTGTTCACATACTATTATTTAAAATAAAAAGGTTGTAGTAAACTTGTCGTAAATCTGAATTTGTGTTAAATGTGTTAACACATCGTTGCAGCACTGAATAAAACACAAAGAAAAACATTGCACTGCTTCAAAATTCCTGCGAACCAAATTACATTTGCACATGAGGTCGAAATTGGATTAAAATATTAAGCCATCAGCAGTTGAGTAAGCCAACGAGGCTCTAATGTTCACATAAGCCAGCGAGGCTCTAAATGTTCACATAAGCCAGCGAGGCTCTAAATGGTCACGTAAGCCAGCGAGGCTCTAAAGGGTCACATAAGTCCCGCGAGGCTCCAAAGGGTGACACAAGCAAGGAAGGCTCTAAAGGGTCACGTAAACCAGCGAGGCTCTAAAGGGTCACATAAGTTCGCAAGACACTCAAAAATATAAACATGTTAATGTGTGGTTGGTGTGTCATCATCACACGTCGCTGGGGTAATAAATGGACAGTGGCCCATCTGTCAACTTGAACATATACGGCCTTACACAGCACAGTGGGTATTAAGTCGCAAAGTTGTGAAATCAAGCTTTGTATCTATATGGATTCCACAGTTGATGAACTTCAAAATTATACCTCATTTGTTGAAATATCTTCAGTAATTGTTTGTATTGCTAAATTTGAAGAAAAAACAATGTTTTTAGAAATGAGTTTATTTTGACGGATTATTTTTAAATATTTATTCTATGGGTTCATGAATGCAATATTATGAGTCTTGGGTTGTTTGTCGAGGAAAATAAACTAGACATTAAAAGACCAGATTCACTGTAATAATAACGGAATGACTTCTTTAGCGCCAATATCCTCAGAAAATCTCAGCTCAGTGGTGCAACAAATTCAAAGGATTAAACATTTTCATTATTAATTCCAAAGCAAAGTCATAAAGTATGTGTAGTGATTCTGACATATAAAGACGACAAGACAACTTAGTAGAACCACAAAATTATGTATTCAATTCGAGCCCATCTGACAGACAAGATGGAGTCATTCACATGTCATGTTGTTTCCTTTTTATCGTTTGTCAGTTACTCGCTAGATGGCGTCTTAGGTAGCGCTCATTACATCTCCCCTTTTGCAATTAAGCAATTACGACAGATTGAAGTAAACGGCCTGTCTCAGGCACAACATTGCCAACCGCTGGTGGTATTATTATGACCACACTAACTAACACATTTCGATCAAGCGCAAACCTGGGCTCTGAGGTACCGGAGTGGAACTCGACGGCAGCTCAGGCGGGTTGGACACAACACCCGGCTCAAGTGGCACGTCGACGGGCACAGGTGGGATCGGCTGGTTTGGCGGATAGTGGTGCGCGTGCGAGCGTTTCGCACGCTCGTCGTGTTCGCGAACTTCCTCGTCACTGGATCGACACGGCTGAAGGGCTGACGGTGGCGTTGGCAGGTTCGTTTTGACATGTCTGCCAATCAGGAGTTGGTTAGGGCTATGACGAGTGGCGGCCATGACCGTGTCACGGTAGATTAACAAAGCCATCCACGGCTCACTTTGCCGAAGGATGCCCTTGGCCGACCTTACAGCCCGTTCCGCCTCCCCGTTGCTATTCGGGAGAAACGGACTCGACGTCGTGTGAGTGATGGCGTGTTCTTCCGTGAACGACTTAAACTCGGACGACACAAATTGCGGATCGTTGTCCGACACAATTTCGTCCGGAAGTCCGAACCGCGCAAAGACGTCCTTCATCTTCGCTAAGCAGGTCGCTGTTGCGGTACTCCGCACGTGAAGTACCTCAATCCACCTTGTGTAGTAATCTACCATGACGAGGTAGTTCTGACCTTGGTGGAGACACAGGTCGATCGCCACCTTCCCGAAAGGTCGCGAGGGAAGTGGTGTCGTCATCAACGGCTCTTTCTGCTGACTAGGCCTGTACGTCTGGCAATGCTCACAGGTTCCCACTACGCGTTTGACGTCTCGCGTGATCTCTGGCCACCAAACCGACATCCTGACTCGCTCAAGACATTTCGTAACTCCCTGATGACCTCTATGGATCCTATCTAGCATGTCAGCTCGCATGCTGGCAGGTACGACGATTCTGCCTTCATACATCAGTAAGGCATTTGACGTTGACAAGAGGTTTCTGACATTGAAGAGACGTTTCAGGTTGTCAGGAACGTCCTGTTCATAGCGGGGCCACCCTGCTATGGTGTAGTGAATGGCGGCTTGAAGCGTTGAGTCATCACTCGTAGACGACTGCAGCTCGCTTCTCCTCCCGGGTGATACCGGAAGGTTCGACACAACGAGGTCAACGTGAGCCTTCACGTCGTCCTCCGTTGAAGAACGATGCATCTGCGGAGCGAGCGGACTCCGCGAGAGTGCATCTGATATGACAATCCTCTTCCCAGGCGAATACTCCGCCTTAGCGTTATATCGCATCAGTCGCATGAGAAGTCGTTGACATCTGAGTGGCGTGTTGTCAAGATCTTTATTGTTGATGAGGGGTACAAGCGGTTTGTGGTCTGTGAGTAATTTGAATTGACCCAGACCGCACAAGAACCGATCAAATTTCTCGCACGCCCACACCCCCGCCAAACACTCCTTTTCGATCTGGGCGTATCACTGCTCAGCCGGAGTGAGGGATCTGGAGCAGAATGAGACCGGCTTTCCTTCCTGCATGATCACTCCCCCGAGACCGTACGAACTGGCGTCTGCGCTCACTACGGTCGGCTTCGTTACGTCGTAATAGGCGAGCACTGCCGTTGACGACACCAGCTGCTTCAGCTTATTGAACGCATTCTCCTGATCGGGACCCCATGCCCAGACCGCATCTCCTTTGAGCAGATCATTCAACGGACGAGTGGCGACATGCAAGTCCGGTAAGTACGCACCCAAGTAATGGACCATACCGAGAATCTGCCTCAGAAGTGGCACAGACGTCGGACGACGCAATTTCGTTATGGCCTCGACCTTTTCGTGGTCTGCTACGACGCCGTCTGGCGTAAACTTATGACCAAGGAACGTAATTTCCTTTTGACCATAGTGACACTTATCCTCGTTTAGCTTTAGGCCTGCTGCCCGAAGCACTTTAAGGACTTCCGCGAGGCGCGTCTCGTGCTCGGCCTCGTCTTTCCCATACACTAGAATGTCGTCCATGTATGCTATTGTGCCCTCGAGCCCCGCGAGGATTTCGACCATCTTCCTCATGAAGATCTCCGGGGCAGAGGTAATCCCGAAGGGCAGTCGCTTGTAGCAGTAACGACCGAAGGGCGTTATGAACGTCGTCAGCTCTTGGCTTGACGACTCAAGAGGGATTTGGTAGAAACCGCTCTCGGCGTCCAATGACGAGAACACCGTAGCGCCCGACAAACGCGACGTCACGTCCTCCAGGGTGGGTAGGGTGTACCTCTCCCTAAAGCACATGCTGGTTGAGCTTTTTCAAATCGGCCCACAGTCGGACCTTCCCCGACTTTTTTACGACAGGCACCATGGGAGCACACCACGGCGTTGGCTTTGTGATAGCCTCAATAACCCCTGCAGATACCAGACGGTCCAATTCCTCCTTGACCTTGGGGAGAATTGGGATAGGCACTCTGCGGGCGACTGTGAGGGCTGATGGCTGCGCGTCTTTCTTCAGGATGATCCTCACCGGCTCTGTTTTCAGACAACCGACGCCGTCTGTAATAGCGTCTAGTTTTCTGACGAGACTCATTCGCGAAGCAACCCCACGGCTCAACAGGTTCTCCACGTCATTTGCAACATCGATGACACGAAAGTGATAGGTGGTGCCTTTGACCTCTGTGCTGGCGATGAACTGCCCGCGACAGTCCAATGGACCACCTGGACTGTTGAGGTTTGCACTGATCGCCTTGAGTGGCGGTCGCGGCCTCAGCATGACGTAGCTCGCGTGCGACATCACCGTAACGTCGGCACCCGTGTCGATTTTAAAGGTCACAGGACGACCTTTGAGGTCGAGGTCAACCTTCCACGCTGGACTGCTGTCATCGCAACTGACCGACCCGCAGAAGTACTCCTCGTCCGGCTGCACTTTCACCTCGCGAATGGATGACGACTTGGCGCGACACATCTTCTCGAAGTGACCTGTCTTGCGACACCAAATGCACGTCTTCCCCTTAGCAGGACATGCGTCGGGGCCCGGCGAGCGATGCACATAGCCACATTGGCCACATGGCATTTTCGCGATGACTTCCTCTCTCACGCCTCTGACTGTGGCGCTGATGACGACTAGCTTGCTGTTTACGCTCTTTTTTTATACAAAGTTCACGTTTGACATCGGCACAGCGTTCTGACTTTTGACTAACTCACTGTGTCTCGCGCTGTCGACTGCTTTCTCCAACGTCAGATCGTCTTGCTCCAACTGAAGTTTCTGCGACATTTCTTTGTCGAGCATGCCGCTTATGAGTCGATCGCGCACGTTCTCTTCTTCTTGTTTATTGAACCGACAGTGAGCCGCGAGGTCATGCAAACAACGCACAAACGCTTCAATTGACTCACCCTGTTGCTGAGAACGTTGGTAGAAAATTGCACGCTCATGTATTGTGTTTCTCCTTGGCACAAAATATTCGTTGAACTTTTGCATCACTGTGACAGTCATCTCGAGGGTCTGTGGCGCCCTCTGACGGCTCCGCAAACTTGAACGATTTGAAAATTTTCTCGGCTTGTCTGCCCATGGCGTATATGAGCGACGCAACTTGCACCTCTGGATCGTCTTTATGCAGTGACGTTGCGATCCTGAACCGCATAAACCGCTCTTTCCATTCCGGCCATTTGGACGGGGCGTCGAATGACATCGACTCTGGCAGGTTAAATTTCGGCATTTTATTTTCCGTTCAAATTCACTGACTGACCGTTGACGACGGACTGTCGAATTGTAGTGATTCTGACATATAAAGACGACAAGACAACTTAGCAGAACCACAAAATTATGTATTCAATTCGAGCCCATCTGACAGGCAAGATGGAGTCATTCACATGTCATGTTGTTTCCTTTTTATCGTTTGTCAGTTACTCGCTAGATGGCGTACTGTCTTAGGTAGCGCTCATTACAGTATGCATTTCAACCAAAATAAAAAAAATATAGAAAATGATCTAGACAGCTATTTTTGGCCTGTATCCAGAAAAGATCTTTTAGTAAAAATAGATAAGCGAGCGAAAAATGAACAACTCGGAACACGTCCAAAACATGCAATTCTACGGTCACTAGCACCCTCACGGCTCGTCCTGTCCCGACGATTTTGGTATCATTTGAAAGGATGCACTTTTTGTTATTCTAGCGTCATTTATATTTCCCAGTAACCGATCATAGATCACCTATAAACGGACCGACAATCGTGCCGTTTTCTGTGTTCTGTACGGTTCCGAACGATGTTGTCGGCGGGTACTAAGTACAATAATCTTCCGATTGCGGCGCTGTTTTCCTCATTTGCATAGGTTCAGACATGCGCACCTCACCATTTCTTAATTTCATATGATAAGCTCCACCCACTTTTAAACCGCAAAGAAACTGATGTGCTTCGATGGCAGCAAAGCCGATAGATATCTACGTCAGCGTGACGTCACAATAACGTACGCCAACCAACGGATCAAAATTCGTCGCGTTGGTTGGTTGATATACGTGATTGTGACGTCACGCCTACTTCGTGTATGTCATTTTAGCAGCTGTTTGAATGTGGGTGGAGCTTAAACCATTAAATCAGATAATGGTGCCTCAATCGGTAGATTGGTGAACTGTGTCAACGAAACAACATCGTTCACAGTGTCTTAGACACCGGAACCGGCACCGTTGTATATCCGTTTATAGTTTATTTTAGGAATGACTACCAGGAAACCGTTTATATATATTTGAATAGCACACACCGTAAGCTTTCAAACAATATAAAGATTGTTTGGATCGGACTAACCTTAATGGTACAAGCAATCGTTCAAAAAAGCATTTTGGGACGTGTTTTCAGTTGTTCATTTGTCGGTCGCTTATCTATTTTTGCTTTTAGGAATAACTATAGATGAACACTTAAACTGGAAGATTCATATTGACAATCTATAAAAAAATAGGACGAAATGTAGGAATACTAAACAAACTAAAACACTTTCTTCAGATCTACATTATAATAATAATTTACTCCTCACTAATCTCATCACATTTGCAGTATTGTACTCTATTATAGGCAAATATGTATTGCAAACTTAAGCAAATTAAAAACACTACAAAAGAAAGCTATACTGATAATCACACTGTACTGCACACTTAGATCCACTATTCTTTAAGTTAAAACTATTAAAATTGGATGATCTGTACAAACATCAGTTAGGTATCTTTACGCATAAAGCAACAAATAAACAACTCCCAGATAGCATGTCATCAATGTTTTTACGACCAGATAACATTCATAACCATAACCTAAGAAAGAAAAATACATATTACATCCAATAAGTAAGAACAAACACTAGGAAATTTATAATAATTAAATCAGGACCAATTTTCTGGAATGCCCTACCTCATGTTCTGCAGCAACTTGTATCCATAAATCAGTTTAAAAAGAAACTCAGAGTTATTACTGTCTAAGTATCTTTGAATCTTGAAATGTCTTATCTTATTAATTACTCATAACCTACCATCATTTGTCATGGTATTATAAGTGATTAAGCTTTTTTGTTTTATTTAATGTATTACTGATGTTTAACCATTAATCTAGTCAAAATACTATACCGTGTCCTAATGTGTAACTTTGTTTATTTATTTCTTTAGTAGACAACATATTTCATCTATAAAAAAACATATATTCACCTTGTTCCAAATGAATGTACTATTTTACTGTTACCCTGCAGGTAGACCAACACTTCAAATCAGCCAAACCCTCTCCAAAATAACCATGTATGGCTGTATTGTATAGTGGCACCATCTAGCGGATATGTTTTGGAACACATTAGAAACATTGTACGAACCTTGTTTCGGGTCAAATAAGTGCAGAAACATGGACTTTCTGAACTTTGCAAACTTATGAGACAACCCCTATGAAGGGGTCGGACAAAAGGCTGGCTGAGGGGTCCGTCACAATAAATTATTGTCGACATTTACCTATTCATACAGTGCATTGTGATTCTCTGACCCCCATGAATTATTTCAGCAGAACCTTCCTATTAGTCACTCTTGGAACTGGGCAAAAGTGACCTGAATTAGCAGGACTAGTTTCCTATATTTGACTGTAACAGAAATAATTTGGGACTATTCTAGGGTGACCTTAATTGCGAGGTAGCTCTATTACCGAGGTGACTGTAAAGTGAGGTTTGACTATACTTTACAATGTTGACAATTTTCCAAGTAAATTGACATCATGTGTAGACATGTAACTGTTATGACATGGTACAGGCACAGGACATAATAATCATAACAACCATCATAATAATATCGACACACATTTATTTACAATCACTACATGGTTATGCAATGTGCACAGGACCAACATTTTTAACACCTTTGTATCACCCTACAGAGTTGCTACATATGATAAGTTTCACTAAAATTTCGGGCTGATGATGGCGACCGGGGTGATGACTGTGGTGGTGGCGCAATGTGCACAGGACCAACATTTTTAACACCTTTGTATCACCCTACAGAGTTGCTACATATGATAAGTTTCACTAAAATTTCGGGCTGATGATGGCGACCGGGGTGATGACTGTGGTGGTGGCGCCACATGTCTTTAGGGTGATCGTCGTCGTCTCTGCGATTAGATTTCTACAATAAAACCTATAACCTAAAAACACAGGTTCATACCGGAAAATCTAATCCATTATTTTTCAGGCAACCATTAAAACTCATGAGAATGTGCACTGAAGACAGACATCATGAATACAATACATGATTAAGGTGTGGCTACATAACTCCACAGTCCCGAAATATGTTAAGCATTACATAGGGCAGTAGTTCTCAAACTTGTTACACCATTACCCGTTTTTCATGTACTTTCTCCATTATGACCCCCCAACACTACTCATTCCAAAAACTACTAGATACTTTAAATATGATGGTTGGAGAGGATACAGTTTGAAGAAGTTTGTTTAACATAAGTTCAATGTAATAGATGATGCTGCATAGCAACAAAATGCTTCTTTACTCTGTGTTTTGTGCATACTGTAGAAACGTAAGTTTTCATGTACATGAATTAAAATTGCACAAGGTCATAGGAGGATCCTCCGAAATTGCTAAACAACCCCCAAGGAGTCATGTCCCCCCCCCCCGTTTGAAGCCACTGATATAGGGGGATACCTTGAGGAACATTAACGGATAAGAGTGGTGCTACCCTGCCAGTGAAACATGTTAATGCACATTGATGCTACCCTGATAATTGCAATTTTGGATAGTAGATGTAGTGGTGGTGGAGGTGGAGGTGGAGGGGGGTAGGGTGTGAACAAATGTTAATGACATAACTTTGTGACATAATGAGACCATGTTAGGTAGCGAGATAATAGTATGTAGCTTTCACATCAGTTTACAGTGCCTCATCAATTCAATTTGTTTGTTGCATTTCAAATTAAGTTTGCAGAAATTAAAACCTGCCAACGATAGAATGAATGCACGAACAAAATATGTTAAAGTTATAATGGTAAAATTGATGTAGGCTTGGATTGTACACCAGGGTCCGTATGCATGAACATGGACTACCGTACGCTCCGCCTAAGCTCTAAGCTCGGCCTAACTAGTCTACAGCTCAGCGAGTGATTTAGTCGCGATGCATGAACTGGTCGTAGCGCGAATATAGCCTCAGCCTAATAGGGCCAATGTCTCAAAAAGTTTACAATTGACAAAAATCGTGTCTTTTGTCTCTCACATCGTCAATTATAAAGTTAGCCTAACGAAATTTACACCATATATTGATGCCATTACGTTCTTTCAGGACATGTAAGGTGTGATAGCCTTGTTAATTTTTAAAATGGCAGAAATTGGCCGTAAGTTGCCAAAAACGGCCAAAATGACGTGTCCAACTGAAGTTTCCAAAGTTTGAAGTAGTGCCATACAAAAACAGTGCTGTATTTATCTCTGAGTTCACTGGGCAAATGGAGTATGTATTGGGAATGTACAGTAAAAAAATCATGTTAAAAAAATTGTAGGATACCTAAACATGTATTCTTTTCCTACATGTTAAGTAAATGATATACAAAAAATGTGGGTCTAAACCTAAATTCGACGAAAATATAACACGTTCAAGTAAACAAAATATAGAGTGGCGTTTTAGCTGTGTGTCCAGCGTCATAGATAAAAAAGGCTATCTTCAAAACAATAGGAAACGTACGCCGATTTTAATTTTTTTGTACATACCAGCAACCACTATGCTATAACCCCAACAATGGCAATATTTCTTGGTCAAATGAGGATAAAACCAATGTTGGAGCGTGTCCATCGCCATCTGTGGGATTACCGAGAAAGACTGCCGAGAGCGCATTCTACTTTGATATGTAGGAACTACAGTGATCAGTGCATCCGTGGCGGTCGGTATTTTTTTGTTTCCTACAATAAATATTTGATGAGTTGTGGTCCTATATGTACGTTTTTCATATGAAATGGTGTAATAGAATAAGGCTAATATGGTAAATTAATAAAGGTAACACCACTTATAGCGTTAGTATACTTAACAGCTGTGTTCTAACAAACCAATGAACGATAATTTGATACGTTGATCTGCGGGAAAGTTAATATATGACAATCCTAATGTCTAAGCAACTTGATGACGCTGGACAAGCCAATTTAACCAAATGTATATTTACCGGCTGTAGTTGACACTGACATCCTAACTTTTAGTGTAGATGTGTCAAGTACATGTTGCTTTTCATATAAAAGAAAACATTTCACATACAATTTAGAAGAACACATTATTACAAACAAACCATACTGACGCTGGACACTTCCTGATTAATGATAAAAATCAACATATCTAAGAATAATTTCCGTTTAAATAATAGCTATTAATATGTTTGAAGAACAAGACAGGTGGCAAAACAATATAATGCATTTGGGTGATATTAAAAGGTAATTTGAAGAATTATGGCCAATGGGCTTATTCACTCACGGCAGTAAGGCTGGACATGCAGCTATGGGTGTGATCCTGCAACGCATATCGCTTACATACTACTGTATCCGTTATCTCACGTGATCTGCTCATCTCACTGAATTATTTTCAAAAGCATTTAAGCGTTTCACAAAAACAAAATAATTAATATTGCGTTCTACATTTTTTAGAATACCCTGTCAACCAGAGGCATTATCATGGCCAGCCACGACACGCAAATGTATTGTGCTAAGATCTCGCACCGTTACCGAGATAGAAAGGTAGCACAAGACCCCCACTTCTTGGCCAATATAGAACAAGACATATGTGCAGCAGCAACTCCTATAGTGGAAGTTAGGAAGTCAAAGAGACTCGACCCACCCCTTCCACCTACTAAAAGTGAGGTGCCTACGTCTTCGCAGAGTTTGGCTGACTCAGAATACGTCCCATTATCAGGCATTGTGTGTTGTGTTACAAACTTGTAAACCATTACACCATACGATTTATGATACTAACTCTGCAAGATATATTATATTCTTTTCATAAATAAATATGGAACAAGATAATGTACAACTAAGCAAATATTCGCATAATTTATATTTGGCTGCATGTGTTGCTTTATGTTGTGCATGCTAAATAAGGCATGTTTCTTCCCTATAATATATAGGTCACAGTGGAGGATTGCTATCGTTTACAAACCAACTGCATGGGCTATGATTATGACAACCGATGTTCTTGTTATGGACACAACTTTTCAGTGGTCTCACAGACTACCGCCCGCGTGGTGATATATACTTATTTCTGTTACATTATAACACTAACACATATTTGTAAACCGTAATTTCAAAAACATAATTCCCGGTTTAATATTCATAGTTTATGTTATAAGAACATTGGAATTTGCTGTCTTCTTAACTTAAGTACAACCTGTGTCCTTGTTTGTTTCCTTCAGAGAAACCCTGGTCGTGAAGATGAATTTTCTCTAACTACATTCATCAGTAGCACAAGAATTAGGAGCTGACGTGACAGCAGAAATACCGACTGCTGGAAACCTACCCAGGAAAAGGAGGTCATCTGTCCAAAAGAAGCTAAACGCCTTGAAGGTGAAGACGAAGAGGCTGCAAAGACGTGTATGGGTTTTGGAGAATCATTTAAAGCGCTCTACTCGTAATCAGAAAGAAGGATCAGGGCAAACAAGAACTGATACGACTCCCATAAACACCGTTTTTGACAACGCTGATACGCCGTGCTGACATAATGAGGAAGGACGGATTGAACCCTTCGCGAAACAAAGTGAGAAAGGTTCTTGCTGCCCATAAATCACTTGTGATAGAAATGCAAGATATTCCAGTCAAGAAAAGTCACTCTTCAAAGGACGTCACCCGAAGAGAAGTCGGGCAGGAAGCATGGTCGCGAAGAAGTTGCACCTAGACCGACGATACGTTCTCCGCAAGAATGACTTCGCAGGACAAAATACAGCACAACACTTGAAGACCAGACGTAGGCCGTTACACGTGAAGGAGTTCACGAAGAGACCGGATAAATTTACACTTCTGCAAGGCAAGAAGGATGCCGTGAAAGATGGTACGAAGAAGGTGCAGAAATATACTTTGACTGACTATAAGGAACAATAAGAATTCAATGTAGACATTATTGTCCATGCGTTGCATGTTTAAAATGGTGTTCGTAGTTGTTTTGCAATTTGTGACGAAGGATAATGAGTGTCTTCAATTAAAGCTACATTGCGTGTCCAGCGTCATCAGTATATACCCATTTCTTAGCTCACAGTTTGCCTAGTCTCGATCCCCGGACGCATATGACAGTTGGCACACACAAAGATAACTGATCAGGGTGACTGATTATGTATGAGTTATAATTCCACACACTTCTATGAGAGCTGCACTAATTGAAAATAGGCCATTCCAAGAAACAACAGAGTGCAAAAACTATCACCAAGGCAAAGTTACAACGAGGAAAAGGAATGTTTCCAAGTCAAATGTAATCGTCTACCTCTTGATTCTTATTAAATGGCATGTACACTAGATGATCCAAAAACATTTCCCCTTTACAGGTAATTTAAAATGCTCTAATTGTAGCAAATATTGTAATTTTTCGTCGATGACGCTGGACACGCGATGAAAATCACGTTTGACTTTAAGTGACTGTCATAACAAAAGTAACCCATATTATATTGAACCATTTATGGAAAATATGCCTCAATATATTATGTACAATGAGAAAATACAACTTAATTGTTCAGAATTAAACATTTATTTTTGGACCTGTTAAAACCTAATTGTGCACTTTTTGGGACATTGGCCCAACAAGTCTACAGACTACGGTCTGAAGAGCCTAAAAAAGGACTGGTTACTGCCTCGATGCGGGGATTTCCCACAAATTGTACCGCATTGCGCACGCGCGCGGTGACGCGCAGGGTCAAAGCGTCGGATCAGTGCGGCGTGGTCATGTTTATGTTCATTTCAGCATGGATGTCGTCAAAGGAGATAAACGCATTGGGAAAAAACGAAAGCCCAACTTTATGGAGGATGAAATCCTCTATCTGGTTGAGGGAATCGCCAATGAAAAATGTGTACTGATGAGTAAGCTGCAAAGCTCTATACCTAATAAGAAAAAAAGGGAAGCTTGGCGGGATATCTCTGCGAAAGTGAATGCGCTCAATGTGGCACAACGTATGTACGGAGGATGACATCAAGAAATGGAAGGATTTGAAATCGGCGGTTTTAAATACTGTGCGAGATAAAAAATAGAACAACAAAATTAAAGACATCACAAACCAATTCAAAGCACAAGTATGATAAAGAAGTAATTAATTACAATGGGAACTATGAAATACTTTGTATTTAATGTGCATGTGTAGTCTTCGAATGTTTTTGTGTGTGAAATAGTTTTATTTTGTATTACTTTTTGATAATCAAGTGCATCACTTTAGTAAGTGATAAGTAACGTTAAACTTTATTTTGTCTTACTCTATCATAACCGAAAGTTTTTATTTAGTTCAGCGATATTATTTTGTATGACTTTTTCATAGGCAAGTGGTAATTTATTTATGATATGTATGCTTATGACGTATTGCAGTGAAATTAGGTGACCGTAAAGTCGATTGACTTACTCAGACTGGTTGAAAGCATAACTTATAATACAAAATATATTTATATTAAAAGGTACATTAACAGACTAGTATATATAATCATTGTGGGAGTAGTTATCATAATTATTGTTCACATTTTGATATAACTGAACCAAATGCGTCAATGGAATAAATCACAATACTTTATTTACACATAGTTCAACATCCAATGGCAACAGAAATGCCTATATTCACATTTCTATAATTGTATGATGAGCACTATTGTGAAAGAAAATCTTATGCAGGATTGTTATGTAGAAATAATTATTATGTACATTAACATGAAACTCTTACACAATACAATCAGGATAACCTATTATCACAATATGTAATATTTACAAAACTCACACATAATGCTCATGTTTCAATGGAAGGCACTGACAGCTTTATGTTGGAGACAAGCGACGGCCAGTCAGTGGTTTTGCAAGTGGATGATGCATGGGGTAAGCAATCTCAATTAATAATTGATTTGTCTATCTAATTAGCAATGTCACACAGCTTGTGTGGGCATTTGCAGCATTTAGTCTCTTAGTATAAAGTTGAGGGTTGATTCCAACACCAGGCAGATAATGAAAGATTCCCATTAGAGAGAGCCATCATAAAATAGCACAGTGGGGGGTGACTCAAGTTACTGGCAGCCACCATAGAGTGGCAGGCAGGCATCACTAAGGCAATTATACTACAACAGCAAAGCTGTAGATTTACATAATAGGACAGAGATCAGTAACCACACTTTGTCACATCTACAATGACCTATCAATTAAATTCACAGTCACCTAAACATCTTAATTCTAGACAATAATCATATCCACACATCACTGTCTCTGCTCTGCTGCACAGAACAACGTGCATGTACATTGATTTATGTTACACACACACACACCTACACATATGTGTATATATATATATGCTTTGTGTGGGTGTGTACATATATTCTCGATAAAATGAACATCATGTATATTATATATGAGTAAATGTCAGGGCGGGTAAGTTTTAACCATATTAACAAATGGCAATATACAGTTGTAGCGGTTCCATTCATCAGTAACAGCAAATATGATTGCATAAGTCCATAATAAAGTCCATGTACTTATTCAAAGAAGTTACTAAAGGAACATGTTTTGGCATTTCAGACATCTCATCATATGTGATGCCTGTACCACTGCCAGGACCTTCGTCACAGCCTGAGCCAGGTCCGAGCTGGTTTGTGCCGGTGGAGTTATTACCACAGATAACTGCTACGTTGACAGCTACATCGACAGCCACATGCCCTGCATCGACAGGCACGTTGCAGACGACACCTGCTATATCATCCTTGCAAACGAGACCTGTTTCAACTGAAGCCATCTCTACGCCAGTCACTGTTCCAACAGTGCCTGCTCCCAGTTGTAGTCCTCCAGTCGCCGCAGTTAGGACACAGCGACGCAAGAGACACTATCGTACTGATGCAGACGCTAAAGAGAAAATACCAAAAAGTATTAAACATCTTGTGTTTTATGTGCAATGTTATTGATAGTCATTGAATGAATGAATGAATGAACGTTTATTCAGAAAATTGATAACAATATATACAAGACAAGACAACCAAACAAGTTTAACTATAATACAAGTGAGAATATACAATGTTTGAAGGGGGTAAATACGAAGTCATTGACTTTTGTGTAAATTTACCCCTGACATGTATTTATATATATAATTATATACATGTATGTATACACACATATATACATACATATATTCACATACATACATACATGTATTTATTTTATTTTATTGATAGTCATTAATACATGTCATGGTCATGATGTGTTAATTTTCTTAGTACACATTTGCTCTCAGCAAATGTTTAATAGTACTGCTCTTGTATTTTATCTACAATGTAAGTGTTATTAATAGATATCGTGAAATGTCATATTATTGATATTTCAATTATAGTATACACAGTTTTTTCAGTAAGTTAATTATGTACGAGTTCGTAAACACAAGTTCAAGTGATGGACTTCCACACACTGTTAGAATTAATTTCTTACAACTGCATCTCTAGCTGCTTTCCCTGCAGCAAAGGGTACCCGCTCAGCCACGACTGGAGCGTTGGCTCTGTACACTGGTGGGGGGTTGTTGTCTTGGTCAGGGTCTGTGTCATCCCCTGGTGGTGGTGGCAGTCCCAGCTCTGTTGCACGGTTGTGCAACATCACACATGCACAGACGACTTTGCCTACGTTTCGGCACCCCAATGCACCGTTCAACAGTGCTTCGTGTGATGCAGTAGGCATCTGTGTACGCTCGTTCCCGCGGGTTGAGAATCGGTGTGAGCAGCCACTCACGTAACATGTACCCACTGTCGCCAAGAAACACTCCAGTCAATGGCTTCTGAGGTGCTTCAAACACTGCAAACAGAGCCGATTCCCTCAGAATTCTGGAGTCATGTACAGAACCCGGCCACTTGGCAATACAGTTGATGATTCGCATGTCAACATCACAAATCAACTACAACAGAGACAGTTGACATTCATTTAATGTGCATGTTTCTATACCTGAATCAATGTAGTTAGTACATGAAACAAAACTGTGTTTTACATTTTATTTCGAAGTGGTCAGAAATAACCAGGACTGGGGTGAAATAAAATGAATTGTAGTTATTCAATGTTGTATTTGTAACTGAAAGATTTCGTGCAAGCAGAATTAAACCGCATTTTTTTAATTAATATTATTAAGTATAAATTAAATATAAAATACTACTTGGATGTTTTTGCATTTGAACACATTGGTAATATCAAACATACAATAATAACAAGAATTTTTAGGTAGGTACAAAGATCCAAATATCCCACTGCCCTCCCTTGATTAGTCATGAATAGAACAGCCTGCTTGATATTGATGGGATCATACTGGTAACAGTTGTATTGAGCAGCCATTCAAGCAATAAAACCCTAGGATACAGGCAACTCAGTAAATAGAGTGTAGACATGTCTTAATATCCTGTGCAAGAACCATTTGAACAATAGTTGGAACTGGGGGGCTGCGGTTACTAATTGCAACTAAGTGGCCTGTGCAAACGAATCACAGAGTTGCTCACCTGGGAAATGAAAAGGCGGACAGTTGTTCACCGTTAAAAAAAAAATCAAATTTAATTTCGGTATTTGGCGTCGTGGTAAGCTAACAGGCGTTCCAGCTAACAATAACCCGTTATTTCACATGTGCTGAAGGTGAATTCGCGTGTTTCAATTAGTTCAACTCACATGTTTCTGTACGTGAATTCACAATATTGTGTAAACAACTTTCCCCTTGAAAGTTGTATTGAATAAAGTTTATTATATTACATGTATTGTTTGTGATGAATATCCATTTCTTTACAAATTAATAGACTTATTATAAAACTGCGCCTGTTCAGAGATCGGTTCATTCCGGCTCTACGCAAAGCATCGTGGGTAACTCGCAACATTCGTTCCGATTCAATCGATAGGCGTCGTTGCTAACGGCCAGAAAGAGCCGGACACATCAATGAAAAAATACATCTACAACTTTCCCCATTTCTGGGTAACTCGCAACATTCGTTCGGTGAGCAACTGTCCGCCTTTTCATTTCCCCGGTGAGCAACTGTCCAGTGAACAACTGTTCGGTGTGCAACTGTCCGAGCACCGTGCAAACAAGGCAGCTTCTGCAATCAGGTAAGAAATATCAGTGACTCTGGTATAAAAGGCAAAATTACATGTTTCACATTGAACTGTATATAGGTGTTTTATTTCAGAATTGTATAATAATAATAATGATTGAAATCCAGTGTGAATGTCAATAACTTTCTATCCTAAAAAAATACTAATCAAGTACATATATGGGGTCAAATACCAAAGTATTTAAATACAAATAGATGATGATGTATTACAAATTATTTTCAAAATACTTTTTATAAGACAGCCTATATCGAGATATGTTGTTTATTGACATAAATTCATGATGTTATGTATAACTATTACATGATATATTCCTTATAGACAATATCTGGTAAGCTGTAAAATTGCAACAATGTAGGCAAGTAATGGTCTGGCTTGGGAAGCCCCTACCTTCCCCTCAACCTAGAGTGCAAATATGTCTTATCAGTTCACACAATCATTGACACAATAGCAGGCCTTAGCAACTAACAGGGTTGGTTAGCAGGGGCAATAAAACCATGATCAAAAGATTGCAACAGTGGGCTGTTATTGCTAATTACATATTGGTCTCAGGTGACAACTGACAAATTGATCCTGCCTTCACTGGTATGCTTTCATTACAATCTCAGTGACTTCCCACTTTATGGTTTTCTTTCTGACTGGAAAATGTGGTCAATTGTCAAATGAACCAGTAAATTTGTTAACTCAAGAAGTTAAACAAGATAGGCGAATACAAATTCTAACTTATCATTTATTAATAAACATGCCAAGATAAATGTATTTGAAATAGTATTTTAAATGTTAAACATGGCTAAGCAAAAACAACTTTATTACAAATTTGTGTAAATTGGTATTCTCAAACGATTTAGATTTTCCTGCCATCTACATGATGGAAAATAATAATCTGGAGATGAGCAACCGAATGTTTAAATCGGTTGATACACTCATCGCAAACATTTATTAAACATTGGAAATTAGAACAGGTACAATTGATAATTATCTCATTTCGTTTTTCATTCAAACTCGACAGATTCATGAATGCATGTGTTGGGTGTCACTTGATAAGTTGATAATGCGATCCACTGTTTCATATGCTAGCACCCAGTTCATATTTTCCATGCACTGGTAACCTGCTTTACATTCAAGCCGTTAGCAGAGCATAATTTCATGATGCTTCCTTATTATTTCACCGAAGATTAGGATTAATGTTAGACTGCATTGCAATTAAAATTCACAAATAGGATGCATACAAGATTCAGATCAGTTGTTTTCAATTTAAATGCAGCAAAAGGCCACACCAAGATGAAGCCTTGGCTGGGGCTGGAGGCAGGAAGGCTGAAGCCATGTTGACAACTTGCCATCAGTGAATGCGATTGATGCCAGCGCAAAACAAACAGTACCTTGCTCCACATTCACTCTGCCTACAGTTTATTGAGCAACAACAAAGGAATTCTACATAGTTTGGACAAACACAAGGAGTACAGCGAGGAAAACAAGATCTTTGTTATGCTGGGTACATGTGTACTTGGTGTTTTCACTGACACACCACGCTGTTTGTCCGCCATTTTCTAAACAGATTTGGCAAAAAAACGTTGAATTATTGAATATCGTCCGCTTTAGCAGGGACATACAACTAAAATATCCTATCTGCTGTCCACGTTAAGCAGGTGTCCCTTCATCAGAGGGACATTAACATGGTAAAACAGTTCGTACATTGAGGAACTGTCCAGACATAGCAGGTATCCCTTGGTCAGAGGGTCAGCTAAAGGCAGGGACTACTGTATATATAGGTATTATGATTGTGTATTGTGTTGTTAAAATAACCTATACTATGAAGGGTGTATAGTACACACCATTGCGTAGGAATATTTTATTATTGTAGTTAACATTTATTATAGTGTCGGGTCAGAGCGAGGACCAACAAGGTCTGAACGTTTGTGCGTGAGGCCCAGTGACCTGTAGTGCCGATACTCGCGAATAGGCGGTTTCTGCGTTAAGAGTGAATTCCTGCGAGAAGAGGGAAATTCCTTACAACCGAGCGGAGTCAATGTCGGAGGGCTACCAATGGCCAGAACAGATTCAAGTTGACGTCCGTGTCGAGATATAGTATCGTTGATCTCGAACATTCATTCGACACATATTTACCCTACGATGGCCACGAGGGTAGCAGTTCTATGACCTTTCACTATTGTGATCATATTAGGTTGCATTCGAGATTCCCTCAGGACATTTATGAATACTGATTTTTTTTTATTCGGTGGTTTTTAAAATCTGTACATTGCATCACATTTTTTTAATTAAATTTTACACTATCTCTGAACCCGAATATATACACAAGTTCGTCTCACCTGGCATATCTTGACAGTCTTGTCAATGTCTAGTCTTTTTCTGATGATTTTGCATACTTCTTTGATCAGAGTCTTCGTGAACAGCAACACGACATCATGACACAAATGATTCTCCTTCTTCCATTCTCAGCTTTATCATTTCTTTCACCAATTCTTGTGAATTTTCTGTGTGGTGTTCTGTTTTTCCGACCGGTGGTTGTGGCATGTTGGCCAATTCCCTGGATACTCGGGGTGCTATTGTCGGTGTGTAGTCGACAATTGGTCTGAGTGGCACACCATCCTTGTGGATTTTTGGTGATCCATACATCTGTGGTACTTTTTCTAGTGTGGGATACAAGTACCAGTACTGATCTTTGGTGATCTTCCCCTCCTTCTCCAGGGAATTTACCATTCTGATGAGTTCTGGTCGGATCCTTCTTTAACTTCTTATATGTCGCTTGGTCACCTAGCCTTTCTTTCATTTTTTTTGGTATTCTTTCATTTCCATGATGACTGTGGCCTTTCCCTTGTCCGCAGGGAGTATGGTGATGGACTTCTGCTTCTGTAGCTCTTTTTTTCCTGTTTGGTTATATTGGTTTTGAAGCTTTTGCTGACTTCAGAACTGCTGCGATGTGGGCACAAAGTTTGTCTTTTTTTCATGTGGTAGGCTCCATGTCGCTTGTTCTGCCACTACAATGAACTCCTTGGTCGGTACTTTCTCTGGCGTTACCGGGTAATTTAGCCCCTTCGCTAGTATCTTATTCTGGTCCCCGGACAGTTTGTAATTAGACAGGTTTACCACCCACCGTTTCAGCTGGGTTCCGGTAAGATCAGCTTCGTTTGTTCTGACTCTCTTCGCTTCCAAGCTCTGAATTTTTTGTTGATGTCGTCATTTTGTTTTCTCTTGCGTACCCTTGCTGACATCTGCAATGTGGTGCATGACGTTTTGTTGTCTGCCTCACGTGTACGATGACGTCATGAAGCGTCATCGGTACTGAAAAAGTCAACATGAGATGTTAAACGAAAGCCTCTACCAGGTAAAATACACATTGGATATGAAAAAATGAAAGTTTTTGGTCTGAAAAAGAAATATCCTGAAGAATGTACAGTAATCATTTATAATCGTGTCTTGACCACTACCTCCTCTCCTACACCATTACTTCTATCACGTGATGAAGAAGTTCTATGTTGCAAATGAGTTTCCAGTTATAACCTAAGAAATTGTAAATAAATAAATAACCTAAAAACTTCATATGCCGTCATGAGAATGGACAGTGTTCCATGAAGTGTAGAAATCTTCCAGAGATCTCTAGACACAGGCAACGTATCATCAGACTGGCGCATAGGAAATGTATCAGCTGTCTTTAAAAAAGGAGATAAGCACCTACCAGAAAATTACCACCCCATCTCCCTGACATCGGTCCTGTGCAAAATTCTCGAACACATAATCTACCAACACATTATGACCTACCTAGAAGAACACAACATCGTAACACTCCTCAACCACGGCTTCAGAGTAAGCTTCTCCTGCGAAACAGAACTCCTAACCACCATACACGACCTACTCTCTTCTTTCGACTCTGAAACTCAAGTAGACATAGCAATATTAGACTTTAGCAAGGCTTTTCAAACAGTCCCCCACACAAAACTCATCCATAAATTATCCCACTATGGTATAACTGGAACCACACTCAAGTGGCTAGAAAACTTCCTCACTGACAGATCCATGAAAGTTGTGCTAGACGGCGAAACTTTGAGACAAGTACTCATCAAATCCCGCATGGCACAGTACTTGCCCTCCTACTATTCCTCTGTGATATAAACGACCTACCAGCATCAGTAAAATCTGAAGTCCGCCTATTTGCAGATGACTGCCTACTATACAGAGAGATCAAATCAATGATCACATTGTACTACAACCTAAAACAACTCCAAAAGTGGGCAAAGGACTGGGGTATGAACTTAAATACAAACAAATGCTACATCCTCAGTTTAAAAAATAAAACCAACTATTTTTACACCCTAAATAAGGCCACCTTAGAATGTGTAAACTGCAACCCCTATCTTGGTATCTCTATCTCCGACGACCTTAAATGGCACTCCCACATCGCAACAGTGACTAAAAAGCAAACTCCACATTTGGTTTCCTAAGGCGTAACGTACGACACCGTCCTATAAACAGCAAACGGACTGCATATATTGCCCTTGTGCACACTGCCTTAGAGTACGGAGCAATAGTGTGGGACCCATAATATCAGGGGGACATAGACACACTAGAACGTATCCAACAACGGGCTGCTCGTTTCATTACCGGCGACTACCACTCCAGACATGAAGGATCGATCACAAACATATTAATAGGCCTAAAGCTCAATAAAAGCAGATGTCGGGACCTACGACTTAAATTCATGTATAAAATAGTTGAGGGATCTATCCCAGCCATCCCCGCAGAAACATACTTTCGGCCCCAAAGAATAAATAAAAGACGCATCCAACCCAAACATTTCCCAGATCACATATCCTCAAACTTTGTACAACACCTAACAACCAATAACACCAGGTGCTATACAGTACCCGCATCCCACACCGACCAATTCAAAAACTCATACTTTGTAAAGACAATAGTAGACCTGGAATAAACTAAACGAGTCGCAGGTCCAGGGTGAGACCATAAACGATTTCAGTTGCCTCTCCTGCGGCCCAAACAGTCAATAACACTATACTCACCCACCCCGTCGTAAACCATAGCCAACAGTGGCGCCTTACGATGTAATTAATTAGAATTAGAAAGTGCCCAAGATGACTGACGCTGTGACATCTGCAGAACTGAATCCAGATTGTGACATCTGGGGAGTGAGACAAATTTGAATTCGACACTGATTTTCCTGCCAAACAGTAAACAGACACTCGACACTACAGGTGAGCTGAGGGCAACATCTGTAGCAACCTGTGTGGACATTGTTTGGTTAAATGTCAACTAAAGGCAATTTTTGCCACTGAAGTCATCACGCTTGAGCAATTGTGCGACTCTTGACTTGTCACTCAGTCAGATAGACAGGTCAACTAACAGACAATTGACCAAAGTGGTTTATTGGGGAAATTGCAGGAAGATATCAAGCAATGGGGAAGACAACGCGATCGGCTTCGCATCTTGAGGACGCATACGTTGAAGCCATTGTTAACGACATGCTGGCAAAGCAGCAAGGTATCTTCGAAAAGATGATGGAGACCAAACAGAAATCGTTCCAAGCCTGCCTCTAGTCATCCAACAAGTGTGTTGACGAAATGATGAGTGAGACGGCGAAAGAGGTCGCGGACCTGCGAGCAAGTCTCTAGTATACACAGAAAGAAGTGGATCAGATCAAGAGCGCGATTAGTGAACATTCTGAACATCTCAGCTAGAGACCTCGAGATGGTCACAGCCGTGCAGCACGAGATCAAAGATGGCATCGATTACTTGGGAGAATCAGTCATGACGAAACAACCTGCATATAGACGGTGTAGCAGAATGTGCGGCAGAAACGTGGGCAGACACCGAGGCAGCCGTGCGTAAAACGTGTGTCATCACTGAAACTGTCAGAACAACAGGCAAACGACGTCAGGATCGAGTGGGCGCACAGAACAGGCGGAAACAAACATGTTGGCAAACCGAAGACAGCGGTTGTAAACTTTGAAAGTTTAAATTTGCATATCTTTCTCATAACAAACTAGTCAGGGATCGAGGGGATATTACAACCTAAGTGTATGCAGTAGAACGATCCACGAACATTGACGATAGCTATCTCAAGTTCTCAACAGACATTGACAAAGGCTAGTCTAGATTTTTTCCTTTTTCCAGTGTTAATGATGATGACTTTGTAGAATTTAATTCTACATCCGAAGACACTTTAAAGTTACATGCAATGCGTGACACTTGTTCCGATACTTCTTTTCAACAGTGTGAACATGATGATGATGATCTTGAAGACAGACTGATTGGCAATTTGAATAATTTAGATCCAGATAATCATTTTCATAATACAGTGTAGTGTACATACCAATTCAATATATTACAGTGATGAACAGTTTGTAGGCAATGTCAAGCCAGAGAGTGACCTATCATTTATGCATTTTAATGCTCAAAGTTTAAATAAGAATTAAACAAAATTAGGGATTTAATCGATGACCTTAAACTATCGTTCGATATCATAGCAATTTCAGAGACCTGGGCTAATTCTAGCACAATCATTAAATGGATATGAAGTTTTCCGTCATGTAAGAAATAGCAAAAAAGGAGGGTGTGGCATTGTATGTTAATGAAAGATTCACTTGCAAACTTCGAGCAGTAAAATCAAAGGTGATTGACAATATATTTGAATGTGTCACTGTTGAATTGCACATAAAAAAAAAATATATATAATTGTGAGTTGTGTCTACAGAACCCTGGGTTCAGACATAAACAATAAGCCCGATACAAGTCACTCCCTAAACTGACTCAACGATTGTCTCCAAGATGTTTTCTTATGGATGACCGACAGCAAATTAAAGTTAAATGCAGACAAAACTGAATTTCTCATCATTGGTACTCCAATACAGCGAGGTAAACTTAACGACTTTTTTCCAACATGCATCCTGAGTGAAAATATGGAATCTAGGAGTGACCTTTGATTGCAACTTCAATTTCAGACAACACATATCCCAAACGTACCGTTGCTGTGTTTATCACATCCGTGATCTTCGCCGCATTTGCCGACATATGTCGCTTTCTGTCACTAAGACTATCGCAACAGTTCTTGTTAGCAGCAGATTAGATTATTGCAATTCCCTCCTTCATAATATTGCTATCAAATATATTGCAAAACTACAACTTCTGCTCATTGCCACTTCTAAAATCACTGCACTGGCGCCCCATGCGATATCGCATTATGTTTAAGATCTGTACAATCACCTACCAAGCCCTTTCATCCAAATAACCTAGTTATTTATACTCAATGCTCACACCAGCTAGACAAGCCAGACAACTTTGGTCGTCTAGTTCGAAGTTGATATCTGTTCCTAGAGTTAAGACAAAGGCTGGAACTCGAGCTTTTTTAGTTGCTATACTATATATACTACATACTATATGGATTTCGCTTCCCGTTAATGTTAAATCAGCAGAAAATATTGTTACATTTCATTGTCACCTGAAAACCTATCTTTTCAATATCGCCTATCCTCCCTAGCTTCCTAGCACATCCATCCATTTGTTAACGACTTTTGCCTAGCACACGAGTACGAGAATGCTTAATCCTTTGGTTTTGGAGTGCCACTGAGCTTGGATTGTCTTAGGATATTGGCGCAGAAGAAGTGATTTATTATTATATTTTGCGAGAGTATGGAGCAGTTGTTTACTGATATCAAGCCAAGTAAATCTATTTTTGTATGTGGTGATTTTAATATTGATCTCCTAAAACAAGATACACACAACTGGAGAGAGTTTTTTGATTGTAAAGATCATTTTTAGCAGTTACTCACCGTTAAGTCACTGTTTTAGCACAAACTTAAACCCCATCAAATGTGAAATGATAATAGAAATCTTCAGCAATGAAAACGCCAAAAGTAGTCCATGTTTATGCCTTGACAACAACCCCGTCTGTTCACGGTGTGCTATTTTGTTTGGTACCAAAAGAACCACTGTCTTCTTGAGTAGCTGTCAGTTATGTCAGTAGTCATGCCCCTTTTGCCAAAGTTGAATTTTCCTGTGTTGAAACCAGGTCCCAAATCCCGATGATCTCCTTATTTAGCTTTAGATGATAGTGTGAGTGGCACGCACGGATGTTTGCACGAATCAGTAGTCTTGTGTTCTCTGAGCAACCACCGAACATTGCCAGATCCACAGCGGGCCACTGATAACATCCCGACCTCACCATCCATCTTTCTGCCCAAAATGTGTCCCATACAGTTTGGGATTTGGCCATTGAGACAATGCAACAGAAAAGTTTAGAAAATCAGTCAAATCAATCAGAACAACTGTTTGAGCACCCAAGATAAAAAGTCAGTGGCACAAGGAAGACGAGTGTGCTGATGAATGTATCTTGAACATGACAAAGTGAAGCATGTGGCAGTGAGATGTGATGACATATCGGTAATCATGCCTGATGACAACTGATGGAAAATGGTTGCCATCGTTGGTAATTTTCAAAGGAAATCGACAGTTGCAGGCACTTACAGGGCATGTTGTCACAGTACAAACAAACGAACCTGTTTTAGGGCCTACCCGGGTATCTGTTTTGCAAATGCTTTATTTGTTTGACATATAATTATTTTCTTCACATTATGAACTTGTCAAGTTGTGGTCTAAAGGGGGTTGAAGCTAGGAAACAGTTGGTTTCTGTCAGTGATCTACACACACTGACAATGAACACTAAGGTGTAAGTCATGAAATTTGACACCTACTGTTGGTAAGCAATGCATGTTTTGTTATAATCCGGTGAGGTACACTCGCACAAAGCTCTTCCTGGGTGAACGCTCGAAGGGATTAAAGGTATGCGGAGACTGCCAGGGTATAGAGCTACTAATAGTTGGTGTAGCTACAGCCACGACTTATCTATCAGACACGCTTGATCTTCTGAAACACCTTTTTACCTGGAAGCATGCCAAACAAGTATCACTTCTTCACTGAAGCTATTTCCCAGACAGAAATGTTTTATTATTGCCAACAATGTCAGACATACAAAGAACATAACTTGGAAGTACACTGGACTGGCTGCAGACATGTAGGTACTGAAGAGAACAAAGATTACTCTCTTTAAAACACTAGTTAATAATTATGTTTGAGACCACTAATATTCATGAGGATTCTGAAAGAGGCTATCGACAGGATGGTATTCTTGACAGCATTAAAAGTGGGCTGATGTATGGTTAGACGCATTCTCAAGACCTCAGTCAATGTTTCTCCAACATGCCATTGTGATGGTGTTCCAATTATTAGCTAACCAGGCTATAGCATCTGGCCTATTTTCTGTACAATGAATGAGTTGCTGAGACAAAAAGAGCAAAAATAGTGTTCTTTACACTTTGTGGCTGGCAATGAAGAAGCCTAGAGCAGACATGTTTTTGAAACAACTTATGGATGAAATGATCGATTTTGAAACATTCGGTATTTCGGCCATTTTCCTGTAATATTCCATTTTTCTCATATGTAAATTTCTCCTAATTGTTATGCAAATCCTTCTGTGCCTACATCTTCCTTACAATCTATAGCGTGTAGTTATCGAAAACCCTGTTAAAAAATATGACACAAAACTACTTTTATATGCGTCGCAAAATTCGAAGGGGGAAAACATCTCGCGAGTAGCGAAGCGTGGTGTTCCAAAACACTAATTGTCAAATTCTTTTTATTTCCACCTATTGATCGCTATCAAAGCACAACATGCATACATGTTTACACAAAACACCTTAACTTATAAAAAAAATTACAACACATACCATACACTTTTGTCTAAATCGTCATTTTATACGTCACTTTTTTTGAATATTTATTCAAGTCGATCGATCCGTGTTAATGGCTACGATGCTCAACTGTTGTGCCAGTGATGCTTTTGAGCATTTTCTATCTGTCAAATGAAAACTTATCACAAAGCAAGATTGCCTTACACCATGAATGTACTGTTTTATTTTGAAAGTTAATCATGCCGAAGTAAGGTCTATCGTTCCACGAGTGGAGGAATCGCCTCCAGCGCTACGCCGATAACGTAAGCAAAGTTGGGCACGGGAGTAGAGGCTGAAGCGGGAGTCCGCCCGGGATCGGGTGCTGACGGCAAAGAAAGTACCCGAAACAGAGGGAGCGTCTTGGGCTGCTGCTGTGGATACCGTGTTCATTCTAATAATGGCGCAGTGCGCAGAGACAAGAGCTATACAGTGCGCCATTAAAAGGGACCAATGCGAGTGTTTTCCACCAATCTGTCAGGTGGCACCATCACATAGTGAGGGGCGTAATGTCAGCAGGCGGCAGCACTCAAAGGGTTTGGGTGACTGAGGCTACGTGTCATGGCGTTCGAATTGATTTCAGTCATTCGCGGATTTCACGTGTACAAACAGTGTTGGGACCCTAAAATCAGTGTGTAATCGAGGAAAAGAACAAGTACAATAAACATGCTATTGCTCTGATGAAAGATGAGGCCATTGTAGGACATATAACTGGCAGAACAGTTATTTTAAGTTATTGAATAAAGTTTGTGCATAATAGTTGTGTTATTTTGAAATGTATAGGAATTTCACAGGAAGGTATGGCTTTGATATAGTGGGGTGCTCCTTTTTTTAGAATGAACACGGTATCACGGGCCCAAGGTGAGCACATTTTCTCATTCACCTTCAAAATGTGATCTTCATGAAAGTGTTTGATATAAGTTTTTGTTTACACTGACTGTACGAGGCATTGTGTGTGTTGTGGCCGCCTGTCCAACACCGTCTGATTGTCCCGCCCATCCTCCAGCGCACTGAACTTGCCTCTGCTGTGGTAACATACTAATTAAAGGGGCCCTGTATAGATTGCGCTATTCCACGGCAGAAGTATTTTGTCGGCCGACACTTGGCATCTGCACCTATTTATAGAACAGTCTCATGTAGGCAATGTTTGCCGTTGTTAGTTCTCGGGAACACAAGACAAGTGTGCGCTGAATCTAGTGATAGTGTTGTTGATAAGGATTTATTTATGACATATACTGTTGCAAACTAACAACACTAAATAAATCTAAGGTTTGCTTGAAGTCTTCCGCTCTGCCAAGTGGTTCCTGGCGACGTATGTGCGAGATGTCTGGTTGTGACTTCCCAAGCTCAAGGCTGCAGTGACCTCCAAGATCGACTCGACTAAGAAGGTATGCAGGGGGCCAGTGTCAACATGACGGTATGGGCGACGAATGTCGGCAATGAGAGAGGCGAGGTGTTCATCTCGGTGCTCACCGAGTCCCGCCAGCGGCCTCGTCGATCAGTACAGGAGGGCAGGCCAGCAGCGTCTTTGCAACACGGAAACAATTAAATACAAACATTTCACCCAGTATACATTACGACCTCACGAAGCGAAGATCCCACCTACTTTACGAGTGCCGCTATGCCAAAAAGACCGGCAAACTAAACGACGTTTGGACTGTTGACGGAAATATCCTGATACGGGACACCTCTAACCGGGTTGTCCAAATTAAGAACCGATCGGAACTGGCTGTGAGCCCGACACCGACATTGCCACAGCACGTCTAGGTGTAGGCGTCTGTGGGCATGTAAGAAGACAGAGATGAACACGGACAAAAATAATCCCAGTTTGGGACTATTTGCATCCTGAAACTTCTGGGACTGATGGGGGAGGTACTGATGGTACGATACACCAATGAGACATACCTTCCCAACACAGAAAGAAAGGAGTTTGTTTATCATTATAATTGACAGCTTTATGGCATGCATGTTATTTTTACTTTGGATGGCTCCTCCGACAGCAACTAGTTTTGATCTTAGTATGAGTTTCCCATCCCACAGCAATTGCTTTGATTTTATTAATTATATATATTTTGTTCATTGTCTATTGATTTGTATTGTATATTATGCATTTCAATAGTTATATGTATATCTGTATAATTTATACTGCTTTTCAATGTTGTGACAAATAAAAGTATCCTTATTACTGAACTAGTGACGAGGAAGCTAAGACCATGCAACATGGTCAGCCTCAATCTCTGGATGTCTCTATAAACAAACTGGTAAAGGCACACATGAGGAAGTCATGGATGGCATACTGGTACATATCAGATGAAGTCTGGTGGTTATGTGTGACACCTAATACCAGTGGGATTCTGCAATACCTCTCAAAGCAGGGAACAAAGTGTGTAATGACATACTTGTTTTGAAGTGAAAACGTGTAATAAGTTTTCAAGAAAAAGAATAAAAGAAATTACGAGATTTGACAAAAAACTGATTTGTTAAGTTGTTTAGTGATGTTCCATGTTTGTAAAAGACAATTACAAAATATTAGAGCAGCTGTTTGTACATTTAACTGTGTGCAATTAGAGCAGCTGTTTGTACATTTACCTGTGTGCAATCAGAGCAGCTGTTTGTACATTTACCTGTGTGCAATCAGAGCAGTTGTTTGTACATTTACCTGTGTGCAATTAGAGCAGTTGTTTGTACATTTACCTGTGTGCAGCAGTTAAAGCAGTTGTTTGTACATTTACCTGTGTGCAATTAGAGCAGTTGTTTGTACATTTACCTGTGTGCAATTAGAGTAGTTGTTTGTACATTTACCTGTGTGCAATCAGAGCAGTTGTTTGTACATTTAACTGTGTGCAATCAGAGCAGTTGTTTGTACATTTAACTGTGTGCAATTAGAGCAGTTGTTTGTACATTTACCTGTGTGCAATTAGAGCAGTTGTTTGTACATTTAACTGTGTGCAATTAGAGCAGTTGTTTGTACATTTACCTGTGTGCAGCAGTTAGAGCAGTTGTTTGTACATTTACCTGTGTGCAATTAGAGCAGTTGTTTGTACATTTACCTGTGTGCAATTAGAGTAGTTGTTTGTACATTTACCTGTGTGCAATTAGAGCAGCTGTTTGTACATTTACCTGTGTGCAGCAGTTATAGCAGTTGTTTATAGATTTACCTGTGTGCAGCAGTTATAGCAGCTGTTTGTACATTTACTTGTGTGCAATTAGAGCAGCTGTTGATTTTAGTATGGGTTAATCGAAAATTGAAGATAAAATGTGTCCAACCTGTTTGATTTTGATGATCAATGACAAAATACAACATATCTAAAATCATACCTAAGATCACACGAATCATCATGGCCCTGATTTTATTGTTGCTACTAATAGTTGGTGTAGCTACAGCCATGACTTATCTATTAGACACGCTTGATCTTCTGCAACACCTTTTTACCTGGCAGCATGCCAAATTCAAAGTATTACATGAAAAACTTCTTCACTGAAGTTATTTCCCAGATAGAAATGCTTTATTATTGCCAACAATGTCAGACATACAAAGGACATAACTTGTGCACTGCAACATGTAGTACTGAACAGAACAAAGATTACTTTTTGTTACTCCCTTTAAAACATCAGTTAATAATTATGTTTGAGACCACTAATATTTATGAGGATTCTGAAAGTGGTTGTTGACAGGATGGTGTTCTTGACAGCATTAGAAGTGGGCTGATGTATGGATAGACGCATTCTCAAGAACTCATTCAATATTTCTCTAACATGCTATGTGATGGTGTTCCAATTATTAGCTAACCAGGCTATGGCATCTGGCCTATTTTTTTGCACGATGAAGGAGTTGCTGACACAATAAGACTTAAAAATATTGTTTTCATACTTTATGGCTAACAATGAAGAAGCTAGACCAGACACGTTTTTGAAAGCACTTATGGATGAAATGATTTGCCAGCACGATGCAGGCTTTAACTGGCAACTGAATGAGTATGTTCAAGTCACAAATAACAACTTCTTGCCACAGATGTACCAGTAATTTTGTTTGTTGTAGGTTGTGCGATCACAAAACCAGTTTTGTCTAACCTAACACCCCTATCTGCAAATGGTCTAACCCAGTGCTTGGCATCTTGGGAAAGGAATTCCGTCCCATCAATGCTACTGGCAACTCTGTCCCTCCAATGTTCATCTTCCCAAGGGTTAGATACAGAGAACATTTCATAAGGGGTTCATCAGTGGGATAAACAAGAGCAACACAGTCCAGGTAGATCAAGACTGTCACTACTTGGATCTTATAATCCAGTATACCAGCTGCACCACCCAGTGCAAGATCTTCTTTGTCCTGGGAAACCACGAATCACATGTGTGCCATGAAAACAGAATAGTGATGTTGACTATTCCGCCATATGCCTCACACCATTTGCTGTCTTTTGATACAACGGTGTTCGGACCACTGAAAACTGAGCTGATATAGCCGTGAAACTATTATTCACACCTGCTCATTGAGGAGACAAAGCTATACAACAGGGTAGTAATTCATGTAGAGGTATTCAATGGAAGGACAGTATCTTCAATAAAAACAGGATCCGCGACTTTGTAAATTCATTATAACTCAAATATCTGAGCCCCTGTTCAAACCCTTTGAGAAAACTTTTAAACTTTGTGATAGAGTTGATAGCATCGTTTACTGTCATCACAATGATTACTTTGTTGACTGGACGTTCGAGCAACTCCAGTCGTTAGAAGAACGTTCGTCTTGTTCGACCGATCGCCACAGAGGGAGCATTATCCAAGAATGAAAGACTGCTCAACAAGAAACTTGCTTGGGCCTGGGTTGTGGAGGCAGAAGTGGCAAAACACCACCATGAGGTGATTGAAGATGGGCTAATCATATTGTTGCCATCTGCATAAACAGAGGCAGCCAAAGTCAGGAAAACTGATTTGATCTTGTATGATGCAAGCAGTGCCACTCACACACATGGTAAGTGTAGTATAGTGACGTTGGTATTTCAGTAAGATTATGTACTACTATCTAGAAGATGTAATATGTAGAGACAACAAGATTTATAATTATATATGCTTAGTAGTGATTTGGTTTATGTTTCACCGAATGGTTGATGGTGATATAATATAATGAGAGATGTACTGTATGGTGAACATGATACTGGCGTACTATTGGCCATCCATATCTGCGCAACAAAAACACCTACATTCGCGACATGAAGATGGTGGGTATCAACACCAGTAGCTGGCAGACAGCCGCCATTGATCGTGGCTATTTGAGGTCGGTTTTTAAGACTGGCATGAGAAGAGGAGTCCTGTTCAGCCAGTTTGTCTTCAAGGGGAAGGGAACCACAACACAGCTTAACCCACCTGAAGGAATGTACGTCCATTGGGTTCCCAAAGGCTCCTATTGACTGGAGACAATGCTTGGTACCATCAACCATCTCCCCAACCGGCACAACTTGTTCTCCAAGAGAGAATATGTCAACTACATTCTTGATGACTATTCTGTACACGTAACTGAGGAGGTGCAGAAGGCCATGCTGGCTAGAGGCTCCATTCTAGTAGTCATCGGTGGAGGAATCACTGGGGACATCCAGGTCAATGACACACATGTCCACCATCTGCCGAAGAACAGGTACAGAGAACGTTGAGTCAAAGCTGATGCTTGGGCAACTGGTAAAGAATCCAGACAAGATACCTACACCATCCCGAGATGAAATGATGAGAATGTTGGCCGACAGTTGGGCATGTCTGAGCAGTGACACCTATGATGCTTTGAAGAACAATTTTTTTACCAATGCATTGGGTCAGATGACTATATGGTCTCAGACAAGCTTTTCGAAATTGTAGGAGAGAAAATGGTGGAGTTTCAGAATAAGCTGTTGCAGACACAGGCTCCTGCAACAGTAACAGAGCTACTGAAAACACCAAGGGGTGTAAAGCGTAAACAACAAGGGCATGATGCATCCCCAGAAGATGAAGGCAGAGAGCTTTATGATTGCGATGGGGACGAGATCGGGGAGGATGAGATAGCAATTGAACTGGACTCTGGAAGTGACGAAGAACAAGAGGACCTGGGCAAGGAGAAATCGATCTGCGTACAAGACATATTCCTGGCATCAGGAATGTTCTGGCAGATTCTGTCGAGGTGAGGTCACTTCAGTCAACAGAATGGTGTCTGAATGCATCAGTGTTTCGAGCCATAACTTTGTTATGGGGAGTATCAATGATGGATCCGTTTGCAACCAGCTCGTCTTCCTATCTTTGTCTCACCAACCCCTAATCCATCTGCAGTAGCAGTGGACGGGTTGTTGCTGAGTTGGGTCCAAATGTGGGGATTCGCTTATCCTCCACATGCACTGATTCTAGCAGTGTTGCAGAAGATTTGACATGACCATTGTCGGATCATACTGGTCGCCCCTCTTTGGCCGGAAGCCCGTTGGTTCTTAGACCTACTAGCTACGTTGGTAGATTTACCACAGTCACGGCCACCTCTCCCAGATCTGCTGTCTCAGGGCAATCTAGTGTCTGACAGCTGGACCAATCAATATAATGATCCTACAATTGGCACCTGTCTGCAGGTCAATGGAAAGAGAGTATAGATTGACTAAGTAGGGTATTATAATTATTCTTTTACTTTGTGGCTTCCGAAGGTGTGTTTCTGTTTCAGGAACTGAATAGAATAGGACGAGTAAGGCAATCTATGGAGTGTCATTTCACACCTTCTACAGCAGTCTCATAGACAAGCCAGTGTGGCACGTGACTTCTCTGTCAACAAGCAGATGGAGGGAGTGGGTGAACCTCTGCGAGGAGACCTCCATCGTCCACATGACAGCTGTCAGTGGCGTTATGGGGGGGTCGACTTGGTCAAGGATCTTCTTGCGTAATGAGCAACATCACGGGCACGGTATGTTGCATAATTTGAAGAAAAACGACTAGAACATCAGACATCTGAAGAGTCGAGAAAGCACAAGTGTACTGTTGAAAAAATCTACAGCCTGAAGGCAAAATATTGTCGGCTGATGGAAGACGTAGATGATGTCACCAAATGTGCCGTCATCTGGTCATATATTCAGGAAACATTTATGATTGACTTCACAAGACTGGCAACATAGAAAGAAGATTTCCTTCCACGGATGTGAGAACTTCAGACAAGACAAAGAAACTGCCACAACTTTACACATGGTGCAACTACGAGCACAAAATGAGCTGTATGGAAACACTATGACCCTGACAATCACTGCGGCAATGAGGTGATTTTGTGTTTTGGGGCAGGTAGTCTTGTGGGCTTTGTTTCCACCAAGAGGTGGGTGACACACTGCCGTGTTACGCACACAAGGACATCAACTAGCTGCACCGTCATTCGACCAGGACGTCACGTGTACTGACAAAACTTGACATGTAGACAAAAGCCTCTAAAAAGGTCTTTCACATTTTTTGGATATGTTAAAAACAACGGAATGGCATATGTCCAGATACAGTTGAAAAGCCTGGGGGGATTATCTGACCAGATACAGATGAACAGTGTAGGGCAGTGACCAAGCTGTTTGTCCAGACAACTTTTTAACGCGATTTGAGAAGGGCGAACTGGCAGTTGGATGCGAGTTAGTGGATTTCAACAGTTTATAGGCAGCGTTATATATTTTGAACAAAGAAATTTAATGTGAGAATTAATATAATATAGTTTAATTATTTATTAATCAGGGGTGCGTTGTTGCCTATTTGGCGCACGATCATTTACACGTGACTGCGTGCACCAATCAGAACGCAGCATCTGTCTATTTAAACCCAGGGTTGGCACCAATTCGGCAATTTTCAAATTTATCTGCATTCTCTTCTTGTTGTCTCGGCGGTTTTCTTAATTTTGTGCGTCCTACGGTTACAATAGCGTATGATTCCGAGATCAAATATATGTTCGGAATACCAGAAGAGTACGTACTTGGTGAGATCGAAACACAACGATTGATCCACTACCTAGTAGAAGAAAGAATGATCGCCGAAGCGGTATGGGCCTGTACCTAAGATTGTTCAGCCACGTGCGCCGGGTCATGTTACTGGTGTGATCAAGATGCATTCAGCGATGACGACACCAATGACAATACACCATGTACTGCCTGCAACACACACACCATGGCCAGGGACAACTAACAACTTTCTGATTCCTTCACCGAATTCTGTCCAACAACATGATGGACGCAAAAATTGTGTCGGAAGCGGAGCTGCGAAAATGGGTGACCGTTCAGAAGGTGTCAGCCCCAACCGTCGAACTACTAGTGAAAGACGGCTTTAAACCCATGGAGGCGGTGGCTACCAGATAGCGATGATTTATTCCAGTTGAAGATCCCGCGCAGTCAGCAAAAGCTCCTGCTGAAGGCAATATGCCCCTGCAGACAGACCTGCAAGTACCAAACATGACCGTTCCAGCCATGAGCGGCAACTGGGCCGCGCAACCAGGGTCGGCATGCGACAGCGGGACAGCAACAGACGACAAGCAGGTGACCAACATCTACACCCGTTTGATGACGGACCACCTGTGGTCACTTCAAACCAGGCGTGGCATGTAACAAAGTACATTTACTTCGTTACTTTACTTAAGTACAATAGTTTGCTTTTCTTGAGTAACGGAGTACAATTTTTAAGGAGTACTTTTACTTGTAACGAAGTACAATTATGTGTACTTTTTCGGAATGTAATGAAGTACTCATAATTGCATCACAATTTTGGAGCTCCTAAATATTTGTGACGAATGATATGTGCCGGAAGCACGGTAATGTTTGCCGCCAGCAACACATCTACATATAGAATTCAACAGGCGTAACAAGCGATAGCCTTTCCTGATTGGTCTATTTGTTAGCATTAACAGGCATGATCACCAGGTGGCATGAACTTTGTGAACTGTTTCAAGTCATTCGCATTCAAAATTTAATCATGGAAGCATCAGGAGATAGCGATTTGGAACATCCGCAGCCATACTTGACTGCTCTGTTTAAAATTAAATCGATCAACGGAAAGAACATCAAATTGATATGTTTGTTGTGTGCTGCACCAGATCATTTCAAATCTACGAAAGCACATCGAGGTAAGTTAATTGATCATTACTTTAGTATTGTGTCCTAATTAATTAGTGCCATTGTGGCGCTAATAATCCGTCGCCTTTGGTGTTGATGGCAATTTAGATATTTTGTGTGATATTTAATTTAATATTTTGTTGTGTATTATTATATTATGTGTGCTAAACTAATAACGTGTCGTAGAAACAATGTGATATTTTTGAAAAAAGGGAATGTCTCATTGGTATATTTCGACAATAACTGGATGAGATTTTGAATTTGGCCTATGCCTTTGTTGAAGTTTCGCATGAAAGTATAACTAACTATTTCCTGACCAAATTATTAGTTCTTAGATCGGAATTACCATACAGGTCTTTGCAAAGCGTAAAAGGGCAAGCAAAAGGCAGTTGCAATCCCTTGCAAGGAAACTTTGTTGTGTGGCAGGGGTTGTCTACAGCGGGAGAGTATTCCTCCGGCAAAATTTAGATGCTATCTCCCCTTCAATTGCGGAAAATCACAAATATGTGTTAACACAAGTAATGCGGCTGGATATCAGAGGTGGGATAATTTCATGTTTCAGGGGTCGATCTTAACGGTATTCCGTTACTCCGAGCACCCCAGATTTTGCAACGGATTACCAGACCCGATGCTACGGGCATCTGGCCAGATTACCGCTATCTATTAGAAAGTAGCATTCTGAGTTCATGTGGGCACATACTATAATAGTAAAATTGAGCACAATAGACATCTTAGTTCGTTCGGCTACCGTGTCACAAAGTGGTTTGTATAGAATTTAATCAGGCTTTAGAACAGTGGTTTTGTATACAAAGTATGGTTGATGGGATGGTGCTGCCATCTCTGGTATGTATTGTCGGGGAGGTATACGCTGGTGCCCTCTGGCGATTAAGGCATGTAAAACTAGTGCCAAACTAAGAAGCTAGGTCCTCCTCGAATTTCATCTTTTAAGGAAGGAAACTAAATGCCATTAGCTATCAGTTACTTTATCGAGAAGTTATTTACTTAGGGTACGAACCATTACTTAATGGGTTAAATGAAGTAAGGGGTTCACGAGTAACAACGATTGAGAGTAAGATAGACTGAATATGATGATGATCGTTATTGCAGCTATTAGTTATCGTTTGTAAAGCATACAGTTTATGTATGCGCTAGCAGTCCCAGAGTTAGTCCAGTAGTTGACTAGTGTACGGTCCCTAGCCGAGGTACGTTGGTTAGAGAAGGTCCCCCGTCGGCCTTATGCACTGGATATTTCCTTGCAGCCAGCATAGTAGGATAGATACATCACTAGGAAGTCTTGTTAGATCCTAGTATTCGGTCCCGTGTTGACCCAGTTTATTCGTGGTTAGAGAAGGTCCCCCGTCGGCCTTATGCACTGGATATTTCCTTGCAGCCAGCATAGTAGGATAGATGCATCACTAGGAAGTCTTGTTAGATCCTAGTATTTGGTCCCGTGTTGACCCAGTTTATGTGTGGTTATAGAAGGTCCCCCGTCGGCCTTATGCAGTGAGTATTTTCGTGCAGCCCGCATAGTGAATTAGTCGGATATCTAGGAGATCCAGAGTGACCCTAGTTATTTGTTGTCATAGTTTGACTCGACTATTAGAGGTGGATAGATAAGCCCCTCTAGAGTGTGTCCGCCGTATTATTTAGATAGCTAGTAATAGGAATACACTATGGAATTTCAACAGCTTATGGAGATAGACGAGAAGTTGAAATTGGAAGGAGCTGAGCTCTTAGAGTTTGTTCGCTATAAACAGGAGCAACAGCAGGCTAAGGAGAAAGCCGCTATGGAGCACGAGAGAGCACTTGAGCGTGAGCGCCAGTGTGCTAAGGAAGAGCTTGAGCAACAGCAGGCTAAGGAGAAAGCCGCTACAGAGCATGAGGATAGAGTGCTTGAGCGCCAGCGCGCCAAGGAGGAGATGGATAGTAAGATGAGGCTAGAAGAAATGAGAAAGAGATGGCAACATTACACCTAGAAGCCGAGAAAGCTAAGGCAGAGGGGTTGGATGCGTCTAATCAAAGCCTAGATAATTCCCGATTAGGAATGAAGATGCCCAAACTCCCCGAGTTTAGGGAAGCAGACGATAATATTGATGCTTATTTGACTTGTTTTGAGCGCTATGCTGAGAACGCAGGGTGGAAGAGAGAGGACTACGCATTGGAACTGAGCAGTCTTCTAACGGGTCGCGCGTTAGATGTGTATTCTCGTCTTCCTAGAGATGACATGCAAGATTATGCTAAACTTAAGCAGGCCCTCTTAGCTAAATTTCAGCTAACTGCCGAAGATTACCGGCGAAGATTTTTTAGGAGTAAACAGGGGGTAGATGAGACTGCAGCCCAGTATCTTGGTAAATAAGACCATAACCTGAGCCAGTGGATCAGATTAGCAGGAATCCACGAATCATATGGAGAATTGAGGGACTTAATTTTGCAGGAGCAATTTTTGCATTCGTGTCCTCGTGAGTTAGCTGTATTCATTAGGGAGCGTTCACCCTCGAGCATGGAGGCAGTGAAGGAACTAGCGGACGTATATGCTGCGTCACGTATGGCCGCAGGACTTAAGGAAATACCTAAAAAGAATGACACACGCGACAACTCCCATTCTAGGGGTGGTCGAAAGGAAGAGGGAAAGTCATTGTTTCGCCCTGATAAGTACTCCGAATATAAGAGATTTAGTGCCACACCCCCTCGTGAGCCTATGAGATGTTTCTTGTGTTCACAACCAGGTCATAGGGCTGTAAATTGTCCCACGGGTAAACCCCACCAGTTCTCCCCAGGGAAGCCAAGTCCACGACACGAGGCCGGCAATTGTTGTATTGCAGTCGAGAAGGTTGACCACCTGTGTAGCAATGAAGCAACTATGAAGTGTGGGTGTAAGATCTCAGTTGTAGGAGGTGTGTGTAATCACACATACCCTAACTTACCAGTGATGCGTGGCAGACTGAATGAGAAACCAGTTGAGGTTCTAAGAGACACAGGATGTAGTGGGATTGTAGTTATGAGAGATCTAGTTAATCCAGATCAATTAACTAAACATAAGAAGATCCTTGTCATGCTAGACCGTTCAACCATATCTGTCCCCGTAGCCCGGTGCTACATAGAGTCACCAGTGTTTACCAGTGAAACTGAGGTACTCTGTGTCGACAATCCTATTTGCGACGTGATCATTGGCAATGTGACAGGAGTTCACGCCAATATCCATGGAGAAATGGAGTCATGCCCCGACCAGGTAGATCCAGGGAAAACTGTTGACGTGCCCTGTAAGGTTGCTGAGGTGCAGGAGACTAAACAGATAGATCCTGAAGATGTTGTAGCAGGAGTGGTAGAAACTCGTAATCAGGCTATACAACAAAATAAGGATCGACTCCCCCTACGCGTGCCCGAGGTAGAGCATGTAAACATTTCAGTGGAAGCTTTCCGGCTGGCACAGAAGAAGGACCCTACTTTGAAGGCATGTTTTGCCAAAGTCAGGCGTCCTCAGGATGAAGACACTCAATCGAGTCACTACTTAGTGAAAGGGGATTTGCTATACAGGCATTTTCAACGGCGAGAAGGACTGGAAGAGTGGAACCAGCTTGTGGTCCCCTCAGAATATCGCAAGCAAATTCTATGCTTGGGCCACGAGGCTATATTGGCAGGTCACTTAGGTGTCAAAAGAACCTCTGACCGTATCCTGAGAAATTTCTTTTGGCCAGGAATTTTCGGTGACATAACCAGGTACTGTCAGTCTTGTGACATATGTCAGAGAACGGTTCATAAGAGTAGAGTAAAGGTCGCCCCGGTGGAACTTATGCCGTTAGTGGGGGTGCCCTTCGAGAAAGTAGCTATCGACCTGATAGGCCCCTTATCTCCCCCCACGGATAAACACCATAGATGGGTGTTAACGCTAGTTGACTGTGCCACCCGGTACCCAGAAGCAGTCCCCCTAATTTCGACTACGACCGAGGCTGTAGCAGAGGCGCTATTGTCGATATTCGCCCGGGTAGGTTTCCCTCGCGAGATCCTAAGTGATAACGGACCGCAATTTGTGATGAGAGAGATAGCCCGTCTGATGTTGATACAAGTGCACTCCACCCCGTATCACCTGATGGCTAACGGTCTTGTCGAGAGGTTCAATGGTACGCTCAAGAAGATGTTAGTTAGGATGTGTGCCGAGCGACCCTGTGATTGGGATTGGTACATTGAACCTCTGCTCTTCGCATATCGAGAAACTCCTCAGGAGAGTACCAGTTTCTCCCCGTTCGAACTACTATACGGAAGAACAGTCAGGGGGCCCATGGCAATCTTGAAAGAGTTATGGGAGGATGACCCCCCTGATAGTGAGACCAGGGTAACGTACCAGTACGTGTTAAGAGTTAAGAAATCGTATTGAAGATACATGTAAAATGGCAAGGGACCACTTGTTTTCGTCCCAGGTACGATATAAGAAGCATTTTGACAAGAGGTCAAAAGAACGCACCCTTGAAGTAGGGCACCAAGTGTTAGTTCTGTTGCCGACTGACCATAACAAGCTACTTATGCAGTGGAAGGGCCCCTACGAAGTAGTTAAGAAGGTAGGGATCAACGATTATCAAATCCAAGTAGGAAACGCCCTGCGACTATTCCACGTGAACATACTAAAGGAGTACGTAGCTAGGACTGAGTATGCCGCCGCAATTACCGCCATCCTCAATCCTGAGGATGATCCCTCATTGGAGGTGCAACCTTTACTAGAAGGACGAGTAGAGAGTGGCAAGGATGTATCCCTAGCATCAGGACTTAGCAAGTTGGTCAGATAGGGCAACTGATTGAGGAATTTGATGAGGTATTCTCTGATAAGCCAGGGTGTACTAGTTTAGCCGAACATTCCATTAAACTAGACACCACTAAACCTATTCGGGTAAAGCAGTATCCAATACCTTATGCAAAAGTGCCCGAGGTAGTTGAGGAAGTGGATAAGATGCTTAAGCTTGGGGTGATCGAACACTCCGCATCACCCTATTGTTCCCCCCTTCTACTAGTTCGAAAGAAAGATGGGACAAATCGTCCTGTAGTTGATTTCCGCAAATTAAACTGCGCAACTACTTTCGATGCGGAACCTATGCCTGACCCCGAGGCAATATTTGCTTCTCTCTCCAAAGACTGTATTTTCAGCAAGCTGGATTGTTCCAAAGGCTATTGGCAAATAATCATGAACGCCAACGATAGGGAGAAAACAGCATTTTCTACCCCCTCGGACCTATTTCAGTTTCTGCGTATGCCTTTTGGATTAGTTAACCCATTAGATCCTGCAACGGCCGCTCTGTGGAGTCCTGGCGATTAACTACTGCACTAAACGCTACCAAATTTTGCCACATCCTAGTGGATACATTTTGCAACAACACCAGCTTGTCACGTGCATGGGTTGCCATTTTGGAAATCTTGATTTTCATTGGTTTTCTTTGCGTGTGTTCTTACAACTTTGCTTTCTAGCATCTTGTTTTCGGCAACTGATGTTGCCCAGATGATGTGGGATAGTGACAGCGATGATGGGGAAATGGTAGGTGGATCTGATGTGGAAGTCGATGATCATGTAAGTAGTTTTTCTGTAAGAATTGTTGCTTTCATCGTGTCACTAAAAGTAGGCTGTCTTCGCTTAGCCTTTGGCATGGCCTGAGCTGGATTATGCTCGTTTGATGTACATCGATTCTGCCACTTGTGTTATTTTTACACTCATATTATATAATTATGTTTATATAATATAGATATATGACCTGTTTCATCTATCTAGTGACATGTATAACTCACTTATAATAATACATCTGTCTGCTGTGTACAACTTCTGGCAGCTGGCAGATGTCGAGTACATGTGTACCTTGCATCAGTGTGTGTCGCTGTTCTGTTTATGTGATGATGGTTTGTAACCTTAGCAACCAGCTATTGTGTTTATTATCTTGTTATACTATTGTTCACATTTCATAATTATAATTTATTTGGACTTTGTGTCTTTTATTACAGGAGCCCGTTGTCATGTCAAGCTCGGATGAGTCTTCTGACACCCCAGAACCATCCGATTCCAGCACATCCAGCGAAGAAGTTCGAGGTCGTGGAGTGGTCACTCCTCAGCTTCAGGATGGCAGTGATGCATCAGATGTGCGATAACTTCTCTTCCCGCAAGCGAGCGGCCGTGCGATCTGTTCACGAAGTATCCCAAGTTGTCGAGAGGAATGTGATTCAAGGACACGACCTTGTCCTGTTTGAAGGGCGGAAGAAGGCATGCCAGGCATGCATTTCCGCCAACAGGTGCACTCCATCGAAACGTTGTGTTGAAACCTCGTACGGGTGCTCACTGTGTAGGGTATCCCTGTGCAAGTCTGGACCGTGTTTCCGGGAGCACCATGGCTTTTAGCAGAGATATTTCAATCCATGCCTGCATAACATGTTTTCTCGAACATTTTTATTTCTATATTTTTCATGACACTATATGGTGTAACTTGAATAACCGTCAGAATAAAAAAAAAATGTCAATGTTGCAAGGCTAACACCAGGGTGCACGGTGGATTTAGTTGACAGGTAGTCCGTCAGACTAGCTGACTCAGAAACAACTAGTCCTCATATTGTTTTACTAGTCCTTAAAAATAAATGTGCCAGGTACCATCAATCATACTGTCGTGTCATATGTGTGATACATAGTAAAAGTGGCTTTATTTCATAAAGAAAATAAGCCGTTTCCCATTTCAATTAAATGTTCAACTAAATGTGTCATTAATAGAAACAAATACATGTGATTTCGTAGATCCAATTGCAAAGTTATCAGAAGAAATTACTAGTTTAATCAGGGGTAGCAAACAGGAGTAGTGGACAAGGTGATGCCAGCAGAATTTGAAGCCTGACGGCGACAAAGGACCGACATTGTCGGACTAAGTTGCATCATTTGCCCTATACTTTTCATTAGCGTTTTCTTTCCTGAAGCCGACTAAACAATCAGTAACATTGCTGGCGTTTGGTAACTTGCTAAAATAATCACCCGATGCAGGAATAACGCAACTACCATCATGACGGGATAGCACGTAACGATGTCTGTAACCCGCGTATGTATGTTTGTCCATGTCGCTCATCACTCATGGTCGCTAGGTGGCACTACCTATCCTACGCTAACCGGATGTAAACAGCCGCCATTTACATTCACAGCGTTCAGCAAGTTTCCCATCTGACGGTCGTACGGAATATTTAGCTGCCTGTGATAAAATGCTACCTTACTGTCTTATTTTGTTTTATTCCATCACAACACCCAACTAGCGTATACATAGCGTAAATTAATTCACATAATAACAGCTAGTCCAATGGGACTGCTCCACTAAACATGGACTAGTCCTATCACTGAAACTACTCGTCCGGGACGATCGGACCGGCCTTATTTCGCAGCCTGCTAACACATGTAGTTACATTTTCTTCATTTGGTTGCATAGGGTAGTAGCATGAGTTCAACAACGCCTGTAGTAAATACTTTTATGATTTCAACAGTACTGATTAGTTGTGAGACGCTGCACTTCTCACCGTTTCGTCTGCTAGCTGTCGTAACACAGACTCCGTGACAGACCTTCTCGACATCGCCGATGTCGTGACATCGTTTCCGTGTTGTCGCCTGGTGAATCGCGTGGGATCGACAAGGCATATCTACCGTCTACTTGATCGCCCGAGTCGCCTGCTTTCATCTACGTGAATTCGTTCGCCGAACGCCGAGCGACTTTCGACTACGTCCTGACATCTCGCCGAACGCGACCAATGCGAACGTTGACATTCGCACATCACGAGACATTCATTGGTTACAGTTCATAGACTTTACAACAGTGTATACCCGTCTTCATGTAAGTGACCAGCTGTTTAAAATTGTCTCCCATGTAATTTCGTATTTGGATGCATACTCGTCGAGTACAATGTATGGTGTTATAAATATAATGTCATAGCAGAGTAACGGTTGGCCAACTTTCACTGACCGCATATGTTTATGTTGTATTAAATGGGAACGCCAGTTGGCTTCTCGTACATACATATCTGATGTCACGTTATGTCTCTCGTTCACTCCGAATCCTAGTGCACCTGAACCTATAACTTGCTATGACAAATCGGGTACCGCCAATTTATTAATACTTATACTCGATTTTGTGACATACCGTTTTCTTCGCTTTTTTCTCCGAGTTCCATATATCTCCCAAACGCAGTTACTGTTTGGGCGCCATGTTACATGAATGTCTAGATTTCTAAATTCTAGTATGTAAAAACTCTGCAAGGTGTCACCACTGGAGACACCGGGGATCCCACGGCAATATATTCCATGATTGGACAACTGACAAGTGATAGCATTCACATTGTCCAATGGAGTTAATTCCAAGAGGTAAATCATAACCGGCACCATGTTGCTACAAATCTGCGATTTTGCAGGAATATAAGTGACCCTGTGGTGTCATTTCATGCCGCTCGCCGACGGTGAATATATCGTGAAAGAATAAAAAAATGGGCGCATGAAATAGCTATGAGGCAGCAATTTTGGGCGAGGCGGCATAGAAAAACCACAGGACGCCATCAGGCAGGACGTGTTTGTGGCTTGCCAGGAGAAGTGTCCTGCCATCATTGCCGTCATCATACTGGTGCTCACCCTGCAAGCCAGCTAGGCAGTCTGCGAGAGGGGCTTCACCCAGCTGAAACGGGTCACATCCGAGTGGCAGGCGAATCTCACCAATGTGTCACCCTGTTCGACACGGAGCCAGCTGTGAAGGTATGGTTATGCAGTGGCCAGCGGAAGAGGCATCCAACACAGGAGGCATACGCGTGATATGGTCCGAGGAAGGGCGCTCGTTTCGACAACATCGACGATTCAGATGAGTCAGATCTATCTGACAACAGCCATTCCATGGACAGCGACAGCGTCTTGGATGAGGCAGAACTGTAATTGACTGACAACGCCACAATGGACATTATTTTGTTGGATTTTTTATGTTGTTGACTTGCATGAGGAAAAGCAGTGAAATAAATGAGGCAAAATGAAGTCACGTTTTTCATTTTACATGAATTTGACAGATTACCAGACGTTTTACCTTAAAATCTACCTGTATTATAATTTAACGGTTCTTCACTTACTCTGGACAATGTCCCCATTACAACTGATGCATACAATACCGCGGGGGGTGGCTACTGTGAAGGTTTTACTGTAACTGGTTGACATACTACCGTGAAATGAGGGTTTCACATACAAATGTGAAAGAATTTGCTGCATTAGTCCTGGCAGCCCATTGTAGGCCAATAGTCAGATCAGACAACAGCATTACTGTGTCATGTGTCAACCAGGATACATCACGTAGCCCACTCATAATGAAACTTAGGAGATATATGTTTTGGCTATCAGCTGTGCACAACTTTCGTTTGATAGCAATACATGTCCCAAGGGCTGACATTGTCCTTGTGGACAAGATCGCTCGCTTGCATGAGCTTTACTCTAAGCATTACCTGTATGATTTGCTTGCAGCGTCACCACTTAGTTTATATTCTGGACAGGTCCAGTTCAACAGGAAGAGTTCCTGAGCATGCTAGATGACAAGGTCTGTTTACTTCAAGAGCATGTACCTGGGTATTCGCACCCAGTACATGCCTTACGTACATACCAATGGAAATTGTACTTGCATTTCTGCATTCTAGCAGGCCTGAGCCCAGTCCCGTTGTCTCATAACAGTGCTTGTAGATACATAGTTTTCTTATCACAGAAATTAGCTTTCAATTCTATTAAACAATATATCAATGATGTGTACATAATGCGTCTAGAGACAGGTCATGACAACCTGTTTCATAACTCGTGGCATATAAACATGTTACTTAAAGCGGCGTAACTTTAAGTACGCTTCATGAAACCAGACCCTGGTTTATTGTGTTTTTGTGATGGTTTAAATATAATTATGCATATGTTTAAGAGAGGCAGATGTAAGAAGAAACTCGTGTATGACATACATTGCATCCATCAAATACCAAATATTACATATTCATGTATGCACAGAAATAGAAAATATCAGTCCGAATTGAAGAGGAAGCGACCTAGTGAACAGTGTGTCCAACATGGTGAAAGCATTTGATTTGCCCGGTTTTGACAGACCTGCTGTCACAGAAGACAGCATTGAGTGAGGTTTATTTGTTTCTAGTTACATAACTCCTAATGTATTCAAATGCACATGATCCTACTCTCAATGATTATCACTAAATAGACATGCTACAACTGTGGACTGTGATGATGTTGTCAACGCTGCTGACACCATCGAGTTCATGCCAGAGCACAAGAGGTGCTTTGCACATTGCCTGCAGCTGGTGGTGAAAGACAGCATGCAGTCTGCAACTTGAAGCCCCAAAGTGAGGAGCATCAGCCATCCTAACCTATGTACACAAGTCAACAGTGACAACAGAGGTGCTGGGTGATAGACACAAACCCCAGGCTAATGTTGTGATGTGCCAGATGAATTTTTCATATAAATTGATGTCGAATACACAACTTTTCACACAAATTCACCAGTTTGAAAGACATATTTTTTCTTTACGCATCTTCTTTTTATGATTCTTTATTATGTTGAGAGGGACCTAGGAGCCTGTTAAATATCATTTCTATATGCAACTAGAAGCTCCAAAGCAATCAGCAAGGGCCTCAGTGACCTACAGACAGATTATATCAACCATGGCAACAGAGGTGCTGGAGGATGAGCACAGACTCCAGGCTGCCCTTGCAACACGCTGGAACTCACAGCTGAAGATGGTGAGACGCACGCTGACCATTCCGAAAGATAAGCTTGATTCAGTCGACAGTCACAGCAAACTGACAACTACAGATGGAGACGTCATCAACAAATTCATCAATGCCATGACACTGTTTAAAGAGGACACCAACCAGACCCAGGGCCAGAACATTGTCACTGTAAGCTGTGTTATCCCCGTGATCAGAGAACTCTGCCATGACATTTCGACAGTTACTGCTACCTTCAACTCCCACCTAGTAAAGGTGAGGTTGATGTTCAATAAATTTGATGTAAACCGACATGTATTTTGTTATCCCTTTCACTTACAAACAAGTGAATGAAAACTATATAAATGCATTTGCATGCAATCATGAAAGGAAGCATTTGCATTAGAATCATTTCAAGCATTTGCATATAATATGGATTTTTTTATACACCCCGATGAAGACATCTCGTCGAAAGTGTTGGTATCGTAAAGAGTGAGGAGTTTTTCTAGCATATATCATTCTAAGTAATTTTTGATTGTAATAGTTTGTGCGTTTTACTTAATGTTTAGTAGTTCTTAGTTTATTAGATTTAGAGATGCTCGGTAAAAACCGTTCATGCATAGTTAGAGAGGGTGATGGTAAGATTGGTGGTTGTAATTCGTTCGCTAAACTGTTTTACCAAGTACTACAGTTGTTGCACCATATCGAGGTAGTAAAAGAACAAGCCGGGGGGAACCCATCAAAAGCATTCGAAAAGAAAACGAGCCATCTGGACAAGTTTGTCTGCCTGGCTAGACCTGACAACACTGTCAGAAGAGACATCAGACAAGCCAACTTAGTATGGGCTACTAGTATCGGGAAGATAATGCTAAAACACACTTAACAGAATCACGGACACCCTAGCTGGAACGTACATATCAAAAGAAAATGTTCTTACTGCAAAACAAACTGCCCTACAATGGGGTAAGCGAAACTTTGGTAACAAACTAAAGACCAATACAGTACCAGAGTTCTCAAACATAATCAGAAACTTGGGCTCCAGTCGCCACACGAGTGACCGCAGACAGGAAAATAATAGGTTACCTCAAGGTAACTCCTCCCATAACGTTTGAACACCTAAAGCACCCAGACATGAGAATACCCAGGGAAAGAAGGGATCATACTATCCGGCCCCGCGGTATACTCACAACCTATCTAGACCAACCTTGGTCCCCGGATCAACTAAACCAATCTTCAGACAAAATCGGGATACCCCGCAAATCATAAACAGTGAATAGTATCTAAGTAACAACACCAATAACATGGACCCAGCTAGCAACGACTATCTGTGCGAAATTAGCCTGCCTAATTCCTTTGACAATGTCTCCTTCGCATCGGGGACACATGCCCTAGTGTTTGCCCAGGCCATCTACCTTGACCAAGGCCACCTAGCGGATGTGATCTTTGCTACAAAAAATGTCCGTCCTTTTGTGAAACTGAATCTGTCACTACGAAATTTATATATATCAAACTGTTTAAGGTTCACCCACCAAAAGTGGTGACGATTTTTCCAACGATTGATTTCAGTATTACCTGGGAAAATATACAATGTTCGTTTGTAGATCCTCATTACAGAGATGTGACATGGCGAATAGCACATCAAGCTTTCATGACACAACACAAACTATACACCTTTAATCTTGACAGGAATTCTAAATGTAACCTTTGTAACAAGACACGACGGCGGCAACAATGGCGATAACCGTGGCCGGGGAAGTGACGTCGGAGGTAGCGATGACGGCGACGTCAGAGGCGGAGGCGATGTCGTCGGGGACGGCGGTGACGTCGTCAGAGGTAATAGTGATGTCGGAGATGGTGACTATGGACAGAGACGACTCTGTGCCAGTGGTCAGCGAGGATCACGAGGGGACGACGACAGAGGAGAAGTCCTCGGTGTCGGACCAAGCTTCTATGTTGGATGACATGTTCTCCGAACCGGAGGATGTAGGATCTGACGGTGAGGGGCGGTCCCAGCCGTGGAACACGTCACGACGTAAAAAAGTACCCAGAAATGGAAGAGGGGGGAGATGGCTACAAAGTCAGAAGACCCTTCCCCACCTTACCCGGCCTCACCCCCACATGGTAGGCTGGTTATTGTGGAAGAGTCCAATTCGGACTCCGAGAAAAGCCAAACTAAAAAGAAATGTGCTGCTAACAGCAAACCTATATAAGATGTGAGATTTGTTCATTTTAGCTAAATGGCTGTCAAATTTCATTTTGCCAGTATCAATTGTAGAGGTTTACGGGACTGGCGTAAAAGAAAATTTATTATAAATGTTTTAACAGAAAAACAAATTGATATATGTTACCTTCAAGAAACACATTGTAATACAAAATTTATTGGGAATTCTTGGAGACATGAATGGGGTGGGAACTGTTATTGGTCTTTCGGCAATAATAGGACGCGAGGGGTAGGGATTTTTTTAAAAACCAGGATTGTCCTTTAAAATTGTTTCCCTCTCCAGAAATAATGATGGTAGAGTGTTATCCTTATTAGTGAAATTTGGCGAACAAGTTATAAGATTAGCAGTTATATATGCTCCTGTAATTAATATAGACCAAAATATTCTCTTCTCTACTTTTGCAAATCATATACCAGGTCAATATCGTATATATTTCTGGGAGGAGATTTTAACTGTGTATTAGACAGTGAATTTGATAAAAGTGGAGGAATTGAGTTACGGTGAAACGAGACCTATAGTTCTTAAATCTGTCTGTGATGATTTTAATTTGGTTGACCCATTCAGGAGATTATATCCCGGGAAGAAAAATATACTTGGAGGAATTCATTAAATTCAATTTGATCGATTTTATGTATCCAACTCTCTCTTACAAGACACAGTTTCTGTAGAACACATTGATATTCCTTATGTTATCACTGATCACAGTTTAGTTAGTATGGTTATTAAAACGGATGTTTCTGATAAGCCTACATTAGGGCCAAATTATTGGAAATGTAATGTAAAGATTTTAAAGGATGAACACTTCCAAATTGACTTTGCTGTCCTGTGGGAAACATTGGCGGAAGAGACTGACCAAAGCTCTGACTGGAAAAGTGCAAAGGTGAGTTATCCCGGGATACGAACCCACCAGATAACTTAGATGATCAAATATCTGATGCTCGTGAAGTTATTAATAATTTGTATACTGAAAAAGCAGAAGGATCAAAAATTAGAGCCAAAGTGCAACATCTTGAATTGGATGAGAAACCAACCAGATATTTTCTACGAAAGGAAAAACAATCTGCTAAGTCAAAATTCATTAAGAAGTTGACTAGGGAAACAGGGGAGATTATTACATTAAATGAAGAAATTCAAGAAGAATGTCTAAATTTCTACAAAGACCTTTACAAATATGAACCGATTACTGATTCTTTGATTACTTTTTGAAAGATTTGCTGACAGTAAATGTTGAAACAGCAGTACAATGTGAAGGACTGATTACATTAGAAGAAATTAAGAATGCTTCGGGAAAGATGTAAAATTACAAAACTCCAGAATTAGATGGGTTACCTAAAGAATTTTATACTTTTGCCATGCCGTATATTGGAGAGGCTTTCACTAAATTACTGAATAGATGCTGGCACGAGGAGAAGTTACCTTCTTCTCAAAGACAAGGACTCATAACTCTTATATGTAAAGATAAAGACAATCCTGATAAATTGAAGAACTGGAGGCCTATCTCGACTCGTCGCACTATACAAGACAATGTCCACTTGATACGGAATCTAATTGAATATACAAATAATAAAAATATGGCCGCTGCAATTATTTCCTTAGACCAGTCTAAGGCTTTTGATAGGGTTTAGCATGCATACTTGTTTAATGTACTACATGCATTTGGTTTACGACCAGAGTTTATATATTTGGTTAAACTCTTATACACAGACATCTCTAGTCAAATTTTTGTAAATGGGTTCATTACCAATTCGTTTCCAGTGAAAAGAAGTGTGGGACAAGGTTGAAGCTTATCTCCTCTGCTATATGTTCTATGTATGGAACCATTCGCACACCGTGTTCGCAGTGATCCTATGATTAAAGGAATTCCTCTACCTGGAATGGTCGAACAAGTAAACATTTCACAATATGCTATATGTATGGAACTATTTGTGAATCATGTTCGCACTTGATCGTATGATTAAAGGAATCTCTCAACCAGGAATAGTGGAAGAGGTAAAAATGTCACAATATGCAGATAATGACAACCTATTCTAACAGATAACAATTCTGTCAGACAAATACTTATGCTAGTAGAACTATTCGAATTGGTATCAGGGACCAAACTCAATAAACAAAAGATATTTGGAACATGCTGGGGAAATGGAGGAACAGACGAGACCAGCCTTTCGGTTTAAATTGGTCAGGAGAAGTGAAGAAACTATATGGGGGTTTACCTTGGATCAGAAGTTTCTGAGAAGACTAACTGGACAAAGATCCATTCAACTTTTCAAAAAAACTATTAATTTGTTCTGCCAGAGAGATCTGTCTTTTAAAGGCAGAAGCGTCATTTTGCACACCGTTATATGTAACTCAATTTGGTACATTGGCAGTTTACTGATAATGCCTGAGAATGTGGAGACACAATTGAATGAGATGCTATTCTCCTTCGTGTGGCATAACAAGACAGAGTTAATTAAGAGAGAGACATTGCAAAATAGCTTTAATAACGGAGGGTTGAATATTGCTAATATTCGTACAAAAATGAACGTGTTATTAATCAAACATGTTATACAATTAGTTAAAGGTAGTGAAGCTAAGTAGACATTTTTTGTAAGTTACTGGATAGGAACGCAACTCTGGAAATACAATTCCTCTCTAGCTGCTCTGACGAGGCCACACTCGGAAACAGCGCCGAGATTCTACTGTGAAGTTACGAATGTTTTCCGGATGTTTCTAAGAGAATGTCCATCCTTTTGCGGAACTGAATCTGTCACTACGGAATTTATATATAACAAGTCGGTTAAGGTAAACCCACCAAAGGTGCTGTCGATTTGTCCAACGACTGATTTCAGTGTACCTGGGAGAATATACAATGTTCGTTTGTAGATCCTCGTTACAGAGATGTGACATGGCGAATAGTGCATCAAGCGTTGATGACACAATACAAACTATACACCTTTAATCTTAGCAGGATTCTAAATGTAACCCGTGTAACAGGACAATTGAATCCTTTTCTCAATTATTTTGTGAGAGTTCCACGGTAACAAGTTGTTGGACGTATGTTGAATTCGTATTGAAAGAATTAACTGGTTGCACTGCCTGCATAACTCAGAAAACTGTGTTATTCAATGTGTTTGAAATCTCTCACTTTAATGAATTACTTTACTATTGGTTAATTTGCTCAAGTATTTGGGCCAAGCGAAATGGTGCAAAGTACAATAAGAAAAATGTGACTGCTATAGGAATAAAAGGTCTCTTTATCACAATGTTACAATCCCGCATTAAAGCAGATTATCAACGCTTTGACGAACCTAAATTCAAAGAGTATTGGTGCAGAAATAATTCGATAGTACAAGTGGATGGAGACAAAATCAAGATTTTGTTGCACCTCCAACCCCCTTGAATTGTCATCATTTAATATGTACGTTGAGAGTTTCAAAAAGAAGTCATTCATCGAAGACACTCATATGTGTTTTGCTTAATTTAATTTACTTAGTATTTAATTAGAAATGATCAGTTCATGATGACGTTAATGTTTATACATTTTCTATCTCTATGTATAAAGCAGACCGAGTTACAGTTAGTGTACAATTATTACGTGTGTTGCTGGACTGTCTACAATTAGTGTACAATTATTACATGTGTTGCTGGACTGTCTACAGTTGGAGTGAATAAGTCACTCACCAGTATTATTATTTACTTGTTTTCATATGTTTGTAATGTTTTGATATTGAAACGTAATGCAGTTTGATTTATACTTGTTTTGAATCAGTGTAAAAGAAATGCTGAATACACTTAAATGTATAATACTGGTTACTTGTACATTTACCCAAATTATGGATGATACTATCCGATTGTACCTTTGCGTTCAAATACGATTGTATTGTTATACATTTTGACGCTGCCATAATTATATATATTTGCTATTGGTTATTGAGCCCTATCTCGAATGAGCATCCTAAAAGCCTAATTCCATGTTCACTCGTGATCTCACTGTCATCCAAGTAGAATAAACACCCGTTCCATTAGTTCGTCATCCACGTTCATCTCCATTACGTTAGAACCGATGGCGAGGTATAAACTCTCGTAAGTTCGTTCTTCACGGTCACCAAGTTATAACCGCTGGCGTAGCAAATATCACGTTAAGTTCTTTCTTGTTCACAACAGGCTAAAGACCGGTGAAATGGTCTGTAAACTAAATACGGCTACAGGGAAAAACCACAGCAAATATACTGGTGTTCATTATTACTGAATTATGTATACTTGTACATTGTACGTTGGATACAAGAGATTTCCATGGATTACGAATGTAGAAATTTATTTTCTAACTCCCATTAATGTGTCACTGAAGGTAATTTTTACTTTTGTGAGGATTTTGGAAGCCGTACTGGGTAATGTTAAGGACAATATGTTATCTTTCGGGCCCCTCTCTGGAAACACTGAGTCGCATATAGTATTTAGGACAGAGGAAGGGAAAAACAAGTTGTTGGCCGCTGGCCTACTTAAGATGAAAGGTGTGTTGTTCTGGGTGCGGTTAGCAGACAAGACCCAATTCAAAGTGCGGGTGCACTGGGCCCCACCATTCCTACCCAGTGAGACACTTGTGAAGAAGCACGGGGGTTCGTTGTGTAATAATGTCAGGAAACAAGGAGCAGCTCCCCCATATAATCACGTTCTACAGTGGCAGTGGTAATGAGAAGTGCGAAGTGCTGTTGACCGACACGGGTCGACAGCCACTGTGTCTGCGTTGTAGAAAAGAAGGACATTACAGGAGAGATTGCCGCACCCCATATTGTCGTCACTACGGCGAATTCGGACACGCGACAGAGGAGTGTTCCGACAGCGGCTCGTACGCGGGCGCGCTTCGAGGGCAGACCATGGAAGAACCAGTGGAACAGGACATGAACGAGTTGGTGAGTGACAGGGACTTGGCGACAGGTGACACATCGACAGGTGACAATGTGACATATCAACAGGTGACACAGCGATGGCAACTGCGGACAGAGATGACTGGTGTTTAGCGATGGGCGGCCAACTGAGAAGTCATCAGTGTTGGACGAGGCTACACCATCTGACGATATGTTCCCCGAGTCAGAGAGTGTCGGTTCTGACGGTGACGAGATGTCTCAGTCGTGGAACATTGTTTCACGGTGGACAAAGGTTAAAAAACGCAAGTGGGAGGAGATGGTTGCAAAGTCACATGACCCTCCCCCTCCTTCACCTCCCCCTGTGGTAGGCTGGTGACTGGTGAAGGACTCAAACTTGGATTCCGAGAAAACAACAACTAAAATGAATTGGGCTGTTAGTAACAAACCTGAATCTGAATAAATGGCCACTGCATTAATTTTAACCAGTATTATTTGTTGAGTGTTGAAGAAATGCTGTTCATGTGACATGCCCATAGCAAGACAAGTGATTCTGAAGAGAACTGTGTAATAGTCTACATATACAAAAATAAAGTTTCTTCCTGTATATCGAAGAGAAATGTTCATAACTTGGATCTTGCAATAACTGTCTCTTGAGGAAGCGGTGCAAGATATATCAAATGGAATGTAACACGAAAACAACTGCCGCTTACACAGTCTGTAACCCTAGCCGAGTTGTAAAAGGTGTAATAGGGTGGACATTCAATGATGTACATCACATCTATGTGAAACAACAATGTGTTCAAGGCCAAGTTATGTACTCACACTTGATGACATGTACTTGAAATTATCTAGATGTGTCGACAAAGAAAAGTTTTTGAGTCAAGGACAAGTCATTTCAAAATTCAAATCAAAAACTACATTACATATAATTTATAAGTCCAATTAAATTAAATCTGATTGTTCCACGAAGTTGCACGAGTGCAAAGCTCTCCCGGCATGCCACTTGAATATTGCTACTTCCCATTGTTTACAAAATATGGCGGTTTTCTCGAGCGATGTGAGTTTTGTCTCTGACAATGTTGATGAAATGTTAGTTCAGAGTTAATTAGCATGGAGAAAAAGTTGCGGAAAGGGAAGGTGTGGCAGAATGTCATTTGTCAAGAAAAGACGGCAGTTATTGGCGGCTTCTGCACGGTTAAGTTAATTTTGTTGCCTGTCAGAAACGCTGGCGAAGATGTGGCAATGCCAATCACAGCTGTCACTTCGACTTCGTTGCCCCATGCCGAATGTAGGGCTTCTGATAGTGTTACTGTTGGCACCAATGATGACTGCAGTTTTGTCAAGTAGTACGTCCTGCAGCAGAACAAAGGTAGCACTGATGTGTGATGACAACAGGTCAATTAACTGGCCTTGACATGTTAACTGTTTTGTGTCTTAAGTTATTGCTTTGTTAACTTATATTCAAATCTGTGCAATTTATATGTGTCTGTTTTTTTCCAGTAAAACCTGTAACTTGCTGTTGCCCCAGATTTGTTGGCATATAAATAAAATGTTATTATTATCATGTTGTTGATGTATTTCATCATAAACATTGCTTGTTATGCATAATTAATGTTGTAAGAAAACAAATACCTTTAATTGGATTGTTTTGGCTGTTTACAGCCATTACTATTCACATCATGACAGTTTAGTGTCAGATGGAGATTTACAGAAAATCAGAATGATGATGCAAATTACCTTTATATTTATAAAAAATTCTAAACTGTGTAAATTATGTGGGTGTATTCCATCTCAAATATTGCTTATTGTGCGTAACTGGTGTTTGGGAGATAAACAAACACAATTTATTGAACGTTTTACTTGTTTACTATAAGTATTATTCACATTATCACTGTGTAAACTTTGATGGCCGTTTACAAAGTCACGTTTTTGGCCATATAAACTTGCAACACTGGAAGTAAAAATTATATGATCGCAGTAGCTGCCCGGTCTCACTCAGCTAGCCCAGCGATACCTCAATGTAACGGCCTCAGCCCCCCCCCGTCGAGAGAATCTTCAGCAGTGCTGGCAAACGACGAAATATTTCGATGGATGACCGATGCACACTTTGAGGTCTTGATGTATACCAAGTGCAATGGACACATCGTGTGATGATACACTGACGATTTGTCAAATTATCTTTAAAATACATGTATTATGAAAAGGGAAATGCTAATGATAAGTATTATACTTCTTGCATTTCCTTTCAACATTTCAATATATTATTAATTAATTTTTTCTTTAGTATGTATTATTGGGAATTTCAGCTTAATTGCTGCTGTCATATCAATCTCATTATGCTGTAAAACAATACTGTATGTTTGTATGTATGTTATGTTGAATAAAATTCAATTCAACGAGCAGTGCCGTTGTCCCACAACACAGTAGTAGTTGCCTAGTTGGCTCAAATCCCAATGAAGGCCCACTAATGCCCTTCACTGGAGAGCCAAGACCATTGTTACAACCTGTGACATCGACAGAAGTGGAGAACGTGCTCAAATCGCTAAGGAATGGCCGTGCGACTGGGCCCGATGGGATAAACAATGCATCACTGCACTCTACTCGATGCTACTCTTCTACATCCTTGTGGCATTACCGAAACCAAAGGCTCTTTTACCAACCTCAGACCTATTGTACTTGGCCCTTTGTCCAACCTCAGGCCTATTGTAATTCTCAACAGTATCTGCAAAGTCCTATCCACAGAGGTTCTCTGCCACATCCAAAACAAGGTCAACTTGTTCATTGGGCCATACCAGACTACTTATATCGCATGAACAGTAGATCATCATCATCACTTGGCTCACCATGGTTGATGTTCAATAAATTTGATGTAAACCGACATGTATTTTGTTAGCCCTTTCACTTACAAACAAGTGAATGAAAACTATATAAATGCATTTGCATGCAATCATGAAAGGAAGCATTTGCATTAGAATCATTTCAAGCATTTGCATATAATATGGATTTTTTTATACACCCCGATGAAGACATCTCGTCGAAAGTGTTGGTATCGTAAAGAGTGAGGAGTTTTTCTAGCATATATCATTCTAAGTAATTTTTGATTGTAATAGTTTGTGCGTTTTACTTAATGTTTAGTAGTTCTTAGTTTATTAGATTTAGAGATGCTCGGTAAAAACCGTTCATGCATAGTTAGAGAGGGTGATGGTAAGATTGGTGGTTGTAATTCGTTCGCTAAACTGTTTTACCAAGTACTACAGTTGTTGCACCATATCGAGGTAGTAAAAGAACAAGCCGGGGGGAACCCATCAAAAGCATTCGAAAAGAAAACGAGCCATCTGGACAAGTTTGTCTGCCTGGCTAGACCTGACAACACTGTCAGAAGAGACATCAGACAAGCCAACTTAGTATGGGCTACTAGTATCGGGAAGATAATGCTAAAACACACTTAACAGAATCACGGACACCCTAGCTGGAACGTACATATCAAAAGAAAATGTTCTTACTGCAAAACAAACTGCCCTACAATGGGGTAAGCGAAACTTTGGTAACAAACTAAAGACCAATACAGTACCAGAGTTCTCAAACATAATCAGAAACTTGGGCTCCAGTCGCCACACGAGTGACCGCAGACAGGAAAATAATAGGTTACCTCAAGGTAACTCCTCCCATAACGTTTGAACACCTAAAGCACCCAGACATGAGAATACCCAGGGAAAGAAGGGATCATACTATCCGGCCCCGCGGTATACTCACAACCTATCTAGACCAACCTTGGTCCCCGGATCAACTAAACCAATCTTCAGACAAAATCGGGATACCCCGCAAATCATAAACAGTGAATAGTATCTAAGTAACAACACCAATAACATGGACCCAGCTAGCAACGACTATCTGTGCGAAATTAGCCTGCCTAATTCCTTTGACAATGTCTCCTTCGCATCGGGGACACATGCCCTAGTGTTTGCCCAGGCCATCTACCTTGACCAAGGCCACCTAGCGGATGTGATCTTTGCTACAAAAAATGTCCGTCCTTTTGTGAAACTGAATCTGTCACTACGAAATTTATATATATCAAATTGTTTAAGGTTCACCCACCAAAAGTGGTGACGATTTTTCCAACGATTGATTTCAGTATTACCTGGGAAAATATACAATGTTCGTTTGTAGATCCTCATTACAGAGATGTGACATGGCGAATAGCACATCAAGCTTTCATGACACAACACAAACTATACACCTTTAATCTTGACAGGAATTCTAAATGTAACCTTTGTAACAAGACACGACGGCGGCAACAATGGCGATAACCGTGGCCGGGGAAGTGACGTCGGAGGTAGCGACGACGGCGACGTCAGAGGCGGAGGCTATGTCGTCGGGGACGGCGGTGACGTCGTCAGAGGTAATGGTGATGTCGGAGATGGTGACTATGGACAGAGACGACTCTGTGCCAGTGGTCAGCGAGGATCACGAGGGGACGACGACAAAGGAGAAGTCCTCGGTGTCGGACCAAGCTTCTATGTCGGATGACATGTTCTCCGAACCGGAGGATGTAGGATCTGGCGGTGAGGGGCGGTCCCAGCCGTGGAACACGTCACGACGTAAAAAAGTACCCAGAAATGGAAGAGGGGGGAGATGGCTGCAAAGTCAGAAGACCCTTCCCCACCTTCCCCGGCCTCACCCCCACATGGTAGGCTGGTTATTGTGGAAGAGTCCAATTCGGACTCCGAGAAAAGCCAAACTAAAAAGAAATGTGCTGCTAACAGCAAACCTATATAAGATGTGAGATTTGTTCATTTTAGCTAAATGGCTGTCAAATTTCATTTTGCCAGTATCAATTGTAGAGGTTTATGGGACTGGCGTAAAAGAAAATTTATTATAAATGTTTTAACAGAAAAACAAATTGATATATGTTACCTTCAAGAAACACATTGTAATACAAAATTTATTGGGAATTCTTGGAGACATGAATGGGGTGGGAACTGTTATTGGTCTTTCGGCAATAATAGGACGCGAGGGGTAGGGATTTTTTTAAAAACCAGGATTGTCCTTTAAAATTGTTTCCCTCTCCAGAAATAATGATGGTAGAATATTATCCTTATTAGTGAAATTTGGCGAACAAGTTATAAGATTAGCAGTTATATATGCTCCTGTAATTAATATAGACCAAAATATTCTCTTCTCTACTTTTGCAAATCATATACCAGGTCAATATCGTATATATTTCTGGGAGGAGATTTTAACTGTGTATTAGACAGTGAATTTGATAAAAGTGGAGGAATTGATAGTTACGGTGAAACGAGACCTATAGTTCTTAAATCTGTCTGTGATGATTTTAATTTGGTTGACCCATTCCGGAGATTATATCCCGGGAAGAAAAATATACTTGGAGGAATTCATTAAATTCAATTTGTTGTAGATTTGATCAATTTTATGTATCCAACTCTCTCTTACAAGACACAGTTTCTGTAGAACACATTAATATTCCTTGTTATCACTGATCACAGTTTAGTTAGTATGGTTATTAAAACGGATGTTTCTGATAAGCCTACATTAGGGCCAAATTATTGGAAATGTAATGTAAAGATTTTAAAGGATGAACACTTCCAAGATGACTTTGCTGTCCTGTGGGAAACATTGGCGGAAGAGACTGACCAAAGCTCTGACTGGAAAAGTGCAAAGGTGAGTTATCCCGGGATACGAACCCACCAGATAACTTAGATGATCAAATATCTGACGCTCGTGAAGTTATTAATAATTTGTATACTGAAAAAGCAGGATCAAAAATTAGAGCCAAAGTGCAACATCTTGAATTGGATGAGAAACCAACCAGATATTTTCTACGAAAGGACAAACAATCTGCTAAGTCAAAATTCATTAAGAAGTTCACTAGGGAAACAGGGGAGATTATTACATTAAATGAAGAAATTCAAGAAGAATGTCTAAATTTCTACAAAGACCTTTACAAATCTGAACCGATTACTGATTCTTTGATTACTTTTTGAAAGATTTGCTGACAGTAAATGTTGAAACAGCAGTACAATGTGAAGGACTGATTACATTAGAAGAAATTAAGAATGCTTCGGGAAAGATGTAAAATTACAAAACTCCAGGATTAGATGGGTTACCTAAAGAATTTTATACTTTTGCCATGCCGTATATTGGAGGCTTTCACTAAATTACTGAATAGATGCTGGCACGAGGAGAAGTTACCCTCTTCTCAAAGACAAGGACTCATAACTCTTATATGTAAAGATAAAGACAATCCTGATAAATTGAAGAACTGGAGGCCTATCTCGTCTCGTCGCACTATACAAGACAATGTCCACTTGATACGGAATCTAATTGAATATACAAATAATAAAAATATGGCCGCTGCAATTATTTCCTTAGACCAGTCTAAGGCTTTTGATAGGGTTTTGCATGCATACTTGTTTAATGTACTACATGCATTTGGTTTACGACCAGAGTTTATATATTTGGTTGAACTCTTATACACAGACATCTCTAGTCAAATTTTTGTAAATGGGTTCATTACCAATTCGTTTCCAGTGAAAAGAAGTGTGGGACAAGGTTGAAGCTTATCTCCTCTGCTATATGTTCTATGTATGGAACCATTTGCACACCGTGTTCGCAGTGATCCTATGATTAAAGGAATTCCTCTACCTGGAACGGTGGAACAAGTAAACATTTCACAATATGCTATATGTATGGAACTATTTGTGAATCATGTTCGCACTTGATCGTATGATTAAAGGAATCCCTCAACCAGGAATAGTGGAAGAGGTAAAAATGTCACAATATGCAGATAATGCCAACCTATTGTAACAGATAACAATTCTGTCAGACAAATACTTATGCTAGTAGAACTATTCGAATTGGTATCAGGGGCCAAACTCAATAAACAAAAGATATTTGGAACATGCTGGGGAAATGGAGGAACAGACGAGACCAGCCTTTCGGTTTAAATTGGTCAGGAGAAGTGAAGAAACTATATGGGGGTTTACCTTGGATCAGAAGTTTCTGAGAAGACTAACTGGACAAAGATCCATTCAACTTTTCAAAAAAACTATTAATTTGTTCTGCCAGAGAGATCTGTCTTTTAAAGGCAGAAGCGTCATTTTGCACACCATTATATGTAACTCAATTTGGTACATTGGCAGTTTACTGATAATGCCTGAGAATGTGGAGACACAATTGAATGAGAAGCTGTTCTCCTTCCTGTGGAATAACAAGACAGAGTTAATTAAAGAGAGACATTGCAAAATAGCTTTAATACCGGAGGGTTGAATATTGCTAATATTCGTACAAAAATGAACGTGTTATTAATCAAACATGTTATACAATTAGTTAAAGGTAGTGAAGCTAAGTGGACTTTTTTTGTAAGTTACTGGATAGGAACGCAACTCTGGAAATACAATTCCTCTCTAGCTGCTCTGAAGTTACGAATGTTTTCCGGATGTTTCTAAGAGAATGTCCGTCCTTTTGCGGAACTGAATCTGTCACTACGGAATTTATATATAACAAGTCGGTTAAGGTAAACCCACCAAACGTGCTGTCAATTTGTCCAACGATTGATTTCAGTGTACCTGGGAGAATATACAATGTTCGTTTGTAGATCCTCGTTACAGAGATGTGACATGGCGAATAGTGCATCAAGCGTTGATGACACAATACAAACTATACACCTTTAATCTTAGCAGGATTCTAAATGTAACCCGTGTAACAGGACAATTGAATCCTTTTCTCAATTATTTTGTGAGAGTTCCACGGTAACAAGTTGTTGGACGTATGTTGAATTCGTATTGAAAGAATTAACTGGTTGCACTGCCTGCATAACTCAGAAAACTGTGTTATTCAATGTGTTTGAAATCTCTCACTTTAATGAATTACTTTACTATTGGTTAATTTGCTCAAGTATTTGGGCCAAGCGAAATGGTGCAAAGAACAATAAGAAAAATGTGACTGCTATAGGAATAAAAGGTCTCTTTATCACAATGTTACAATCCCGCATTAAAGCAGATTATCAACGCTTTGACGAACCTAAATTCAAGGAGTATTGGTGCAGAAATAATTCGATAGTACAAGTGGATGGAGACAAAATCAAGATTTTGTTGCGCCTCCAACCCCCTTGAATTGTCATCATTTAATATGTACGTTGAGAGTTTCAAAAAGAAGTCATTCATCGAAGACACTCATATGTGTTTTGCTTAATTTAATTTACTTAGTATTTAATTAGAAATGATCAGTTCATGATGACGTTAATGTTTATACATTTTCTATCTCTATGTATAAAGCAGACCAAGTTACAGTTAGTGTACAATTATTACGTGTGTTGCTGGACTGTCTACAATTAGTGTACAATTATTACATGTGTTGCTGGACTGTCTACAGTTGGAGTGAATAAGTCACTCACCAGTATTATTATTTACTTGTTTTCATGTTTGTAATGTTTTGATATTGAAACGTAATGCAGTTTGATTTATACTTGTTTTGAATCAGTGTAAAAGAAATGCTGAATACACTTAAATGTATAATACTGGTTACTTGTACATTTACCCAAATTATGGATGATACTATCCGATTGTACCTTTGCGTTCAAATACGATTGTATTGTTATACATTTTGACCCTGCCATAATTATATATATTTGCTATTGGTTATTGAGCCCTATCTCGAATGAGCATCCTAAAAGCCTAATTCCATGTTCACTCGTGATCTCACTGTCATCCAAGTAGAATAAACACCCGTTCCATTAGTTCGTCATCCACGTTCATCTCCATTACGTTAGAACCGATGGCAAGGTATAAACTCCCGTAAGTTCGTTCTTCACGGTCACCAAGTTATAACCGCTGGCGTAGCAAATATCACGTTAAGTTCTTTCTTGTTCACAACAGGCTAAAGACCGGTGAAATGGTCTGTAAACTAAATACGGCTACAGGGAAAAACCACAGCAAATATACTGGTGTTCATTATTACTGAATTATGTATACTTGTACGTTGTACGTTGGATACAAGAGATTTCCATGGATTACGAATGTAGAAATTTATTTTCTAACTCCCATTAATGTGTCACTGAAGGTAATTTTTACTTTTGTGAGGATTTTGGAAGCCGTACTGGGTAATGTAAAGGACAATGTGTTATCTTTCGGGCCCCTCTCTGGAAACACTGAGTCGCATATAGTATTTAGGACAGAGGAAGGGAAAAACAAGTTGTTGGCCGCTGGCCTACTTAAGATGAAAGGTGTGTTGTTCTGGGTGCGGTTAGCAGACAAGACGCAATTCAAAGTGCGGGTGCACTGGGCCCCACCATTCCTACCCAGTGAGACACTTGTGAAGAAGCACGGGGTTCGTTGTGTAATAATGTCAGGAAACAAGGAGCAGCTCCCCCATATAATCACGTTCTACAGTGACAGTGGTAATGAGAAGTGCGAAGTGCTGTTGACCGACACGGGTCGACAGCCACTGTGTCTGCGTTGTAGAAAAGAAGGACATTACAGGAGAGATTGCCGCACCCCATAGTGTCGTCACCACGGCGAATTCGGACACGCGACAGAGGAGTGTTCTGACAGTGGCTCGTACGCGGGAGCGCTTCGAGGGCAGACCATGGAAGAACCAGTGGAACAGGACATGAACGAGTTGGTGAGTGACAGGGACTTGGAGACAGGTGACACATCGACAGGTGACAATGTGACATATCAACAGGTGACACAGCGATGGCAACTGCGGACAGAGATGACTGGTGTTTAGGTGGTGTTTAGCGATGGGCGGCCAACTGAGAAGTCATCAGTGTTGGACGAGGCTACACCATCTGACGATATGTTCCCCGAGTCAGAGAGCGTCGGTTCTGACGGTGACGAGATGTCTCAGTCATGGAACATTGTTTCACGGTGGACAAAGGTTAAAAAACGCAAGTGGGAGGAGATGGTTGCAAAGTCACATGACCCTCCCCCTCCTTCACCTCCCCCTGTTGTAGGCTGGTGACTGGTGAAGGACTCAACTTGGATTCCGAGAAAACAACAACTAAAATGAATTGGGCTGTTGGTAACAAACCTGAATCTGAATAAATGGCCACTGCATTAAATTTCACCAGTATTATTTGTTGAGTGTTGAAGAAATGCTGTTCATGTGACATGCCCATAGCAAGACAAGTGTTTCCACTGAAGAGAACTGTGTAATAGTCTATATATAAAAAATAAAGTTTCTTCCTGTATATCGAAGAGAAACGCTGGTGAAGATGTGGCAATGCCAATCACAGCTGTCACTTCGACTTCGTTGCCCCTTGCCGAGTGTAGGGCTTCTGATAGTGTTACTGTTGGCACCAATGATGCTAGGATTGTTAGAGACTGCAGTTTTGTCAAGTAGTACGTCCTGCAGCAGAACAAAGGTTGCACTGATGTGTGATGACAACAGGTCAATTAACTGGCCTTGACATGTTAACTGTTTTGTGTCTAAGTTATTGCTTTGTTAACTTATATTTTCAAATTTGTGCAATTTATATGAGTGTCCGTTTTTTTCCAGTAAAACCTGTAACTTGCTGTTGCCTCAGATTTGTTGGCATATAAATAAAATGTTATTATTATCATGTTGTTGATGTATTTCATCATAAACATTGCTTGTTATGCATAATTAATGTTGTAAGAAAACAAATACCTTTAATTGGATTGTTTTGGCTGTTTACAGCCATTACTATTCACATCATGACAGTTTAGTGTCAGATGGAGATTTACAGAAAATCAGAATGATGATGCAAATTACCTTTATATTTATAACAAATTCTAAACTGTGTAAATTATGTGGGTGTATTCCATCTCAAATATTGCTTATTGTGCGTAACTGGTGTTTGGGAGATAAACAAACACAATTTATTGAACGTTTTACTTGTTTACTATAAGTATTATTCACATTATCACTGTGTAAACTTTGATGGCCGTTTACAAAGTCACGTTTTTGGCCATATAAACTTGCAACACTGGAAGTAAAAATTATATGATCGCAGTAGCTGCCCGGTCTCACTCAGCTAGCCCAGCGATACCTCAATGTAACGGCCTCAGCCCCCCCCCGTCGAGAGAATCTTCAGCAGTGCTGGCAAACGGCGAAATATTTCGATGGATGACCGATGCACACTTTGAGGTCTTGATGTATACCAAGTGCAATGGACACAGCGTGCGATGATACACTGACGATTTGTCAAATTATCTTTAAAATACATGTATTATGAAAAGGGAAATGCTAATGATAAGTATTATACTTCTTGCATTTCCTTTCAACATTTCAATATATTATTAATTAATTTTTTCTTTAGTATGTATTATTGGGAATTTCAGCTTAATTGCTGCTGTCATATCAATCTCATTATGCTGTAAAACAATACTGTATGTTTGTATGTGTTATGTTGAATAAAATTCAATTCAACGAGCAGTGCCGTTGTCCCACAACACAGTAGTAGTTGCCTAGTTGGCTCAAATCCCAATGAAGGCCCACTAATGCCCTTCACTGGAGAGCCAAGACCATTGTTACAACCTGTGACATCGACAGAAGTGGAGAACGTGCTCAAATCGCTAAGGAATGGCCGTGCGACTGGGCCCGATGGGATAAACAATGCATCACTGCACTCTACTCGATGCTACTCTTCTACATCCTTGTGGCATTACCGAAACCAAAGGCCCTTTTACCAACCTCAGACCTATTGTACTTGGCCCTTTGTCCAACCTCAGGCCTATTGTACTTCTCAACAGTATCTGCAAAGTCCTATCCACAGAGGTTCTCTGCCACATCCAAAACAAGGTCAACTTGTTCATTGGGCCATACCAGACTACTTATATCGCATGAACAGTAGATCATCATCATCACTTGGCTCACCATGGTTGATGTTCAATAAATTTGATGTAAACCGACATGTATTTTGTTAGCCCTTTCACTTACAAACAAGTGAATGAAAACTATATAAATGCATTTGCATGCAATCATGAAAGGAAGCATTTGCATTAGAATCATTTCAAGCATTTGCATATAATATGGATTTTTTTATACACCCCGATGAAGACATCTCGTCGAAAGTGTTGGTATCGTAGAGTGAGGAGTTTTTCTAGCATATATCATTCTAAGTAATTTTTGATTGTAATAGTTTGTGCGTTTTACTTAATGTTTAGTAGTTCTTAGTTTATTAGATTTAGAGATGCTCGGTAAAAACCGTTCATGCATAGTTAGAGAGGGTGATGGTAAGATTGGTGGTTGTAATTCGTTCGCTAAACTGTTTTACCAAGTACTACAGTTGTTGCACCATATCGAGGTAGTAAAAGAACAAGCCGGGGGGAACCCATCAAAAGCATTCGAAAAGAAAACGAGCCATCTGGACAAGTTTGTCTGCCTGGCTAGACCTGACAACACTGTCAGAAGAGACATCAGACAAGCCAACTTAGTATGGGCTACTAGTATCGGGAAGATAATGCTAAAACACACTTAACAGAATCACGGACACCCTAGCTGGAACGTACATATCAAAAGAAAATGTTCTTACTGCAAAACAAACTGCCCTACAATGGGGTAAGCGAAACTTTGGTAACAAACTAAAGACCAATACAGTACCAGAGTTCTCAAACATAATCAGAAACTTGGGCTCCAGTCGCCACACGAGTGACCGCAGACAGGAAAATAATAGGTTACCTCAAGGTAACTCCTCCCATAACGTTTGAACACCTAAAGCACCCAGACATGAGAATACCCAGGGAAAGAAGGGATCATACTATCCGGCCCCGCGGTATACTCACAACCTATCTAGACCAACCTTGGTCCCCGGATCAACTAAACCAATCTTCAGACAAAATCGGGATACCCCGCAAATCATAAACAGTGAATAGTATCTAAGTAACAACACCAATAACATGGACCCAGCTAGCAACGACTATCTGTGCGAAATTAGCCTGCCTAATTCCTTTGACAATGTCTCCTTCGCATCGGGGACACATGCCCTAGTGTTTGCCCAGGCCATCTACCTTGACCAAGGCCACCTAGCGGATGTGATCTTTGCTACAAAAAATGTCCGTCCTTTTGTGAAACTGAATCTGTCACTACGAAATTTATATATATCAAACTGTTTAAGGTTCACCCACCAAAAGTGGTGACGATTTTTCCAACGATTGATTTCAGTATTACCTGGGAAAATATACAATGTTCGTTTGTAGATCCTCATTACAGAGATGTGACATGGCGAATAGCACATCAAGCTTTCATGACACAACACAAACTATACACCTTTAATCTTGACAGGAATTCTAAATGTAACCTTTGTAACAAGACACGACGGCGGCAACAATGGCGATAACCGTGGCCGGGGAAGTGACGTCGGAGATAACGACGACGGCGACGTCAGAGGCTATGTCGTCGGGGACGGCGGTGACGTCGTCAGAGGTAATGGTGATGTCGGAGATGGTGACTATGGACAGAGACGACTCTGTGCCAGTGGTCAGCGAGGATCACGAGGGGACGACGACAAAGGAGAAGTCCTCGGTGTCGGACCAAGCTTCTACGTCGGATGACATGTTCTCCGAACCGGAGGATGTAGGATCTGGCGGTGAGGGGCGGTCCCAGCCGTGGAACACGTCACGACGTAAAAAAGTACCCAGAAATGGAAGAGGGGGGAGATGGCTGCAAAGTCAGAAGACCCTTCCCCACCTTCCCCGGCCTCACCCCCACATGGTAGGCTGGTTATTGTGGAAGAGTCCAATTCGGACTCCGAGAAAAGCCAAACTAAAAAGAAATGTGCTGCTAACAGCAAACCTATATAAGATGTGAGATTTGTTCATTTTAGCTAAATGGCTGTCAAATTTCATTTTGCCAGTATCAATTGTAGAGGTTTATGGGACTGGCGTAAAAGAAAATTTATTATAAATGTTTTAACAGAAAAACAAATTGATATATGTTACCTTCAAGAAACACATTGTAATACAAAATTTATTGGGAATTCTTGGAGACATGAATGGGGTGGGAACTGTTATTGGTCTTTCGGCAATAATAGGACGCGAGGGGTAGGGATTTTTTTAAAAACCAGGATTGTCCTTTAAAATTGTTTCCCTCTCCAGAAATAATGATGGTAGAATATTATCCTTATTAGTGAAATTTGGCGAACAAGTTATAAGATTAGCAGTTATATATGCTCCTGTAATTAATATAGACCAAAATATTCTCTTCTCTACTTTTGCAAATCATATACCAGGTCAATATCGTATATATTTCTGGGAGGAGATTTTAACTGTGTATTAGACAGTGAATTTGATAAAAGTGGAGGAATTGATAGTTACGGTGAAACGAGACCTATAGTTCTTAAATCTGTCTGTGATGATTTTAATTTGGTTGACCCATTCCGGAGATTATATCCCGGGAAGAAAAATATACTTGGAGGAATTCATTAAATTCAATTTGTTGTAGATTTGATCAATTTTATGTATCCAACTCTCTCTTACAAGACACAGTTTCTGTAGAACACATTAATATTCCTTGTTATCACTGATCACAGTTTAGTTAGTATGGTTATTAAAACGGATGTTTCTGATAAGCCTACATTAGGGCCAAATTATTGGAAATGTAATGTAAAGATTTTAAAGGATGAACACTTCCAAGATGACTTTGCTGTCCTGTGGGAAACATTGGCGGAAGAGACTGACCAAAGCTCTGACTGGAAAAGTGCAAAGGTGAGTTATCCCGGGATACGAACCCACCAGATAACTTAGATGATCAAATATCTGACGCTCGTGAAGTTATTAATAATTTGTATACTGAAAAAGCAGAAGGATCAAAAATTAGAGCCAAAGTGCAACATCTTGAATTGGATGAGAAACCAACCAGATATTTTCTACGAAAGGACAAACAATCTGCTAAGTCAAAATTCATTAAGAAGTTCACTAGGGAAACAGGGGAGATTATTACATTAAATGAAGAAATTCAAGAAGAATGTCTAAATTTCTACAAAGACCTTTACAAATCTGAACCGATTACTGATTCTTTGATTATTTTTTGAAAGATTTGCTGACAGTAAATGTTGAAACAGCAGTACAATGTGAAGGACTGATTACATTAGAAGAAATTAAGAATGCTTCGGGAAAGATGTAAAATTACAAAACTCCAGGATTAGATGGGTTACCTAAAGAATTTTATACTTTTGCCATGCCGTATATTGGAGGCTTTCACTAAATTACTGAATAGATGCTGGCACGAGGAGAAGTTACCCTCTTCTCAAAGACAAGGACTCATAACTCTTATATGTAAAGATAAAGACAATCCTGATAAATTGAAGAACTGGAGGCCTATCTCGTCTCGTCGCACTATACAAGACAATGTCCACTTGATACGGAATCTAATTGAATATACAAATAATAAAAATATGGCCGCTGCAATTATTTCCTTAGACCAGTCTAAGGCTTTTGATAGGGTTTCGCATGCATACTTGTTTAATGTACTACATGCATTTGGTTTACGACCAGAGTTTATATATTTGGTTGAACTCTTATACACAGACATCTCTAGTCAAATTTTTGTAAATGGGTTCATTACCAATTCGTTTCCAGTGAAAAGAAGTGTGGGACAAGGTTGAAGCTTATCTCCTCTGCTATATGTTCTATGTATGGAACCATTTGCACACCGTGTTCGCAGTGATCCTATGATTAAAGGAATTCCTCTACCTGGAACGGTGGAACAAGTAAACATTTCACAATATGCTATATGTATGGAACTATTTGTGAATCATGTTCGCACTTGATCGTATGATTAAAGGAATCCCTCAACCAGGAATAGTGGAAGAGGTAAAAATGTCACAATATGCAGATAATGCCAACCTATTGTAACAGATAACAATTCTGTCAGACAAATACTTATGCTAGTAGAACTATTCGAATTGGTATCAGGGGCCAAACTCAATAAACAAAAGATATTTGGAACATGCTGGGGAAATGGAGGAACAGACGAGACCAGCCTTTCGGTTTAAATTGGTCAGGAGAAGTGAAGAAACTATATGGGGGTTTACCTTGGATCAGAAGTTTCTGAGAAGACTAACTGGACAAAGATCCATTCAACTTTTCAAAAAAACTATTAATTTGTTCTGCCAGAGAGATCTGTCTTTTAAAGGCAGAAGCGTCATTTTGCACACCATTATATGTAACTCAATTTGGTACATTGGCAGTTTACTGATAATACCTGAGAATGTGGAGACACAATTGAATGAGAAGCTGTTCTCCTTCCTGTGGAATAACAAGACAGAGTTAATTAAAGAGAGACATTGCAAAATAGCTTTAATACCGGAGGGTTGAATATTGCTAATATTCGTACAAAAATGAACGTGTTATTAATCAAACATGTTATACAATTAGTTAAAGGTAGTGAAGCTAAGTGGACTTTTTTTGTAAGTTACTGGATAGGAACGCAACTCTGGAAATACAATTCCTCTCTAGCTGCTCTGAAGTTACGAATGTTTTCCGGATGTTTCTAAGAGAATGTCCGTCCTTTTGCGGAACTGAATCTGTCACTACGGAATTTATATATAACAAGTCGGTTAAGGTAAACCCACCAAACGTGCTGTCAATTTGTCCAACGATTGATTTCAGTGTACCTGGGAGAATATACAATGTTCGTTTGTAGATCCTCGTTACAGAGATGTGACATGGCGAATAGTGCATCAAGCGTTGATGACACAATACAAACTATACACCTTTAATCTTAGCAGGATTCTAAATGTAACCCGTGTAACAGGACAATTGAATCCTTTTCTCAATTATTTTGTGAGAGTTCCACGGTAACAAGTTGTTGGACGTATGTTGAATTCGTATTGAAAGAATTAACTGGTTGCACTGCCTGCATAACTCAGAAAACTGTGTTATTCAATGTGTTTGAAATCTCTCACTTTAATGAATTACTTTACTATTGGTTAATTTGCTCAAGTATTTGGGCCAAGCGAAATGGTGCAAAGAACAATAAGAAAAATGTGACTGCTATAGGAATAAAAGGTCTCTTTATCACAATGTTACAATCCCGCATTAAAGCAGATTATCAACGCTTTGACGAACCTAAATTCAAGGAGTATTGGTGCAGAAATAATTCGATAGTACAAGTGGATGGAGACAAAATCAAGATTTTGTTGCGCCTCCAACCCCCTTGAATTGTCATCATTTAATATGTACGTTGAGAGTTTCAAAAAGAAGTCATTCATCGAAGACACTCATATGTGTTTTGCTTAATTTAATTTACTTAGTATTTAATTAGAAATGATCAGTTCATGATGACGTTAATGTTTATACATTTTCTATCTCTATGTATAAAGCAGACCAAGTTACAGTTAGTGTACAATTATTACGTGTGTTGCTGGACTGTCTACAATTAGTGTACAATTATTACATGTGTTGCTGGACTGTCTACAGTTGGAGTGAATAAGTCACTCACCAGTATTATTATTTACTTGTTTTCATGTTTGTAATGTTTTGATATTGAAACGTAATGCAGTTTGATTTATACTTGTTTTGAATCAGTGTAAAAGAAATGCTGAATACACTTAAATGTATAATACTGGTTACTTGTACATTTACCCAAATTATGGATGATACTATCCGATTGTACCTTTGCGTTCAAATACGATTGTATTGTTATACATTTTGACCCTGCCATAATTATATATATTTGCTATTGGTTATTGAGCCCTATCTCGAATGAGCATCCTAAAAGCCTAATTCCATGTTCACTCGTGATCTCACTGTCATCCAAGTAGAATAAACACCCGTTCCATTAGTTCGTCATCCACGTTCATCTCCATTACGTTAGAACCGATGGCAAGGTATAAACTCCCGTAAGTTCGTTCTTCACGGTCACCAAGTTATAACCGCTGGCGTAGCAAATATCACGTTAAGTTCTTTCTTGTTCACAACAGGCTAAAGACCGGTGAAATGGTCTGTAAACTAAATACGGCTACAGGGAAAAACCACAGCAAATATACTGGTGTTCATTATTACTGAATTATGTATACTTGTACGTTGTACGTTGGATACAAGAGATTTCCATGGATTACGAATGTAGAAATTTATTTTCTAACTCCCATTAATGTGTCACTGAAGGTAATTTTTACTTTTGTGAGGATTTTGGAAGCCGTACTGGGTAATGTAAAGGACAATGTGTTATCTTTCGGGCCCCTCTCTGGAAACACTGAGTCGCATATAGTATTTAGGACAGAGGAAGGGAAAAACAAGTTGTTGGCCGCTGGCCTACTTAAGATGAAAGGTGTGTTGTTCTGGGTGCGGTTAGCAGACAAGACGCAATTCAAAGTGCGGGTGCACTGGGCCCCACCATTCCTACCCAGTGAGACACTTGTGAAGAAGCACGGGGTTCGTTGTGTAATAATGTCAGGAAACAAGGAGCAGCTCCCCCATATAATCACGTTCTACAGTGACAGTGGTAATGAGAAGTGCGAAGTGCTGTTGACCGACACGGGTCGACAGCCACTGTGTCTGCGTTGTAGAAAAGAAGGACATTACAGGAGAGATTGCCGCACCCCATAGTGTCGTCACCACGGCGAATTCGGACACGCGACAGAGGAGTGTTCTGACAGTGGCTCGTACGCGGGAGCGCTTCGAGGGCAGACCATGGAAGAACCAGTGGAACAGGACATGAACGAGTTGGTGAGTGACAGGGACTTGGAGACAGGTGACACATCGACAGGTGACAATGTGACATATCAACAGGTGACACAGCGATGGCAACTGCGGACAGAGATGACTGGTGTTTAGGTGGTGTTTAGCGATGGGCGGCCAACTGAGAAGTCATCAGTGTTGGACGAGGCTACACCATCTGACGATATGTTCCCCGAGTCAGAGAGCGTCGGTTCTGACGGTGACGAGATGTCTCAGTCGTGGAACATTGTTTCACGGTGGACAAAGGTTAAAAAACGCAAGTGGGAGGAGATGGTTGCAAAGTCACATGACCCTCCCCCTCCTTCACCTCCCCCTGTTGTAGGCTGGTGACTGGTGAAGGACTCAACTTGGATTCCGAGAAAACAACAACTAAAATGAATTGGGCTGTTGGTAACAAACCTGAATCTGAATAAATGGCCACTGCATTAAATTTCACCAGTATTATTTGTTGAGTGTTGAAGAAATGCTGTTCATGTGACATGCCCATAGCAAGACAAGTGTTTCCACTGAAGAGAACTGTGTAATAGTCTATATATAAAAAATAAAGTTTCTTCCTGTATATCGAAGAGAAACGCTGGTGAAGATGTGGCAATGCCAATCACAGCTGTCACTTCGACTTCGTTGCCCCTTGCCGAGTGTAGGGCTTCTGATAGTGTTACTGTTGGCACCAATGATGCTAGGATTGTTAGAGACTGCAGTTTTGTCAAGTAGTACGTCCTGCAGCAGAACAAAGGTTGCACTGATGTGTGATGACAGCAGGTCAATTAACTGGCCTTGACATGTTAACTGTTTTGTGTCTAAGTTATTGCTTTGTTAACTTATATTTTCAAATTTGTGCAATTTATATGAGTGTCTGTTTTTTTTCAGTAAAACCTGTAACTTGCTGTTGCCTCAGATTTGTTGGCATATAAATAAAATTTTATTATTATCATGTTGTTGATGTATTTCATCATAAACATGGCTTGTTATGCATAATTAATGTTGTAAAAAAACAAATACCTTTAATTGGATTGTTTTGGCTGTTTACAGCCATTACTATTCACATCATGACAGTTTAGTGTCAGATGGAGATTTACAGAAAATCAGAATGATGATGCAAATTACCTTTATATTGATAAAAAATTCTAAACTGTGTAAATTATGTGGGTGTATTCCATCTCAAATATTGCTTATTGTGCGTAACTGGTGTTTGGGAGATAAACAAACACAATTTATTGAACGTTTTACTTGTTTACTATAAGTATTATTCACATTATCACTGTGTAAACTTTGATGGCCGTTTACAAAGTCACGTTTTTGGCCATATAAACTTGCAACACTGGAAGTAAAAATTATATGATCGCAGTAGCTGCCCGGTCTCACTCAGCTAGCCCAGCGACACCTCAATGTAACGGCCTCACCCCCCCCGTCGAGAGAATCGTCAGCAGTGGTGGCAAACGGCAAAATATTTCGATGGATGACCGATGCACACTTTGAGGTCTTGATGTATACCAAGTGCAATGGACACATCGTGTAATGATACACTGACGATTTGTCAAATTATCTTTAAAATACATGTATTATGAAAAGGGAAATGCTAATGATAAGTATTATACTTCTTGCATTTCCTTTCAACATTTCAATATATTATTAATAAATTTTTTCTTTAGTATGTATTATTGGGAATTTCAGCTTAATTGCTGCTGTCATATCAATCTCATTATGCTGTAAAACAATACTGTATGTTTGTATGTATGTTATGTTGAATAAAATTCAATTCAACGAGCAGTGCCGTTGTCCCACAACACAGTAGTAGTTGCCTAGTTGGCTCAAATCCCAATGAAGGCCCACTAATGCCCTTCACTGGAGAGCCAAGGCCATTGTTACAACCTGTGACATCGACAGAAGTGGAGAACGTGCTCAAATCGCTAAGGAATGGCCGTGCGACTGGGCCCGATGGGATAAACAATGCATCACTGCACTCTACTCGATGCTACTCTTCTACATCCTTGTGGCATTACCGAAACCAAAGGCTCTTTTACCAACCTCAGACCTATTGTACTTGGCCCTTTGTCCAACCTCAGGCCTATTGTAATTCTCAACAGTATCTGCAAAGTCCTATCCACAGAGGTTCTCTGCCACATCCAAAACAAGGTCAACTTGTTCATTGGGCCATACCAGACTACTTATATCGCATGAACAGTAGATCATCATCATCACTTGGCTCACCATGGTTGATGTTCAATAAATTTGATGTAAACCGACATGTATTTTGTTAGCCCTTTCACTTACAAACAAGTGAATGAAAACTATATAAATGCATTTGCATGCAATCATGAAAGGAAGCATTTGCATTAGAATCATTTTAAGCATTTGCATATAATATGGATTTTTTTATACACCCCGATGAAGACATCTCGTCGAAAGTGTTGGTATCGTAAAGAGTGAGGAGTTTTTCTAGCATATATCATTCTAAGTAATTTTTGATTGTAATAGTTTGTGCGTTTTACTTAATGTTTAGTAGTTCTTAGTTTATTAGATTTAGAGATGCTCGGTAAAAACCGTTCATGCATAGTTAGAGAGGGTGATGGTAAGATTGGTGGTTGTAATTCGTTCGCTAAACTGTTTTACCAAGTACTACAGTTGTTGCACCATATCGAGGTAGTAAAAGAACAAGCCGGGGGGAACCCATCAAAAGCATTCGAAAAGAAAACGAGCCATCTGGACAAGTTTGTCTGCCTGGCTAGACCTGACAACACTGTCAGAAGAGACATCAGACAAGCCAACTTAGTATGGGCTACTAGTATCGGGAAGATAATGCTAAAACACACTTAACCCATTTCATTCGGGATACGCCTACAGGCGTAGTTAACCTTTTCATTCGGGATACGCCTGCAGGCGTAGTCAACGCACGTGACGGCCTTATCGGGTATTTATAGAAACTGTGTGCATCGTAGCAAGCTTTTACCATTTTTCCCATGATGCAGTATGACCACACTACCGGTTTGGAAGCCATTTGCAAATTTTCAACCGCGTGTTTATCTGCAAGTTTGGAGTGAAGTTCGAGTTCGATATTTTGGAGATTTTTGGCATTTAAAAATGGCGGATGATGGTGCAGTTAGTGATGGAAGCGATATCGACGTGGAAGACAGTGAAATCGGCAGTAGTACGAGCAGTATTTCGACTGAAAACGACGCAGACGAATCTGTTGTGTCCAGTGCCAACAGCTTGGAGTGTGTCTGTACGCACTTCCACAGCCTGTTCAACTTGTGAGTTGGCACTTGGCAGTCAGTGACGTGAACAATATGAACTGTGACATCGCCGATGTCATGAACAGTGTAATGGACATTATTACCTTAGTTCGGTGAAGGGTTATTGTTTCATTAAATTTTATTATGCACATTATATCTTGTGTTGTAATTCGTTTTCATTGGAAACTGCAATGCCAAGCCCAGGCCAAGGCAATGGTGAATTACTGTAAGGAAATTACTAATTTTGTGTACGTGACGACTTCCATTCTAAAAACTATAACTTTGGACTGACACATGACATTTACATCAAATTTTTACCACTTTGAAGAAATTAATTTGGGAGGTTTCTCTCACTGGATATATGATATGTCTAAGTGGCTATATATAGGTAAAACTAGCCCCAAGTCTGTGTACACATTTTGTTTTTATTTTATTTCTTTCATTCTTCTTCTCCGTGAGATAACTTCCTCCATGTTCACTCTACAGAAACAGTTTCAACACCATCATGTAGGCAATTCTCTTCTGATTCCAGAAATGTATGGGTTTATACACTTTTCTTCAACAGTTGCCTGAAAAAATATTATAATTGAAGCGTTGGTGAATCCCTGTCAGGAAAGATATCTTTTCACATACTCGACAACATTCATTCAGAAATGTGTAACTTCCGACTGAAACAAGATATTTACATGAAATTTGTACCACTGTTTGAAGAAATGAATTTGGCAGATTTCTCTCATTGGATGTATGACCATCCTGAGTGGTTGTATACAGGTAAAACAAGTCCAAAGTCGATATACAATCTGTTTTTATTATTATTGCTTTTCAGTCTTCTTCTTCACCTTGAGATAACTTCTTCTATGCTCACTCTATACAAACAATTTTAACACCATCATGTAGGCAATTCTCTTCTGATTCCAGAAATGTAAGGGTTTATACACTTTTCTTCAACAAAAACCTGGCAAAAAATTTGTATGTGACCCACCCGTTGAAATTATTTATCACAACTGTAAATTGGTAATTTTGTCCAGATCTGAGCAATGTGGCCAGCTAACTAGCTGTCAGAATGAAATGGTTAACAGAATCACGGACACCCTAGCTGGAACGTACATACCAAAAGAAAATGTTCTTACTGTAAAACAAACTGCCCTACAATGGGGTAAGCGAAACTTTGGTAACAAACTAAAGACCAATACAGTACCAGAGTTCTCAAACATAATCAGAAACTCCAGTGAACGCAGACAGGAAAATAATAGGTTACCTCAAGGTAACTCCTCCCATAACGTTTCAACACCTAAAGCACCCAGACATGAGAATACCCAGGGAAAGAAGGGATCATACTATCCGGCCCCACGGTATACTCACAACCTATCTAGACCAACCTTGGTCCCCGGATCAACTAAACCAATCTTCAGACAAAATCGGGATACCCCGCAAATCATAAACAGTGAACAGTATCTAAGTAACAACACCAATAACATGGACCCAGCTAGCAACGACTATCTGTGCGAAAATAGCCTGCCTAATTCCTTTGACAATATCTCCTTCGCATCGGGGACACACGCCCTAGTGTTTGCCCAGGCCATCTACCTTGACCAAGGCCACCTAGCGGATGTGATCTTTGCTACAAAAAATGTCCGTCCTTTTGTGAAACTGAATCTGTCACTATGAAATTAATATATATCAAATTGTTTAAGGTTCACCCACCAAAAGTGGTGACGATTTTTCCAACGATTGATTTCAGTATTACCTGGGAAAATATACAATGTTCGTTTGTAGATCCTCATTACAGAGATGTGACATGGCGAATAGCACATCAAGCTTTCATGACACAACACAAACTATACACCTTTAATCTTGACAGGAATTCTAAATGTAACCTTTGTAACAAGACACGACGGCGGCAACAATAGCGATAACCGTGGCCGGGGAAGTGACGTCGGAGGTAGCGACGACGGCGACGTCAGAGGCGGAGGCTATGTCGTCGGGGACGGCGGTGACGTCGTCAGAGGTAATGGTGATGTCGGAGATGGTGACTATGGACAGAGACGACTCTGTGCCAGTGGTCAGCGAGGATCACGAGGGGACGACGACAGAGGAGAAGTCCTCGGTGTCGGACCAAGCTTCTACGTTGGATGACATGTTCTCCGAACCGGAGGATGTAGGATCTGACGGTGAGGGGCGGTCCCAGCCGTGGAACACGTAACGACGTAAAAAAGTACCCAGAAATGGAAGAGGGGGGAGATGGCTGCAAAGTCAGAAGACCCTTCCCCACCTTCCCCGGCCTCACCCCCACATGGTAGGCTGGTTATTGTGGAAGAGTCCAATTCGGACTCCGAGAAAAGCCAAACTAAAAAGAAATGTGTTGCTAACAGCAAACCTATATAAGATGTGAGATTTGTTCATTTTAGCTAAATGGCTGTCAAATTTCATTTTGCCAGTATCAATTGTAGAGGTTTACGGGACTGGCGTAAAAGAAAATTTATTATAAATGTTTTAACAGAAAAACAAATTGATATATGTTACCTTCAAGAAACACATTGTAATACAAAATTTATTGGGAATTCTTGGAGACATGAATGGGGTGGGAACTGTTATTGGTCTTTCGGCAATAATAGGACGCGAGGGGTAGGGATTTTAAAAAAAACCAGGATTGTCCTTTAAAATTGTTTCCCTCTCCAGAAATAATGATGGTAGAGTATTATCCTTATTAGTGAAATTTGGCGAACAAGTTATAAGATTAGCAGTTATATATGCTCCTGTAATTAATATAGACCAAAATATTCTCTTCTCTACTTTTGCAAATCATATAACAGGTCAATATCGTATATATTTCTGGGAGGAGATTTTAACTGTGTATTAGACAGTGAATTTGATAAAAGTGGAGGAATTGATAGTTACGGTGAAACGAGACCTATAGTTCTTAAATCTGTCTGTGATGATTTTAATTTGGTTGACCCATTCCGGAGATTATATCCCGGGAAGAAAAATATACTTGGAGGAATTCATTAAATACAATTTTTTGTAGACTTGATCGAGTTTATGTATCCAACTCTCTCTTACAAGACACAGTTTCTGTAGAACACATTGATATTCCTTATGTTATCACTGATCACAGTTTAGTTAGTATGGTTATTAAAACGGATGTTTCTGATAAGCCTACATTAGGGCCAAATTATTGGAAATGTAATGTAAAGATTTTAAAGGATGAACACTTCCAAATTGACTTTGCTGTCCTGTGGGAAACATTGGCGGAAGAGACTGACCAAAGCTCTGACTGGAAAAGTGCAAAGGTGAGTTATCCCGGGATACGAACCCACCAGATAACTTAGATGATCAAATATCTGATGCTCGTGAAGTTATTAATAATTTGTATACTGAAAAAGCAGAAGGATCAAAAATTAGAGCCAAAGTGCAACATCTTGAATTGGATGAGAAACCAACCAGATATTTTCTACGAAAGGAAAAACAATCTGCTATGTCAAAATTCAATAAGAAGTTCACTAGGGAAACAGGGGAGATTATTACATTAAATGAAGAAATTCAAGAAGAATGTCTAAATTTTTACAAAGACCTTTACAAATCTGAACCGATTACTGATTCTTTGATTACTTTTTGAAAGATTTGCTGACAGTAAATGTTGAAACAGCAGTACAATGTGAAGGACTGATTACATTAGAAGAAATTAAGAATGCTTCGGGAAAGATGTAAAATTACAAAACTCCAGGATTAGATGGGTTACCTAAAGAATTTTATACTTTTGCCATGCCGTATATTGGAGGCTTTCACTAAATTACTGAATAGATGCTGGCACGAGGAGAAGTTACCCTCTTCTCAAAGACAAGGACTCATAACTCTTATATGTAAAGATAAAGACAATCCTGATAAATTGAAGAACTGGAGGCCTATCTCGTCTCGTCGCACTATACAAGACAATGTCCACTTGATACGGAATCTAATTGAATATACAAATAATAAAAATATGGCCGCTGCAATTATTTCCTTAGACCAGTCTAAGGCTTTTGATAGGGTTTCGCATGCATACTTGTTTAATGTACTACATGCATTTGGTTTACGACCAGAGTTTATATATTTGGTTGAACTCTTATACACAGACATCTCTAGTCAAATTTTTGTAAATGGGTTCATTACCAATTCGTTTCCAGTGAAAAGAAGTGTGGGACAAGGTTGAAGCTTATCTCCTCTGCTATATGTTCTATGTATGGAACCATTTGCACACCGTGTTCGCAGTGATCCTATGATTAAAGGAATTCCTCTACCTGGAACGGTGGAACAAGTAAACATTTCACAATATGCTATATGTATGGAACTATTTGTGAATCATGTTCGCACTTGATCGTATGATTAAAGGAATCCCTCAACCAGGAATAGTGGAAGAGGTAAAAATGTCACAATATGCAGATAATGCCAACCTATTGTAACAGATAACAATTCTGTCAGACAAATACTTATGCTAGTAGAACTATTCGAATTGGTATCAGGGGCCAAACTCAATAAACAAAAGATATTTGGAACATGCTGGGGAAATGGAGGAACAGACGAGACCAGCCTTTCGGTTTAAATTGGTCAGGAGAAGTGAAGAAACAAATATGGGGGTTTACCTTGGATCAGAAGTTTCTGAGAAGACTAACTGGACAAAGATCCATTCAACTTTTCAAAAAAACTATTAATTTGTTCTGCCAGAGAGATCTGTCTTTTAAAGGCAGAAGCGTCATTTTGCACACCGTTATATGTAACTCAATTTGGTACATTGGCAGTTTACTGATAATGCCTGAGAATGTGGAGACACAATTGAATGAGATGCTGTTCTCCTTCCTGTGGAATAACAAGACAGAGTTAATTAAGAGAGAGACATTGTAAAACAGCTTTAAAAATGGAGGTTTGAATAGAGTTAATATTTGAATCAAATTGAATGCGTTATTAATCATACATGTTATACAATTAGTTAAAGGTAGTGAAGCTAAGTGGACTTTTTTTGCAAGTTACTGGATAGGAATGCAACTCTCAAAATACAATTCTTCTCTAGCCGCCCACTAATGCCCTTCACTGGAGAGCCAAGACCATTGTTACAACCTGTGACATCGACAGAAGTGGAGAACGTGCTCAAATCGCTAAGGAATGGCCGTGCGACTGGGCCCGATGGGATAAACAATGCATCACTGCACTCTACTCGATGCTACTCTTCTACATCCTTGTGGCATTACCGAAACCAAAGGCTCTTTTACCAACATCGGACCTATTGTACTTGGCCCTTTGTCCAACCTCAGACCTATTGTACTTCTCAACAGTATCTGCAAAATCCTATCCACAGAGGTTCTCTGCCACATCCAAAACAAGGTCAACTTGTTCATTGGGCCATACCAGACTACTTATATCGCATGAACAGTAGATCATCATCATCACTTGGCTCACCATGGTTGATGTTCAATAAATTTGATGTAAACCGACATGTATTTTGTTAGCCCTTTCACTTACAAACAAGTGAATGAAAACTATATAAATGCATTTGCATGCAATCATGAAAGGGAGCATTTGCATTAGAATCATTTCAAGCATTTGCATATAATAAGGATCTTTTTTTATACACCCCGATGAAGACATCTCATCGAAAGTGTTGATTGTAAAGAGTGAGGAGTTTTTCTAGCATATATCAATCTAAGTAATTTTTGATTGTAATAGTTTGTGCGTTTTACTTATTGTTTAGTAGTTCTTAATTTATTAGATTTAGAGATGCTCGGTAAAAACCGTTCATGCGTAGTTAGAGAGGGTGATGGTAAGATTGGTGGTTGTAATTCGTTCGCTAAACTGTTTTACCAAGTGCTACAGTTGTTGCACCATATCGGGGTAGTAAAAGAACAAGCCGGGGGGAACCCATCAAAGGCATTCGAAAAGAAAACGAGCCATCTGGACAAGTTTGTCTGCCCGGCTAGACCTGACAACACTGTCAGAAGAGACATCAGACAAGCCAACTTAGTATGGGCTACTAGTATCGGGAAGATAATGCTAAAACACACTTAACAGAATCACGGACACCCTAGCTGGAACGTACATATATAAAAAGAAAATGTTCTTACTGCAAAACAAACTGCCCTGCAATGGGGTAAGCGAAACTTTGGTAACAAACTAAAGACCAATACAGTAACGGAGTTCTCAAACATAATCAGAAACTTGGGCTCCGGTCGCCACACGAGTGACCGCAGACAGGAAAATAATAGGTTACCTCAAGGTAACTCCTCCCATAACGTTTCAACACCTAAAGCACCCAGACATGAGAATACCCAGGGAAAGAAGGGATCATACTATCCGGCCCCGCGGTATACTCACAACCTATCTAGACCATCCTTGGTCCCCGGATCAACTAAACCAATCTTCAGACAAAATCGGGATACCCTGCAAATCATAAACAGTGAACAGTATCTAAGTAACAACACCAATAACATGGACCCAGCTAGCAACGACTATCTGTGCGAAAATAGCCTGCCTAATTCCTTTGACAATGTCTCCTTCGCATCGGGGACACCTAGTGTTTGCCCAGGCCATCTACCTTGACCAAGACCACCTAACGGATGTGATCTTTTCTACAAAAAAAGCAGAGGAAGTCCATAGGATAACACGCCAGTTCCCAACTGATTTGAGCGGTTAGTATCGCCACGCCCAGGCTAAGTTATGGGAAATTCTCATATGGAAACTAAATCATGTACCAGCGTTTACTAATAGGATCTTTAACTCGGGAAAAGCTAATTTCATAGACCATTGTGTGCATCCTTACTGGGATATAGGTCTCAATGGCAAGAGGGATAACCAGTATGGGAAGGCCCTGTCCTCTTTCTGTGACATTCAACTAACCTATGGAAAAAGAGCAAATCACACATACCCCCCCGCCCTCAATTCCTGACCCGCCAACACCCCCTATAGCAAAACCGACTTCAGCCCCTCGTAAACGAATACCCACACCCCGGATCTCGCCCCCTAACCGCCCCACTCCAGTCCCCATCGACAACACAAGCCCGGCAGTTCCGCAGGGGCGGGATGACACCATGACAACCCCCCTTGTCACGCCAATCAACCCGAGAAACCGCTTCCCGGAGTTGTCAATGTCCCCCTCTCCACTGCCCCTAACACCAAAACCCAGGAATATTATTACAAGGCCACCGGAATCAGGTTCCACCCCAACTCTAACCACTGTACTAGACAGTGGCAGCAACACCCCCTAAAGTACAACCCCTGCCAGCTAGGAAGGAGCCCCCTAAAATGGAACTTTGTGGGACGACGGCCGGGCCCCCTGTGTAGCCACAACTGACCCTCGATCAAAAAATCCCATCGGGACGAGTGCATAAGAATAATCTTTCGCCCTAATTGCTTAACGATTAACCGTAAATTGTTGCCCTTTCCCAGGAAAGTAGGACATGGAGATTCAACAACGCCCCCCTCCGGACCTACAACAAAACTAATAACCCCACCTTCCGGACCACAGCCATCTCAAACAGCGAATGACTGGCAGCCCAGTTAGGACAAACTCACATCAATGCCCTAGTCTCTCTTCAACCATCCCTGACCAGGGTAACAATGAACAACAGGTTAACCAACATCCTAGGCTTTTTGCAGGCGATTTAATCAGACACGAAACCACATTGCATAAAAGTACAGTTTGGAACATAAATAAAACAAGCACCAAAATCCTTATCCTCGGAGCCTCAAACTTGTCAAGAATCACCACCTCCTCTACACAGGATGTCCACATTGAGTCATTCCCGGGCCCTAAAACAACCCACATCACACACCTTCTAGGGAAACTTGAAAACCACACAACCGCACAACCAGACTGCGTAATCTTCAGCACTGGGATTAACGAGAGGGATAACAATCCTATCTCTACTTCCATCCCAAACATGAGAAAAATGGCCGCTAAGACAAATAAACTCTTTCCAAAAGCACTTGTGGTGATAACCGAAATCAACATCGCAAATCACTTCTCACACAGCACCAAACGTAACCTAAATCAACTCAATGAAGGAATACGCAATCTGCCTAATGTAACTGCATTACCACAACTTAGCACACACTCCTTCAAAACAGTTCCAGATGATATTCACTGGACACAAACAACAGAGAACGACATGCTCACAAACTGGCTCAACCATTTAAACTAGTAAATGTTCAGGGAAATCAGACCAACACACGAGGTCAAGAGACAAACAATAAAAACACTGTTGTGAACCTTAGCCATGTCACCCTGACAGATACACAACGTGAAGTTTTGGACTACGGTCTCCAATTTATTCCAACACCAAAATCTACAATACTGCCTTCAACACAAGAAGCCATACAACGTTTTGGCCGTTAAATTAAACTACGATATTTTGTTCACGGATCTAAACACATGCCTCCGGTTACCAAATTTATAGGAAAATCTCATTGGTTACCACCATGCCGTAATGAAACTATAACTGAAAAATTTGACGAATTAGAGACCCTAGTATTCTTCCATATTAACGACGATAAAACACATAGTAATATATCCCAAGAACAACTTAATGCTGTAAAATCCCTACGAGATAACCCTGAAATAATTATAAAACCAGCCGACAAAGGTTCAGCTACAGTAATAATGTCAAAAGACGCTTACGTCAATGAGGTACATCGACAATTAACTAATACTACCCACTACACCACCCTCTCAGAACCGGTCTACCCAGAAGCCAGTAAGAAAATAGCGACGATCATTCGCCAAATTAAAATCTCTGGCTATACTACACATAAGCAATTAGATTATCTTATACCACCAAACGAACCTAGACATAGACAATTATATTTATTACCCAAAATTCACAAACCACGCAACAAGTGGCCCCAGGCGGACATTATGCCCCCTGGTCAACCCATCATTTCTGATTGAGGCTCCGAATCATACAGGGTCGCTGAATATATAAACTCATTCTTAGTCCCCCTATCAATAACACACGCATATTTCCTAGATAAAATGACCCAGATTATTTCTCCAGCAAATAGTATGTTATTTACCATGGATGTAGAAAGCCTCTACACAAATATTGACAATATGGCGGGCCTAGCAGCCGTAAAACTAGCTTTCGACAAATCGCCTGACTCAGACCACCCAGATAAGGAAATCCTGGAGTTATTGGAAATATCACTTAAATATAACGATTTCCAATTTAATTCAGATTTCTATCTGCAGATTCATGGTACCGCTATGGGGAAAATGTTTGCCCCCAATTACGCAAATATATTCATGGCAGAATGGGAAGAAAAGACGTTAGCAAAATGCATTAAATTACCAGTTATATATCTTAGATATCTAGATGATATATTCGGCATTTGGACACATGGAGAAGTGGAATTTAATAAATTTCTAGACACATTAAACAGTCATCATCCTAGTATTAGATTAACTTCTGAAACAAGCTACGATTCGGTTAATTTTCTTGATACAATTTTTAAAGGGGACCGCTTCAATACAACCGAGCGCTTAGACAGCAAAGTATTTTTCAAACCAACAGATACCCATCAACTACTACATAAGGAATCATTCCATCCAAAACACACATTTTCAGGAATCCTATGATCACAAATATTATGGTTTCATCACATTTGCAACAACAAGAACGATTTTGAATTAGCCACTAAAATTCTATTTGACAGCCTAAGGGAAAGGAACTATAGCAACAGATTTTTACGATTTGTCAAAAACCAAACACTCAGTAGTATCGAAAACAATAACGGAAAGGAAGCGGTAGCACCCTGTCATGGGGCCAATTGCCATACATGCGCCCACTTTATAGACATCTCACCTTCAGCGACACCTGCCACTAATTACAACACGTGCAGCAGACAAAATGTGGTATACCTAATCAGCTGCGATATATGCCCAGCCACCTATATAGTAGGGGAAACGGGCAATTCTCTACGAACACGCGTTAACCAACATAGATCAGACATTTTATACAATAATGATACCCCAGTTTCTAAACATTTCAACCTCCCTAATCATTGTTGGGTCAACTTTAGAATCACGATCCTACAACCAGGACCGTTTACAGATAACCCGACCTTAGAACCAATTTACAGGCGTAACACAGGAAGTAAATGGCTAAACCAAATCCGATCACCGCTGTCTAAATGCTAAAGATACATCCTCCAATATCTGACCATTCGTCATACCATAATCACAAGAGGCAGGAACAATATCTCGACTCGTAAGAGAAACTTATAAACAATTACAGGTTGAATGCCCTGGGATTTTTACCTCTAGATTTATCACTGCATACTCTAGGAATAAAAATCTCAAGGAAATGGTAGTTCAAGTGAATGTTCACTGAAATACAAATGTGAGACAGTATCTCACCATACTGGAGTTATTATCTTTACTTATAAATCATATAAATTTTACTCAACTGGATTGGCCCACGTGTACGATTGTGGGTGAGCCGTGACCCACAGGGGTGGGCCTATGGCTCGTCTACAATCGTCACACCTGCCCGTCAGTCTATATGCATACTAGTATTTTATTTTTAGGACGTGTGTACCTTCTGTTTCCATAGTGATTGTCAGGAGGGGTTTTGTTTCCCCGTTTAGTTGTACAGGGATTCAGTTTCCATGAAAAATTACCGGTATTATGAACTCAAAATGTTTGTTAATAATTATATTAATTATAGTCAACTAGATTGACCCGCGTGTGTGATTGTGGAGGGGCGGTAGCCCACAGGGGTGGGTTTTATGGCTCATCTACAATCATCGCACCTGTCCGTCAATATGTATGTATACTTGTACTTTATTTTTCAAGACTCATGTGCCTTCAAGCCACATGATTTGAGAAATGGCTCATATCAGCCATTCCTCTACTCTTTCCTCCCAATTTGGGCCATTTTAGTGGCTCTCCTCTGTACTCTTTCTAGCATATATATGTCCTTCTTGCGATATGGCCTCCACGCTTGTATACAATATTCTAAATGAGGCCTCACTATTGTTTTGTACAGTGGTATTACTAGTTCATTTTCCTTATACGCTATATTTCACCTAATTAATACAAGAATTTGACTTCCTTTTGAAGCTGCAATTCTGTACTGCTCTGAAATCTTCACTAATTGTTAACCCTAAGTCCTTTTCTTTTACAGTAGTATTTAGTACAGTACCCCGCATTGTACAGGTATATTGTACATCTTCGTTCCCATGTCCTGTGTGGAGGCATTTACATTTCCCAAAATTGAACATCTGCCATCCATCTGCGATCACGCGCCTCGTGAAATAAAAAAAACTGTAAAATTTGTCAATTTTCAAAAAAAAAAATTTGGCAGGGACAATATCTAATACACACTTTCGTAAGTAAATTTTTCTGAAATTGTATCATAAACATTCATAAAACCTTCTAATAAGCACCCACCCTAACAATAAAAACCGTCAAGTCGCGTAACAAGTAATTTAAATCCAAGTGAATAGGCCTCATTTAAACGCTACGCTATAACACAAACCACAGACGACACATGGCATCTTTGGTATCATTTTGTCGTGAATTGAATAGTCTTTCCGTTTCCGGAAACGTCATTCTGTAAATGTTAATATTAAAATAACTATAGCTGTGGGAAAACACCACGCTTTAACCAATCAAAATCAAGAAATCCCCAGTTGCTACGCGATATGGGAGATCAGCGCGTCATCTCTTCATTTGCATGATCCACGTGCTCAGAACAACCAATCAGCGTGACGCATTTTTGGTAGCTAGGCCAACAGTGATGTCAGACGCCAATTGCAAGTTTCGTACTCGTCACCAATTCGGAAAGAAAATGTGCAAATTTTCCCGGAAGAGTTAGAAAAGTGATAACTGATGCTACCATTGTGGACAGCCAGAGTGATGTGGCCAGCGAAATGGCAACGTCGGCGCCGGTGAATGCTTCCATGTTAGCGACAATGCCCAGGGTTAGCAGCGGAGCCAGATTCCGTTGTAGTAGCAGCAGTACCAACGATGTCTGCCTGCAGCGGAAGCTAGCACTGTTTTCTTGTGAGTATGATATCATGAATGTAAACTATCAAATATAAGCTAAATGTTATGAGTTCTGATTACTGTCACTGTAGCTATCTCTCAGTATTACATGAGCCTTTAGACTTTTGTTAGACCAGATGGTATTTGTTTGTCACTGTAATTGACATGCCATGTTAGTTGTCATTAGAACAGACAACAAACTTAATCATTTATGCGTGTGCGTGCGTTTGTGTCTGTGTCTGCATTTGCATATGTGTCTACATTTGTGTCTGTGTTTGCATCTCTGTATTCACATACATTATCTTAATTTAATACTTTTCTTGTTTCTTAGCCGACAGACATCAGGTTGAGGACAAAGACGACTTCACATGAAAAACATGGATGCACTGATTTCTCCATTATTCTGTCCAAAATGCAAGCACAACACGTTAACTTTCAAGACCTATGATGAACCATGTTGTGGGTATGCTCAGAAAGTTGAAGTTGTTTGTTCAAGATGCACATATGGGCATGTCGACTACAGTAGCCCACAGATTGACACCACTGAGTGGCAGTCAAGGAAGCCCATTAACACCAACCACCTTGCAGTGTTGGCAGCACGAGAAGTGGGGATTGGCCAGCGTGAGATGGTGCACATGTTTGCCAAGCTCAACATCAAGGGTGGTCTTCACCATCGGACATACCACAGGATCAACCGCCAGATTCTGAGCTAGTTGCTTCATGGCCCAGAGGTAGACGTACTCACTACGTCACACTCCATTGTGCACGAGATGTACGAAGGCATCCACGGCCATACTGCCGGACCACGTGACATCACCGCCAGCTACGATGGGACACTCCTCATCTGTTGGCACATGCTTTGTAAATGACCAACTGAGTGGACTTGTCCTGGACTAGGTGGTACTTAGCAAGTCCTGTGCTGAGTGCACCTTGGTCGGGGACAAGCTGACAGGGGAGGAGTGGGAGGTGTGGCTCGGGGCACGCCATCAGGTCTGCAAGTGTAACCACACTGGCTCCAGTGGGGCCATGGAAACCGAAGGTGCCAAGATTTTGTGGAGATGGTCAGAAGAAGTTGGGGGATTCTGCTACACTGGCCTGGTGGGTGGTGGAGATGCAGCACTGATGGATGCTCTGACGACAGCCTCGCCACACCCTGTTACAAAAGAAGAATGCATCAATCACATTGCAAAAAGGATCTACAATGGCCTGGAAAAGATCGTCAAGGAGGTGTATGCTGAGGTGAAGGCCAACAAGATCAAGGCGGATGCTACAACAGCTGTGGTGAAGGCAGGTCCATCAATTAAGCGGGTGGATCCTAGCGGGTGGATCCTAGCAGTCATGCCACTACTACCCTGCTGACAACGACACCGAGTGGGAAGGGCCGCCTGACGCATGATCGTATGAAGAAGTCGTTGTCATATTATCGAACGGTAATTGTAGAGAATGCCGCAGACGCTGATGCTGCCCACCACGCTATTTAGGCCATCTTCTTTCACTCTCTCTCCACTCTCTATGACCCTCACCACTCCTTCTGCTCTGACACCTGGTGCTACTGGGCATGAAGTTGCAGACCTCCAATGCCAACGAGAGCCTGCACGCGACAGTTTGGAGGAGGGCACCGAAGGCAAAGTACTGCGGAAAGAAGACAACAGAAATTGCTGTTGCCCTGGCAGTGACGTCCTACAACAAGGGAGCTGGTGCACTGTCGGATGCTGTCAGCAGTCTTGGTGTGTCGCGTGGCAAGACCTTGTTGCACGTTGCTGCTCAACTCGATGCGAACCGACTCTGCATCATGGAAGAGAAAGAACATGGAGAAAGTGAAACACAATGTCAAGCTGGTGGCATCCGAGGAAGTCCTCTGTGATGCAGGAGGGCACTGAATGATAGGACACTGAGTGAGAGGAGGACTCAGTGCGAGACTGTTTTAACTTGATTCTGTATGTTTTTGTTCATGTTTGATAATTTTGATGAATGCCGCATTCTCCATGTTATGGTATTATTATTTCACATTTTATCACTAATGTATATTAAAAATACATTTACAGTCTCTTTATTGAGTCTACATATACTTCCTTGTGGCTATAGGGCCACAAAAGTGCAATATTATAGTCAGTATTGATGGCTGTATCCTAGTATTCTGTTTTTTTTGTCCAAACAACATTTTCACGGTTTTTCAGATTTGTGGAAAGTACCCCGAAAAAAGTTACAAAGATAAGATGTTGACATTTTTGCTGCACAAGGATGCATTATAGTTCTGTGCAATGAGTGATTTTGAACAAATCATAAGTGTCTAAGAGACCACGTGATGAGGGTAATGTTTAAAAAAATAAAAGTAAACCTTTTTTTTTTAACTTTCATTTTTTTAATCAAAATACAACTTTTTGTTCTTACAAACTACTTCGTTGCACAACTTTATATGTTACTTACTGGAATAAATCAGAAAATGAGACAAATTATTTCAATTTTTCATGGGACTTTCCACAAAACCACACCTATCAACAATTCTAGGATTTTCCAGTTACCATGGTTACGGTTATGCAAATTGCATATTATCTCATGGATAACCTTATTTTTATACAAACATGATACGCTGCAAATTTTGTCAAGATACAATGAATAGTTTTTGAGATATGACATACACCTATTTCACGAGGAGCCTGTATCCTTAAGTCCAAATTTTAGTGAAATCGTGACACGCTGGAACAAAGCATCAAATTTGGCACATATGTACCTTATAACAATACAAAACTTTTGAGCGGGGGCTGCCCGATTTTAAAGGTCAAAGATTAGTAACGTTAAAATTCCATTTCTGCTAATGTCCAATATACTGACATATAAATAATATTTTTGAATGTTTCGAAAGACTGCTTTATATTTTTGAAAACACTCCTTTCCACAGGATGATTTAGTAATTTGCATAAATTCAAAATGGCCTCCAAATGAACAAATACATATATCGTCTTCTTTTCATCAGGGCAATTTCCACAGAGGCCCCAAACAAAATATTTGGCACACATACCTGGGGTGTAGGGTAGAACCTGGAGGGATAGTCCCTTTGGTGATGGGCAGCCGCAAAGACCAGCAAAGCTACATGAGTAAGGCTTGTAGGCTAATGCCTAATGAGTCGAGGGACGTCTGCCCTCAGTACACAAAGACTGTCTCGGAGGAGTAGGCGGCCAGTCGATTGGCTACACCCCCGGCTACAAATGCGAAACAGCAACAGCCTTTCACCAGGCTGCAAGGTACCTACCAAGACGCATGTGGAAGGACTGGTGACCCGTTGTCCTGCGGTGCAAGACTTTTCAGTCAAGGAATAATGGAGTTAACCATACACAAACCAGCGGAAAGCAATGGGCAACTACCACTGTATTAGCCCAAGAAACCTTGATGGAGAATACAGACAATAAGAGAGGTCCTAGTGGTGAGCCCCCCAGGCTGGATAGGACGACACATACTGGGGAAGAGCTTGGAGATGTTGGAAGTAACGCCAGAGCTGATGACGGCTGTGCGGGAGGTAAAACCAGCAACAAAAAGCTAAAAGGGAAAATCCGTGTGGCAACATGGAACATTAGAAAAACGAGTCATGGAACACTACAAATGGTAACATCAGAAGCAGAAAGATATGGAGTAGATATTTTAGGGATTGCGGAACACAGGTTGGCCGGACAAGGACACTTTCGTCCGGATTCAGGAGGAAAGTTTATATACTCAGGAGCAACTAAGTCAGGGATGAGTGGTGTTGCATTCTATCTGTTAAAGAAAACTGAAAATGCGCTATTAGGATACAATCCGGTCAATGACAGAATTATTACCATACGAATATGGGCAAAACCCATGAATATAACATGTATTCAAATTTATGCACCAACGAGCACTGCAGACGACGATGTAATAGAAACGTTTTATGATACACTGCAACGAACAGTTGATGAGGTAAACAGGAGAGACATGGTAGTACTGATGGGCGATTTCAATGCAAAAGTTGGCAGTTGTCAAAACGAAGAAGAAAATGGCAATATCGGGAAATATGGACTAGGCGAAAGAAATGGGAGAGGAGATAGACTTGTTGAGTTTATCATAGAGAATGAACTGATGATCACCAATACTTTCTTTTAACAACATCAAAGAAGACTGTACACTTGGACAACACCAGATGGTCGGAACAGAAATCAAATCGACTTTATACTGATACCAAAACGATGGAGGACGTCTGTGTTTAATGCAAAGACATTACCGGGAGCCGATTGTGGCTCTGACCATGAATTGCTAAGCGCCAAGATTGCGATAAAATTAAGAAAGAAGAAGAGAGGGAAAGAGATAGTGAGGTATGATGTCAGTGATATCAAAGAAGGATACCGGGTAGAGGTTATGAACCGTTTCGGAGTATTACAGACAGTGGCTGAAGAGAAGGAACCAGAGGAGTTGGCAGTAGAAATTAGGAACATCATTATGGAATCAGCTGACAAACACCTCACTAAAAAGAGGAGACAAAAACAACCATGGATAAGCAAAGACACACTGCAGATGATTGACGAAAGGAGAGTTTAAGAAGACCAAAGAAATGAGTGAGAATTATCATGAGAAATACAGAGAGAAGTGCAAGATGATTAAACGAATGTGTAAGGAAGACAAGAAGAAATATCTAGAGAAGAAATGCGAAAAGATAGAATTAGGTATGAGAAGGAACGATAGTCGCAGTATGTTCGAGGAAATCAAGTCTATGACACAGTCATTCAAACCTAGACTTGGCGTTATTAAAGATGAAACGGGAATGACTCTGACAGAAAGCGATGACATACTTGAAAGATGGAAGCAATATTGTGAAAGCATGTTTAAGAAAGAAGAAACAGATGAGGTAGACATGGATGAAGGCAGAGAGAGGATAGAACCAGAAGATGAACTTGAGCCTTTGCGTTCAGAGGTGGAGTGGGCAATAAAAAGTCTAAAAGATGGAAAATCACCTGGCACTGATAACATCACTGCAGAGCTAATAAGAGCAAGTGGCGAAGCAGGCGTGGATATCTATCACACATTATGCAAGAAAATATGGAGAAGTGGAACATGGCCCATGGACTGGAAACGAGCCATCCTTATACCAATACCGAAAAAAGGTGACATACAAGAATGCTCAAACCACAGGACTATATCCCTCATCAGCCATGCGAGCAAAATTATGCTAAAAATCATAATGAAGAGAATCACAAACAAATTAGAATGTGAAGTCAACAGAACACAAGCTGGTTTCCGGACTGGAAGAGGAACAAGAGATCACAATTTCAACCTGAAGATGTTAATTCAGAAATGCAGAGAATTCAACCATGACCTTAAGATTTGTTTCATAGATTATTCAAAAGCTTTTGATAATGTTAGTCATCAACAACTATGGAAAACCTTGATACACATGGGATTTGACCAGAAAATTACATCACTTATCCAAAATTTATATGTTGGACAGCAGTCTGCAGTGAGATTAGAGTGTGGTACCACAGATTGGTTCCCAGTCGGAAAGGGAGTGAGACAGGGGTGCATTTTGTCCCCCCACCTATTCAGTCTATACACAGAGAATATCATGAGAGAAGTCGAGACTGACACGAGAAGCAAGTTTTTTAATGGACTGAAAGTGAATGGACAAGAGATATATGAATTGAGATATGCCGATGACACAGTGTTAATATCCGATACAAAAGAGGGATTGGATATACTGATAACTACTGTTAAAGAGCACAGCGAGAGGAAAGGACTGAAACTAAACGTAAAGAAGACTAAGATTATGGATGTGAAGGGATGTCGAGAACCATCAGAGGTCACCGTAGATGGCGAGGAAATAGAACGAGTGGAAAGTTTCTAATATCTGGGGTCACTGATAGAAGCGGACGGAGATGGGACGAAAGAGATCAAGCGGAGGTTGGCAATGGCGAGTAAAAAGTTGACGGAGATGAAGAAGCTGTGGAAAGCAACGAACAAAGATATGAAACTACGATACCCGGGACTTTATTGAACTTTGTAAAGAAACAGAAACTAAGTTATTTCGGCCATGTGAAACGGCATCAGTCTCTAGAGAGACTAATAATGGAAGGAAAAGTGGAAGGCAGAAGAAGCAGAGGAAGAGCTAGGAGACAATGGGGGAAGGACATATAGGAATGGATGGGAGCCGACGTCTGGCGAGTGGGGAGACTGGCAAACGAAAGAGCTGTCTATAGACAATCCATCAAGGCTGCAACGTGTGGAAATGGATAAGCAAAACCATGATACCTTATGACCATATATAACTTTTGAGAGGGGGCTGCCCGGTTTTGAAGGCCAAGATCAAGGTCAAAGGTAAAAAATATGTGTTTATCAGGAATTTGTCTTTTCAAGCTTATAGTCAACCCAGAAACATGCTTATGGTGCATAAACCAACATTTGTATGGCCTAGGAATCCACCTTTGTTGTGAGAATACCATCAAATGTTGGCCATATGATGCCAACGTCTAAAATTATCCGTTTCATTACATACAATCAAGGTGTCTTCATTTATCTAGAAGATAACACTAAATATAGTATAACTATTATTTTATTCTGATATCATCGCTTTAGTGTTTAAATGTTGTAAAGAATTGTTTTAGTGTAATATTTACGATTATCGAATATCAAAAACATGCTTTACGACAAGGCTCCGTTGCTCAATTATGTCTGACATATGGTTAGTGTGGACATTTAAAGAATAGTTCAACTGTTGAGGCTTTATATTAATATGTGTATACTTCATTGGATAACTTTGCTAATTCGAGCAGTTAAATGGCCACACAAATATTTTATGTGTTCCAATTAATCCACGTTACATAACTCTTCACTGCAGGAATCTTGACGGTGGCGAGACTGTGGAACGTTAACAACAAGAATGCAACTGAGTTAATATGAAGAGAAACAGTTTGAATCGTACTTAGCAACATGAACTGGGCAAACTGTATCGTATGTGGAACTGATGATGGCATATTAAAATGTCCTGCGTCCAGACAAGACGGCAAAGGTCTCCCATCATACGAGCATTTAATAACAAATGTAGAAGGTTTCAGAGACCTGCATTCAATGCCTGTTGATGTTTGCTTTCCAAATCACGTTAAAGCAAACGATCTTCTTAGAAACAAGGCAAAGGGGCACCTTAAGTGTCAACTTAAATTTGCTGAAACAAAGAACTCGAGAGAGACTTGATAGAAAGAGGAACGTCGAACAGTGTGGTGATGAAAAACTGGACAAAGAAAATCAAAACGTTCAACCCTCTCTCCGGAGTCAAAGTGTACAAATATGTGTATTTTCTGTAAGAAAACGGAAGGGGTGCTTCATAGTTGTACTACATTAGAACTAGAAAAAACACTCGGAGAACAGGCCAGGGAAATGCAGGAAAGTGAGTTGCTTGTCACACTAGCAGGCGGAGACCTAATTGCCATTGAGGCAAAATATCATAAGCACTGCATGAATGGGTTTAGAAATCCTCATAGAAGCATGCAAAGAGCTGATTCAGCACCCGCAGAGTGCACTGATGATAAACCGACACAGTCAAGGGTATTTGCTGAAATTATATAATTCATTGAAAGCATTGTGGAAGAGGGTGTTTATATATTCAGATTAGCAGAACTGCGCATAATGTGTGAACATCGACTTGATGCATTAGTGTGTCAGAAAACAATCAACAAGACACAGCTCAAAATCAAACTTTTGATGCACTACCCAGGAGTGCCAGGAACAGTCAGATGGTAAAAATACTCCTCTAGTCTTTAACAATGGTCTCCAAAAGTTACTGAAAGAAGCACTTCATGCAACAATTTTTTAGAAAGATGCTCTCTCAATGGCACATGTAGCTAGGGTCATAAGGCAGGAAATGTTTGAGACAGAATTCTCCCAATTTGTTTCTCCCAAGTTTTATTCATGGTTGCCAGGACAATGCAGTTCCTAACTCCCTCAAAGTCTTGGTTTCGATGCTGTTGTATGGGTCAAATTTCAAGGATCAGAATGCTGTAATCTCACAGGCATGTCTCACAATATGTCAACTAATCCGGTACAACTCCAAGGAAAAGGCAACTGGAGCAAACAAACTACGTCACCGAAAGGATAAAGAGTCTCCAGTGCCATTGTATATTGGCATGAATGTGCACACCAAAACTAGAAGCAGAATAATGGTGAACCAGCGTCATGAACTTGGTATAAGTGTCAGCAACCAACGTGTGTTAGAAATAGAAGATTGGCTCACCAATGTGGCGTGTCAACGGTTTAGTGAAGACGATTCAGTATGTCCTGCACAAATCCACGACGGAGTGTACACAGCAGGAGCACTTGATAACTTGGATCACAATCCTACATCACAAACTGCTGAAGGGTCTTTCATTGGCAACAGTATCAGCTTGTTCCAATTTCCCACGAGGTGTAATCCAGGAACATGCCGACAACCCATCACAGTGCCACCTCCTAGAAACCCTTCTCTCCCGGATAACTATCGTATAGTTCCAGCAGTTGCTTGCAACACGGACGTCATAACAGTACCAGAGACGGTTGTTATGCAGGACACCGTGAACACGTTACACGAAGCGAAAAGAAGAGAAGCAATGGTTAGAACAGAAAATGACACTTCTTGAAAAGAATAAACTAGAGCAAGGTGACTACATAGCATGGGCTGCCCATCATGCCGACCGACAAGCAGACTCAACTGACCCACCTGGGATAAGTGTTCTCTTGCCTCTCTTCCACGAGAAGGACGCAACAATGGCGATGGTGAAACACGGGATGGAAACGTTGAAACATGTCACACAGTTGCGCAATCCTGGGCAAATACCAGTGATGGTTGTGAATCAACCAATTTTTGCTCTGGCAAAATATGCACAGTGGAAGTGGCCACAGACTCTTGGTGAATCCCAATATATAATCGTATTGGGAGGTCTACATACAGAAATGGCTCTGTGGAGGATAGTTGGGGATCTGCTCGATGGGTCTGGGTGGTGTGCTGCACTGGGTGAAGCTGGTGTTGCGACTGTTGGAACTGCCGATTCCATTCTACCAGTGAAACTGCCAACAAACGTAATTAGTTTAGCGCACCATGGCAGCCATTTGGGATTTATGCAAATTTGATCAAGCATACGACGGGAAGTAGATTGTTGCAAACATACTGTAACCTTCCGAAACACAAATCAATATTGTTTGACTGTTACTATATGATAGAAATGGAATTGACATTATTTGACTTTTGACCTTCATCTGACCTTGTCATTCAAAACCGGGCAGCCCCTCTCCAAATTATATATGGTTATAAAGTATACGTGTGCAAAATATTTTGTTTGGGGCCTCTCTGGAAATTGCACTGATAAAAAGAAGACAATATATGTTTTTGCTCATTTGGTGGCCATTTTAAATTTATGCATATTAGTAAATCATCCTGTGGAAAGAAGTGATTCAATAGATAAAGCAGCCTTCAAATTTTTTTATAAATATAATTTAAGTCTCGAGATATTGGACAATTGGTAAAAATGGGATTATAACATTAATCTTTGACCTTGACCTTTAAAATCGGGCAGCCCTCCTCAAAAAATGTGTACATTCCTAAGGTACAATTGTGCCAAATTTAGTGCTTTATTCCAGCGTGTCACAATCATTCCCCTAAGCGCCTCCACTATTACTGGAGTAAAGGAGCCACATAACGGCTGCAACAAGTTGATGACACCACGCGTGACTCGATTGCAATTTGATAGTCCCACGTACACGCGATGACACTGACGCAATGACGTTTTATTCAGGCAAATTATGGATTCCCTTTGACCTGCCCGCAAGCGGCAGGTTGACTATGAATGATTCGGTCCAAATTAACTGACCGTTATATGCAATAGACAGGTTACCGTTATGGACAGGTTCTGTGCAGGTACAGTGGGCAGTGAAAACTAATAGGAAGTCATTCGGGACTTTCAAAAGTGATCATTATGTCCAGGTTATCGTTATGGATAGGTGGCCGCTAAGACAGGTTTTACTGTATTAAGAATAATATAGGTCCCAGTACTGATCCCAGTGGTACCGCACTCAAAACCAATTTGAAGCCTCCCATCAACTACTGCCCATAGTCTTCTGTCAATCAGCCATTTTTCTATCCAATTAATTATACCATCCCCTATTCCATCGGCCTTTAGTTTAAGCAGTAATCTTTAAACTCACTGGTCTGTAGTTCTCTGACTTGTTTCTCGAACCCTTTTTAAATAACAGTAAAATGTTTGCTTCTTTCCATTCTAAAGGAACCACACCCTCGTTTAATGACAAGTTGAAAACTGTTGCTAATTTGTTCTACAATTTCCAATGGTAGTTTGGGTGGAATCCCATCCACTCCAGATGATTTACTATCCTTCATTGCCCCTATTTTCTTAGCTACCATTTCCGGGTTACAATTAACTGTCCTAAATAGTCTGATTCCGCCCCCTTGAACTTAGCCTCTGGTACTGGCAGTGAACTAATACCTTCCCTGGTAAACATTGAACTAAAGTATTCATTCAGGTCTTCTTCCATTAAGAATCCCTCTGATATTATATTTCCAGCACCATCTTCTAGAGGACTGACCTTATCCTGAACTTTCTCTTTGCTCCGAACATGCATAAAAACTTGCTGTCATGTTTTATATTACAAGCTAATTTTTGGTTTTATACACATTTCTTTACAATATTTAGATGTAGACGCATGGCGACATTTGCGTTCGAAAACTTTTAAATACGGTTTCAGTAGATTGGGCTCCTTCACAACAAGTTACAACACTGATTGGCGTAACAAGATGGCGTAATTTGTAAACACTGAAGTAAAAAGCGCGTGTAACAAAAACCATCCAAAATCAACTGAAATAATAGTGCTGCTTCTCAAAATAATTGTTTATACCCAGGCTGCATTCAGAATAAATGCAGTTACCTCTAACTAGAGCCTTGCATCTGCCGAATTTAGAACTAGTAAGTCTCGTTGAGCACAGATTTCCCGTGTTAAGTCTACTCTAGATTTTGTGTAAACAAAAGCTGAATCCAGGATATAACCTCACTCGGAAAAAAAACCTACTAAAAAACCCCACTGGACAAAACCCCTCATAAATGAGAATTATGGACAAAATCCCACTGTAAAAATGCTATGTATAAAATTGAACAAAAATATTATGATTTAACATAAAGTTGACATTTGTATTTAGGAAAAATTTAATTATGACTTTGATGTTTTTGATCAGGCCAAGTAGGGCGTTGATTGCACTTAATTAACTTAATATACTTGGATGGTCTCAATTACAAAAGGATTATCTGAACTTCTGAGATCAAGAGATCAACGAAGCCATGAATGTTTTCACTTGGATGAAAAGATGATATCAATTGCCAAGAGATCAAGGAAACGATGGATTTTGGACTTCGTGAAGCCATTTTCAATTGGGTGTAAGTCACAAGTTCTACACCAGATGAACCCCTTATAAGGTCCAAGAATAGTGGGTCATTAATCATTCCCTGAAAACCCTCAATACTGATACAATCAAATACAACCACGGAGATTATCAAGAACAACAAGGGTAGTCTCAAGCTGATTCATGAAGGCTACATGTACACTAAGAAGTATGCCAGAAAGGAATCCCGCTAGGAAGAATATCCGATGGGAGTGTTCCAGCAGGACTGCATTTTGTTGTAAAGGCAGTATGGCCTCAGACCTGGAGGTAAATATGTGATCCTAATTAAATGCTTAAATATATATTAAATACTCTATTTAATTAAATATTAATAAATCATCCCATGAATTTAAAATATCCATTAATGTAATGGAAAAAACATGTTAACTAGTACAATATATTTCACAAAGCTACGTTCAGCCATCAAGGAGCGTGCTGGCACATCACGTGGTACACTTACTCAGCTCCTGGTCAATTCCACCACTGACACACCTGTAGATGTACGTGCAGAACTTTCAATGTCACCCCACTTCTGTTCACTCGGCCGTATGTGATACATGTTCCACTCGGTGAGTCAGCAGCGACGTATGTATGCATTCCTACCGAACAAGCACCAGTCCACATATGAGGAACTATTAACTTCGAATCAGGATCGATGTAGTGAGCTCGGATTCCAGCCAGATCCTATGACTGTCACCCTCAACTATGAGCAAGCCGTGATCAATGCATTTACCACAACCTTCGGAACCCAAGTCAACGTCCATGGATGCTTTTATCATCTGACTCTGAGTATATGGAGGAAGATACAGAGTCTCAACGCTATCGGGAAGAGGAGGATGTCAAGCTCTTCTGTGGTATGCTTGATGGACTGGCATTCCTACCAGTGGATGATGTACCAGAGGGAATGGTCTATCTGCGTAAGAACATCCCTGATGGACTAGAACCCTTGCTTGAGTACTTCAACAGCCCATGTGGGTCAGGATCTTACCACCGTATTCAGCCTTCTCAATGATCAGATGGATCTGTCCCCCCTTTTCGTATGCACCATATGCCCCCTATGTACGCACCATCAGTCTGGAATGTACACACCATCACTTTGGAAGGCGGATCCACAACCAACAACATATGTGAGGGGTGGAACAATGCCTTTGCAAAGCTAGTTGTAGGTGCCCACCCAACCATCTGGACAGCCATAGATAGCATCCGTAAGGATCAAGCCCAGGTTGTCAGGATCAGCGAGGTGAACCATCTGTGAAACGTGTACAACGTCACACAAAGAAGCTTCAGAGTAAGCTCCACCCGCTCTGCACTGACAGACGTGACGGCATCAAGTCCATTCCCGAAGTGCTGAAGAGCATCGGCCACTTTGTGAAGTGGAAATAGATTGTGCTGAAGGGCATCGGCCATTGTGTGAGGTGGAAGTAGATTGTGCTGAAGGGCATTGGCCATTGTGTGAGGTGGAAGTAGATTGTGTTGAAGGGCATCGGCCATTGTGTGAGGTGGAAATAGATTGTGATGAAGGGCATCGGCCATTGTGTGAAGTGGAAGTAGATTGTGCTGAAGGGCATCGGCCAATGTGTGAAGTGGAAATAGATTGTGATGAAGGGCATCGGCTATTGTGTGAGGTGGAAATAGATTGTGCTGAAGGGCATCGGCCAATGTATGAAGTGGAAGTAGATTGTGCTGAAGGGCATCGGCCATTGTGTGAAGTGGAAATAGATTGTGCTGAAGGGCATCTGCCATTGTGTGAGGTGGAAATAGATTGTGCTGAAGGGCATCGGCCATTGTGTGAGATGGAAATAGATTGTGCTGAAGGGCATCAGGCATTGTGTGAAGTGGAAATAGATTGTGCTGAAGGGCATCAGGCATTGTGTGAGGTGGGAGTAGATTGTGATAAACCCACTGTGACGTTAGCTTTTTACATGTTATATTGTTCTTTGTGAATACAAAAATATGATATGTGATCTTAGATTTATTTCCTTGTATATGTGAGTGGGCTTGTATATATGTGTGTGGGGTTATGTCCAAGTGTTTTTTTTTTCAGTGGGGTTATGTCCGGGTGGGTTTTTTTCCAGTGGGGTTTTGTTCGTTTCCCACAAAGGCTACATACAGTTCCATCCATGTAGCAATGCGCAGGTCAGGCTGCTAATTAATTGATAGCCAAACCTGGTAGGAGCACCAATAAACCTTTATACTAACAGGCTTTTTGCACAAGATGTCTTTTAAAACCCGGAGTCGCCCTGGGTGAAAATCTCTTATTAGCTGCACTATACAAAGACATCTTGTCTGCACTTGAGATTTAACACTTGAGATTTAATTAGATCAGTTAGCCAGATACCTGTGCAAATCATTTATCCGGTAATTGCATTGATCACAATACAATGTAGGCTAATTAATACACCAGAGGGAGACTTAGCTTGGAATTTTTTTTATGAAATCCTAGAATAACACTGAACATTTTTACTGGACATTTTATTTTTAAACATTTTTAAATCTACCAGATTATTATTTTTTTTGTATTGTTTTTTTAAGCAGTCACTGTTTAAGGTGGCTGCACCGGCTATTATATGCTTCTTTTGAAATAATAATTTCTAATTATTTTCAAGTTTTGAAGATAAGCTAACCATTTTTCTCAGAGTTTGCCTCAGATACTAAACAATACTCCAGACCAAAAAGAATTGATTTTTTTATGTTGTTTAGAGATATTTAAATGTGTTTAAAGACAATTAAAACATGTCAAAAATCACCTTGAAATGGCATTTTATTTCATTTTGAGAAACTCCCCAAAAGAAAAATTTGTATGATTGTAAGTACAAACATGTCATTGACATTCACACGGGTTTTTTTTGTAAACAAATGCTTATTACGTTTGATACAGCTTCATAAACATGTTGTTACAATGTTGAAAGACAGCAAAAATCCGTACTGCATTTTTGGCACGACCCCTTCACCAAACATAAAACCATCCCGAGCAATTTTGGGTCAACACAAGTCGAGTTCATATGGCAAGTTATGGCTTTGTAAGTGTTGTAGTTTTTATAAAAAGTTACATTAAGTAATACTTCCTGGTTGTTACCAATAATAAAAGTGTCACCAGATGCTTGTTTTTTGCTTAGAAATGTGACTTTTTTACTGGCATGTGGCTTATTTCAACACAATTTTACAGACACTTCTATTACTGAGATTTCCCCCCAAGGTTTTCCCACTAAGTTGTCTCATGATATTGTGTTACAAAGGGCCATGTGTTAAACTTGTTGTGGTAGACAAGATTGATTGACACCTGCTGGGGTCAGTCACGTGTCATTGCAAATGGCGGGTGAGGTCGGGCATTATCAGAGAATAAACAAAACTACCGCCCTATACGTACTGTATTTGGTGATTTGACAGCGTGATGCGTTTAGGTAATTATAATACAACAGTGGCATGAGAATAACCAGACTATTATGATCTGCATTCATTGTGAATGAATTTATGTTTGAACTTGGCTGACGCACATGTGACCGTCACTATGGAAACATCATCAGTTTCCAAGTATCTGAAAAGGGACTTTCCATAGACACACTAAAAATACTAGTTTTTTAAAGGACTGATTGGTGACATATGGTGATAGTGCCTTGGTTTTTTTAATAGTACACATGTTCAGACCTACTAATGTCCTGTGAAGAAAAAAATAAAGAAATCAACTGACACGATACCCGGTGCAGCTACCTTAAACAGGGTGGAAGATTCTGGATAGTCGCCCAGCTGCATAGTTTTTAACACATTTTAACCCTCTCGTGGTCAGAACGTCCGAATCAACCTGACTCCCACTCATGGCCAGAACGCCTGAATACGCCCGAATACAGGGGCACATTTAAACTGGTACCGCGAAACAGTAACCACAATTTATTTCAGCAGTTACCATATAATAATATTGAAGTTTCACTGGGAATCGCCAAAAGTTAGAATTGATGGTGATTTCTGTGGCTAAATAAAATAATAAATTTCTGGTCCCTCTTTTATGCCACGCAGTGAATATTTTAATGGTGATTTTCAGCCAATGAGATTAAAGTTTAACATTTGCTGCGGACATAAACACGAAAGCACCCAGGAATTATTCCAAAAAGCATCCTCAGGCAATTTATACGATTAAATGCTAACTTTAGAGCGGTCTATTTTGTTGTAAAGAAGTATTAATGCGCTGCGCAACGAAGCAGGTGGTGTTTTTTAGCTTTGATGTAATTCTCGACATTGTCATTATGTCGAACTCCAGTGATTCGTACTTTGATGGGATTTTCAAATCGAGTTTATAACGAACGCTGCCATCGAAGCGGAATGTTTTGCACTATGGTTACGCATTTTAAATATAACACTGACTTAATAGTTCAGACGGGATGACGGCTATGATCACAAAGAACGCCATTTTGTCTAAAATCTTGAAAATACATGCACTCTGAAAAACTGAAATTATTTCAGTTCTATTTACTATATACATTTAATTAGTTTTCCATTCTGTAGCATAGTAATTTATGAACATTTCATATGCAGCATGTAACCGCAAATTATTAATGAAAAATATTTTTTAAATGGGCCAAGTTGCCCTGAGGTCCTTTGGACTAATACATGTGACCCTGGCTGACCAAATGAGTGATAAGTCGGAAAAATTTTAACATTGTTTTCTTACATCCTTGTAAAGGTTTGGTAGGGTGCTTTACATGGTTTCAAAAATTATGACTGCTACAAAAATTGGAGATGTTATGGAGCATTGAACATGGTAGGGTCAAAAAGTGAAAATGAAGAAAACGGCTGTTGAAGTTTTACATTATATATGTAAATGGATTGCATGGAAATCTTACATGCACAACATTCAAATGTGGCACACAGTATGTAATATGTGTGTTATGTTGCAATGATACACTCGAAGTACAAATGTGCTGCTACAAAGACTTAACAAGTTATGCCAGATTATGTCTTTATGTGTAAATCTAAGAGGACAGATTATTTGAGAGCAAAAGGTAGACTCACTGTTTGACAGTTTAAAACCTACAGGCAACTGTCCAGTTTAACAGGGGTCTAGTGGCTTAATGCTGTCTGTTGACACAAGCTACTGCCAGTGACCAATTACAGATTAGTCACAGTTTCCATCAAACAATAGCAGGCAGAGAATCTTAGCTCCATAGCTGGGTGTAATACACAACAAGTGATAAATATATGATACACTTGAAATACAAATGTGCTGCTACAAAAAAGTATAAAGTTATGCCAGATTATGTCTTTATGTACAAAATTAAGAGGACAGATTATTTGAGAGCAAAAGGTAGTCTAAAGAAAATTTAAAATGGGTCCGCTGGACGGTGATAGACCGTTTGAACTTGAAGCCTTTGTCAAACTTTTGTCTCGACTTCACCGAAGGCAGTGTCCATTGTCAGAACTTCGAAGGTGTTACTCACCTAACTTACAGGTCTTTGTCAGTAAGAATAATGGGATAATTTACACCAACGTTGTTTCCCGTAGAAGTCATTTTGTGGGATATATTAGCATTAGTTGTGCCAATTCAAAAATTAGTGCTGTATAATAGTAGTTTGTTAAAATGTAAACAAACTCAAAGACAGTTGCAGCTTAGCATTAGCCTGTTCTGAAATACTTTAATGACATAATGATATATTTCACATAAATATATAGGGAGCTAATGGAGAGGCCCATCATAATCCATAGCACTACAAAATGAAGTATCTAAAAGTCACACTTCATATATTGAGTGACACATCTCATACTGTCTTTCTGGACTGTCGCAATATCCAATAGTTTTCTATCACAACCCTCGTGTACAATATATCAAAGCTATATATTTTCAACACCACAACATATGTATTATTATTGGATAGGTAATTGAATAATCTTTCGGATGAATGCAACTTGTAGCAGCAGAAAATGAAGCATACAAAAGTTACACCGCAAACAATGACATGCATTCTCAAAATGTGATTCGTTCAAAAATTAGTGCTATATAATAGTAGTTTGTCAAAATGTAAACAAAATCAAAGACAGTTGCAGCTTACTGTCCACCAAGCAGAAGCAGTTTTATAATAATAATAATAATCCACAAGTTAAGTGGCAGTAATCTTCCTTTTATCATTCATGTGATGTTTATTGTACGCATGGCGGATAAATGGTTATCATACGTAGACAGGTACAGAAAGAAACTGACATTTTCTATAAAAAGAACATGTTTGCCTATCAATGGCATGTATTTTTTATTGTTGCTGTTTCTGCTGGGCACAAACAGTTTCTGCCGGACACAAACAGTTTCTGCCCGGCATAAATCAAACAACCCTGTAGGTAATTATTAATCAAATGTTTTTTGGTGAATCATAGTTACAGATCATTAAGGGTTATGATGGAAGTAAAATGTTTACATGTTTACTGTTCACTTATTGCACCACGTCTTGCATTTAGAGGAATAATTATAATAGAAAATAAAATGTTGTGGCACACATTTTTAAATACATGCATCGATGAGAAACTGGGAATTACTTTTCTGTGGCCTAAGAATAACTAATTTCAATTAACTTTCTGCTTATATAAAACAACTGCATAAAAATATATATCCATACAAGACACAGACTCCGCATGTGACAGATGTTTTGGGAGGGGGAATAGTGTTCTGTTTCTGGTACAAGGTGCTGTGTTTGTTAACCCAAGCCTTTGCCAGTGACCAATTAGATTAGTCACACTTTAACCAGCCAGTCACAGTGAGGTGTGACAGATGTTGTGGGAAAGGGATTAGTTGAACAAAAGGACTGGAAGCCTGTTAGTGCTGCTGCTACAGCAGACCATTTAGCTAACAAAGGGGACATTTGGAGCCCTTAGAATGAGTGAATCAAATACAGATTTATTGTGTATAGTGGCACTACCATATGAAAGTTAGAGAAAAAGTTACTTAAGAGTTTTTAAAAAAATAGGCAATGTGAAAATTTACCAGTTTTGGGGTCCTTTTTGGGGGGTCATTAGGTGCCCTTAGAATGATTCAATAAAATACCAGTGTTTCCCCTGATATATAACAAGCGAGGCGGGCCGCCTCGCCGTTTTTCTATGCCGCCTCGCCCAAAATATGCCAAAATTGCCGCCTCGTAGCTATTTCATATGCCCATTTTTTCATTCTTTCACGGTATATTCAGCGTCGGCGAGCGGCGCGTAATGACACCACAAAGTCACTTATATTCCTGCAAAATTGCAGATTTGTAGCAACATCGTTTAGCTGTCATTGGATAATGTGAAAGATATCACTTGTGAGTTGTCCAATCACTGAATATTCCTGCGGGATCCCCGGTGTTTCCAATGGTGACACCTTGCGAAGTTTTGACATACTAGAAATCTAGACATTCATGTAAAATGGCGCCCAAATGGTAACTTGCATTTTGGTTTATGATGGTGGTGGGAGTGAAAACCGTGCAGGATGATGGCATTACGTCACTTGTCGACACTTGTGTCGAATCCGCACTCTTTTGAAGCCCAAATAAAAACCGTGCATCCTAATCCTATTCACTAGTCGGCATTTGTATCGAATCCGGACCCTGTTGAAGCTCAAATAGCGACCCAGTCTGTGCCGCTGCGGCCGTGTGTTACCGCACAGCACGCATAAAAAAAGAGATATATAGCAGCCTATGTTGATACAAACCGGGGCGCTATTTACGCCTCAAATGGACGTAAGACGCAACATTCTTAAAGGTAAATATACCTAGGATAATGTTGAATGATGGAACTACAGTGTATCTCACTGAGGTATCAAAGTTAAGCAAAACTCAAGCGGCAAAATCAATGACAAAGTGGGTCCGGATTCGACGCAAATGCCCACAAGTCTATTCAACTAATGTTCTATGGGGTTTTGTTTTAGCAAAATAAGGAATGTGATTCGTAAGATATCTTTGTGCTAAATATATAATACATATTCCGACAAAGATGTGCAAACAAACTTTTGGGAAAGTTGATTTGAGTGAAATACTTACGAATATAAACCAACGAAGTCCACATCTCATAAAAAAATGCCTACTACCCAAAACCGTGTATACTAACAGGTTATCAATAACTTGGGTTAGACAATTATATGTTTGCACAGCAATTGGATGCACTAAACAACTTATACTGTTTTATAAAAAGGACACAATTTGAGAAACATTCTTGCGATTAATAGAAACATACTTTTGTGGCATTTCAGAAATGACTGTTTAATTAATTGTATAGCATTGTCTATGCAAAATTAGAGAAAAAGTTGCTGAACGGTTCCTGAGATACGGCAGCTAACGGCGGACGTCGAACGCAGAGTGGTGGCAATAGTCCTTTGGACCTTTGGCCAAAGGACTAAAAATGAATTGTTGAAAATTATTTAAGTATTTTATTTTTGTCAAACTTTAGCAATTAATATTTAGGTAATAAATTGACATATATGTCACATAATTGGCTAGTTACACCAGGAATTAGTTCTTCAGATGTAGTGAAAATATTATTTGAATCGGATCAAAAAATATTTATTTATTTGCATTCATGCAACCCGTGTATATCACATGATTCACTCACAGCACATTCTCTTGATTTAATTGGATTCAATAACAGGCACATATTTGCATTAATCTGGCCTTGAGAGGGTTAAACTACCTGGAAGTTGGTAGCAAGATTGGCAGGTTTCAGACAAGACGGTTTCTACTACGGTTTCATTTCTTTCTGACACAAAAATGTCACAAACGGTCAGAAATTGACTGCTATCTACAGCTGGAAAACAAAAGATGGAATGACATCAAAATGCTAACAAATAACAGATCTGGGTTGAATGCTTCAATTGACTGCCTCATGTGTCTATATAGATGCATCAGCTGTTAAATCTAAGTATGTAACACCCATACCAATAAAAAGTGATTGGTCAAAGAAGATCAATTTGAATGAACAAGAAGCCCTCATCATACAAGGCAACTATTGTGCAGTATAAGCAGATAAGCTGATGGACAGCAAAAGTGCTCCCCAGCCTGTTCTATGGGATGCTGATGAACAATGCCTACCAGGGTCAGTGGGCAACTGTCGCCAACAACAGTGCCATGCAGCCCTCTAAGTTAACTTTTTTGTCTAGGAGCCAAGTGGCTCCCAACTACATTTTTTACGAGCTAAATTAAAAAAGTAGGAGCCAAGTAATTGTGTGTGCGTATGTGTATAAAACGTGTTTTCGATACAAATTTAATCCAAATTAATCACAGACGTCCGTTTGAAATATAAATAAATTTAACACATGTATGAATATGTGGCCAGATACTAACTTTATGCATTATAACATGGTACACTGGCAAATTAATAAGTCATTTGTGGAATCACTGAAATTACCAATAATTATTATAAATATGTATGTATAGGGAGTCAGGGACACTGATTTTCCGTTTCAAAAAAGGCAAATTCTGTTTCAATTGTTTCAGAAAAAGGCAAATTCCATTTCAAATGATGTATTTTCTGTTTCAGAAAAAGGCAAATATTCTGTGTCAAATGATGCATTTTCCGTGTCAAGTGATGTATTTCCTGTTTTAAATGAAAAAGAAGTCCATTTCTGTTCAAAAAAGTAATATTTTATTTCAAAGTTAATTTTGAGAAATAAAATATTTGTCCAAAAAAATTAAATTTCACAGTACTGTTTTATTGTGTGGTTAACTTTTTTTAACATTTATTTGTGCAATATTTGCAACACAGTAACAACCGGAATTTACCGGACATAATCAATTTAGATAATAAATTAATTCCTTTCACACAATAACATAAATGACTGGTTGTTTCTAATGCAGCAGTGCTCATTATATAAGTTAATAAATGTAAATTACACAAGTAGTCATATTAACAATTATGAATGTTAAATCACTGATGCTGGTTCACTGACAATTTTGTTCAACTAATATTATGCCATCCAACGGAATTTGTGAGAAGTACGAAATGCGGACTGTAATATCACTTTGAGCCAGTGTAACCTAGGCTGTTGTTCCTTCGAAGCCTGAATATGTACACTGACAACTACATTTAATAAGTAACATGTCTTAGCGGACAGCCAGACAACGATCGCGAAACGGTTTACGTTAACGCCTTCCGCTCACGTCGTCGTTTACGTAGGTTGACACGAGGTACCACGGACGTGCTGACACTTTGTAGCAATTTGCCTTGCGCGTTTTAAAAATCCTGTGTTGTAAATCCACCAAAATAAACGAATACCATTGCAAAGTAATCACGTTTGTCTAAAAATTTCACCAATAAAGTCAGCAGGCTGCGAAATAAGGCCGGTCCGATCGTCCCGGACGAGTAGTTTCAGTGATCGGACTAGTCCATGTTAAGTGGAGCAGTCCCATCGGACTAGCTGTTATTATGTAAATTAATTTACGCTATGTATACGCTAGTTGGGTGTTGTGATGGAATAAAACAAAATCAGACAGTAAGGTAACATTTTATCACAGGCAGCTAAATATTCCGTACGACCGTCAGATCGGAAACTTGCTGAACGCAGTGAATGTAAATGGCGGCTGTTTACATCCGGTTAGAGTAGGATAGGTAGTGCCACCTAGCGACCATGAGTGATGAGCGACATGGACTAACATACATGCGCGGGTTACTGACATCGTTACGTGCTATCCCGTCGTGATGGTAGTTGCGTTATTCCTGCATTGGGTGATTATTTTAGCAAGTTACCAAATGCCAGCAATGTTACTGATTGTTTAGTCAGCTTCGGGAAAGAAAACGCTAATGAAAAGTATAGGGCAAATGATGTAACTTAGTCCGACAATGTCGGTCCTTTGTCGCCGTCAGGCTTCAAATTCTGCTGGAATCGCCTTGTCCACGACTCCTGTTTGCTGCCCCTGATTAAACTAGTCATTTCTTCTGATAACTTTGCAATTGGATCTACGAAATCACATGTATTTGTTTCTATTAATGACACATTTAGTTGAACATTTAATTGAAATGGGAAACGGCTTGTTTTCTTTATGAAATAAAGCCACTTTTACTATGTGTCACACATATATGACCAGCGATAGAAATAAGCCAGAATATTTACTTGTCCGCCGGACAAGTAAGTTTTGAAATCTACTTGTCCGCCAAAATTTTAACTTGTCTGAGTGGTTGTCAAGGGGGTTCGGAGCTTCGGAAAAAAACATAAAAAGTATGTCTTATTTTTATGACAACAACACAATGTTCCTGCTGTTTCGTTGCATGTACATCTGAGTGACTTGTGATCAAAGACACAATTTGATTTAATTTGCACATTTTGAAATTGCAAAATTATATTTGCAACTATTTGTTTCGGTCCATTATCATTACTATATATATATATATATTCATCACGAATATTAAAACTAGACACGTTACATGATGTATACCAATATTTTAGTGATGCCGATATGAACGCTTTTATTAATAACAAATAATTATTACGATGATAGGAATGAGACAATTGTTATCCTTGCTATTTGTTATAATGTTGCAAAAACTTTTTTTGTTTAATATGGTATATACATATATAACATATAACACTGCTGTACAATGTTGGCATCAGTTTGTCATTGAAGATGGCACTCAACTATCAGGAACACGACCAATGCAAAGCCAGGAAATGTCACAAAAATCATAATAAACTATAATATAATCTGATATTATTTTGTTCAATCTCTATGAACTTCAATATTAACAAAGCTCTGTATTTTACAAACGAAGATAATATTCATTTGATCACGAGCAAACAAACGCATATTTTTACTAAATTTTATATTACCATTTCAATTATGTACAAACAGTTTTAACGGTGCCCGAATTACGTCTACCGGGCGGGATATAATTTATAGATTTAGTTACGACGTAACGTCGCAGCCGCACGCAGACCGATGTAGTTGGCGGAAGTCGACATATCAACGGCGGTTGGCACCCTGCCGCGCGTCTTGCATAAAATTTGGCTTCGAAAACTCGCAATTTATGGTTAGAATAAATATTACACAGACACAACAATTCTGAAATTTCATTAATATTCCGTTTATCAACCATCACCATAGATTTACTGGAGAGCCAGTTACAAGTTTTTAACTTTTTATCGATTTGGGACTGGATCGGCTAACGGCGTTCGATGACTTGGAAGACTGCCGAGTCCGTGTGGGTTAGGTGTAATAATGGTTAAAACTATATAATTATTCAAATAACAGGTAGCGATACAAAGTCTATTATTTCCAAAGTTCGTCAAATGTGATCCGTGGGTGGAAGCAAGTTGTACGTCGACCAAACTGAACGATTTACGATTTTATGAAATACAGTCTCGATCAACGATGGCTGATGCGGAGTCTGTCCTACGCGTGTGACAGAGCTAGGTCGGTGCGCTCAGCGGATGACCCTGTTAACGCAGGCACTAAACTTGGTCGAACGCTGAGGTACAACACATTGGCGGCGGAACGACAAGACGCCGACACACTAACAAGATTGCAACGTGCGTGATTGCTAGCGAACTTCATTTACGTTTGAATTTCCTCAAATAAAAAGTTTGCAATGTTGCATGCATCACTATTTACTGTAAATTTTCACTTGTCCACTGGATAACCACGTAGAGTAATTTTACTTGTCCGGGCCAAAGATCACTTGTCCCGGACAAACGGACAAGTGCTATTTCGAACGCTGATGACACAACAGTATGATTGATGGTACCTGGCAAGTTTATTTTTAAGGACTACTAAAATAATATGAGGACTAGTTGTTTCTGAGTCAGCTAGTCCGACGGACTACCTGTCAACTAAATCCACCGTGCACCCTGAGTCAGTATCGTTTACGGTGTTTCTGAGAAACGACAACACATGGTTTATGAAACGGCAAATGACAATGCATAATCTGTTATTACAGACTCGTCGCAGTCGCCAACGGGCGACCGTACATAATGTGTCAGTCGCCAACGGGCGACCGTACATAATGTGTCAGTGGCGACCGTACATAATGTGTCAGTCGCCAAATAGAAAACAGTCGCATATGCGACCAATTCAATCGCAATTTAGAGGATTATACAAAATAAGCAGATAAGGCAACATGGGTCTCAGGCAGAGATCAGCAGGGAATGCACTGGCTAACAGTAAGCAAAGGCCAGAGACAGAGCCTACTCAAGGTTTTCTAAGGCAGCAATCCTGAATTCAAGAATATCAAACCCCTGAATAAACCCTGTGAAAGAAGTGCAAATAGATTACCCACACTTTGTAGACATTGACATATTGAAGAGTGACTTAATAGGCTTGCACCATGTTTAAGGGTGGTAGACCAGGTAAGGCCGTGTTTGTTATTTGTTAAAGTGGAAAGTAATAAAAAAACAGTTGATAGATGCAAGCTCTGTCGTCACTAGATGTCAACCAAGTGTGATATAATGCTGGTTCATCACAACGAATGCACAGCAACACCACTGCTATGCCTGTGACCACGCCTGGTGTAGCCCCTACCAAGACACAGAAGAGACATCGCCCCCAGTCTCCAACTCTTTTAAAACATCATTATACCAATATCTATCAAACAAGCTGCTCGATAATCTTTGCTGAGCAATATTTCATGTAGATATTGCAATGTTTTGATCAGGATCAGCTACGTAATGCTTTGCGTCCGGACACACACTCTTTCCCTCGGTGTGTAGCTTGGCGTATGAATACACTGGACTGACGCTATCAGCACGAGCATAACAAGCACACGTGTAGTCAACATGTTTTCAGAAGGACGACTATAGAAGTTTGTTTTAATCGTTGAAATTAAATTTTGAAGTTGCCACTCTGGACCCATGTCTGTTTTTGAGCGTTACGTGCCAATCAGAAGTGACAAAAGATGTGCATATTTGAAGCGAGTAAGGACTACGTTTTTAGTAGAAAGTAGCCTGTACTGGCGGAAGGATATCAGTACCCATTCTTTTGGATGATGCTGTGGGTTTGTCTTTGCGGAGCAATTTTTCTGTGTGGTGTCTATTCGCGCGCGAAAGTTACGCAGCTGACGCAAGAGAGAGCAAACTGCTCAAAGGCATGTTTTGATGCAGATTTATGGACGTTTTCTTGTTTCTAAATGATTGTTATGAAATTGTCTTCGCTTTACAGTACTTTGTCAACTTTTGTATTTTTTAATGATCTCAGGACTGCCATTTTGGCCGTTCTCGGCAAAGGACCACACTTGCGACGATCAAAACTGTTTGACACCGGCTATTCTGATTTCATTCCTAGAAATATTTGATTTGAGCAATACTCCCGCAGGTCAAATCTCTGCTTCCTGGGTAATGAGGAAACCGTCAGCAACCACAAAATTGAAGACACAGTTATCGACATTGTCAACAAGACGATGTGCATTTCCCCACCGCTCCTGGTTAACGATATCGTCCGTTGCCATAGAATCAGAAAAAATACCAACGTAATCACATTCAAGGTAGCAACCATAAACTTAAAAAACTCTAGTTGTCAACTTCAATGGATTTTGTAGTAATCTTCTACAGCTGGAAACATTAATCAATCACCACAAACCAGATATCATATTCGGTAGTCACACTTAAACAGCTCGATTCTCACACCAGAAACAAGTCTACCAGGTTTTTTAACATACAGGAAAGATAGTGAAAATTCCAGAAAAGGGAGAGTTTTCATCATGATAAAAGACAACCTCATTGCATCAGCATGCAACATTGTTACCACCGATGCCGATGTAGGATCTTTTTACAGATCACCAAACTCGGCTCAAGTTAACATAGACCAACTAGCCACCTCTCTAAGAGACATACAGACCAAGTTCAAGAATGCTGTACTATCGCAGGAGATTTCAATTTACCCGATATAAACTGGGATTACTGCATTGTTAAATCATGTGCCGCCGATTCATCAAAATGTAACCTCCTGCTAGATGTCTGTAATGAATTCTTTCTGGACCAATTGGTCAAAGAATCCCCATGGGTCCAAGATGCAACTATAAAAATTCTCGACTTACGACTCACCCAAATTTTGTTGTTCAGTGCAAAGTTGTTGCTGGCATAAGTGACCACAAGGTCGTTTCATTCTCCATTAACACCAAGCCAAACCTAAACAAGAAGATACCACGGAAGGTATTTCGATTTGGTAGAGCGGATATGCCCACCTTAACCCATTTCATTCGGGATACGCCTACGGGCGTAGTTAACCTTTTCATTCGGGATACGCCTGCAGGCGTAGTCAACGCACGTGACGGCCTTATCGGGTATTTATAGAAACTGTGTGCATCGTAGCAAGCTTTTACCATTTTCCCCATGATGCAGTATGACCACACTACCGGTTTGGAAGCCATTTGCAAATTTTCAACCGCGTGTTTATCTGCAAGTTTGGAGTGAAGTTCGAGTTCGATATTTTGGAGATTTTTGGCATTTAAAAATGGCGGATGATGGTGCAGTTAGTGATGGAAGCGATATCGACGTGGAAGACAGTGAAATCGGCAGTAGTACGAGCAGTATTTCGACTGAAAACGACGCAGACGAATCTGTTGTGTCCAGTGCCAACAGCTTGGAGTGTGTCTGTACGCACTTCCACAGCCTGTTCAACTTGTGAGTTGGCACTTGGCAGTCAGTGACGTGAACAATATGAACTGTGACATCGCCGATGTCATGAACAGTGTCATGGACATTATTACCTTAGTTCGGTGAAGGGTTATTGTTTCATTAAATTTTATTATGCACATTATATCTTGTGTTGTAATTCGTTTTCATTGGAAACTGCAATGCCAAGCCAAGGCAATGGCAATGGTGAATTACTGTAAGGAAATTACTAATTTTGTGTACGTGACGACTTCCATTCTAAAAACTATAACTTTGGACTGACATATGACATTTACATCAAATTTTTACCACTTTGAAGAAATTAATTTGGGAGGTTTCTCTCACTGGATATATGATATGTCTAAGTGGCTATATATAGGTAAAACTAGCCCCAAGTCTGTGTACACATTTTGTTTTTATTTTATTTCTTTCATTCTTCTTCTCCGTGAGATAACTTCCTCCATGTTCACTCTACAGAAACAGTTTCAACACCATCATGTAGGTAATTCTCTTCTGATTCCAGAAATGTATGGGTTTATACACTTTTCTTCAACAGTTGCCTGAAAAAATATTATAATTGAAGCGTTGGTGAATCCCTGTCAGGAAAGATATCTTTTCACATACTCGACAACATTCATTCAGAAATGTGTAACTTCCGACTGAAACAAGATATTTACATGAAATTTTTACCACTGTTTGAAGAAATGAATTTGGCAGATTTCTCTCATTGGAAGTATGACCATCCTGAGTGGTTGTATACAGGTAAAACAAGTCCAAAGTCGATGTACAATCTGTTTTTATTATTATTGCTTTTCAGTCTTCTTCTTCACCTTGAGATAACTTCTTCTATGCTCACTCTATACAAACAATGTTAACACCATCAGTAGGCAATTCTCTTCTGATTCCAGAAATGTAAGGGTTTATACACTTTTCTTCAACCAAAACCTGGCAACAAATTTGTATGTGACCCACCCGTTGAAATAATTTATCACAACTGTAAATTGGTAATTTTGTCCAGATCTGAGCAACGTGGCCAGCTAACTAGCTGTCAGAATGAAATGGGTTAAAGCAAACATGGTAGCTTTTCAGCACTTGTTTTTCAGTAGTGGACCACTGTCTCACTGTCCAGGAAAACTGGGACATGTTCACCTCAGAAATAAAGGTTCTAATGAATAAACACATTCCAACCAAGATAACTTGCTGAAAGCATATAAACCCACGGATTACTAGAGATCAGAAGAATGAGTAAAAAGAAACAAAGATTGTGTAACAGTGCACAAACATCAGACACTAATGAGGACTAGAAGACATACAGAGACCATCAAAAAGAAACCCAAAAGAAACAACGCCACAAATACAGGTATTTCCTAAACAATATATTCGAAGATCCTGATGGTAAATCAAACAAAGCTTTCTGGTGCTTCATTAAATCAAAGAAACAAGACTCGACCAATATCAATCTCTTCCTTAAAAAACAGACCTAACATAATCTTCGACAGCTAACACTTTCAATGAACAATTTCGTTCAGTCTTCACCAATGAAAACACCTCCAACCTACTAGTCATAAACGAACCTGAACATCCGCCAATCCATCACATCACAGTAACCCCAGATGGTGTTTTCAAACTGCTCCAATCACTGAAAACTGACAAGGCCATTGGACCAGATGACCTCCCTGCTCATATATTGAAAGACCTTGCAGTTGAAATCTCTCCAATATTAACAACCATATTTCAGCAGCCATTGGACACAGGTCTAATCCCATCAGACTGGAGACTTGCAAACATCACCCCAATTTACAAGAAAGGAGACAGGACCACACCATCCAATTATCGCCCTGTATTTATCACATCAATCTGCAGTAAGTTGATTGAACACATAATATTCAGCCAAGTCATGGAGCATTATGATAATTGCAGTATCCTTACAGATGCCCAACACGGTTTCAGACCCGGCCATTCCTGTGAATCACAACTCATTTTCACAACCCAAGACATTGTTAAATCCCTAAATAATCGTGAACAAGTTGACACAGTGATTCTTGACTTCTCCAAGGCATTTGATCTCACCAACGATTACTACTCAAACTGCACCACTATGGAACTTGAGGCCTCCTACTGCTATGGATACAAAACTTCCTGACATTCCGATCCCAGCAAGTGGTGGTGGACGGAAATCTTCAGACTGGATTCCCGTCACCTCAGGAACAGTCCTCGGCCTATTGCTTTTTCTATCCTTCATCAACGATCTACCAACAGGAATAACATCTAAGCAGACCTGGGGCGGAAGTATTCGGTACTCGTGTACATTTTTTAAGTACTCGTACAACTTATGGGTCATGTACTCGTACTCATTGTACTCAGATTTTACGAGTACATTACGAGTACATCTGAGTACTTTCTCAATATATACTGGGAACAATTAATTTATTTGCAGTTATAAAATCAAACTTTCCCGAAATATTTAAATGCTCAACTATTTTTTTAAATACTTTGTTATTTCACATAGAATGCCACCTTGCCATCCCTACACATAGTACATCCTCATTCTCTGATAGCCATGAGTCCATGACTATGATACCCTAACATGGCAACAGGCAGCATCTTTCCCCAGTCAGAAACACCCTGTTAAGCAAACAATAATTGTAGGCTATCAGTTCAGGCCATAAAACAGTTTAATCAAGCCACCAGGATGTCCATAAAGAGCCAACTACTAGTAGCAGTTAACCCACCTGTTAGACAGGGAATGCATTTAATGTAGTCTGGATGTAACGGGCCGAAACAGATTCGTGAGGTTAGAGAACAATAACAACCTTTCGGTAGAAACTACAATCTTTATTAAGTAATCAAGACACACGATGGGATGACTAACTATAATTAATACCAAACACAACCACAACCCGACCAGGTCCTCGACTCTCTATTGGGCCCGTCGCATCGCCCTAAAACATACATTGAGTGAGATCCCGCGTGGAACATATCACACAGATGCATCGTAGGCCCTACAGTAGTCAACATTGATAGATCGACTATAACGTATGTTAAGAGACACCAGATGGCAATACTGCTACATACTGTGCAGGCTGGGTTTGGTCGCTTATACCAACTTCCCTTCAGCCCTCAAGAACATACACACACTGTAGACATAGTCAAGAGACAATGGACATAGATTATCTGTTTCACGTTATCTCCGCTAACTTATCTTACATATGCAACAATGACATTATTTTACAGCTTCCTGTAAACAACCTGGCTAATTTCATAATCGACTTCAAACTTAGCATACATTAGCAATGTTGCCGTTGGCAATTCACATCAACTGGGCTAAGATTATACGTGCCATACCTTACAACTCAGTTATTGCGTACACTGTACAGGGTTGCCAACTCCGTCACGGTTTCCTACAGATAAAGTTCACAATGTCACTAACTAAATACTGCTGTCATCACGTGATATCACACACAATACAAATAGCAAAGTCCCTTTCACGTGCGTGTAAATAAAAGTAACTAGTCGTACCCGTGGTGCAACAATACACACGACTCAGTATCAATACAATCAGCATAATGTATATTATGCGATAATTCCTGCAACGCCAACGCTCCATAACTTTCGGCGAAGCCGACTTGGTATGATTTGCACAATTACTCATCGATCCAACAGTCACGATGTTGGTTATACGTTTACACGTAATGCACAGCCACAGAGTTAGAGTACACTTACTAACATAATAAGCGTAGACAAACTAAACATACTCAGATACCTACATTATTGTCATTACCATATATGGCATATTTGGCTTACGTGATGCGAGCGGTAATAAGGAACGCAGTGAAATTACTCAAATTAACGAACATTTAGGTCGAATTATAATAGATATACGACTAGTGTATGCACAAGATGAATTGTAACATCACCGTTTGGTACATACTCTGGATCATCCCTGTTATGTCACGGATTCTTTAGTAGACAGCCACTTTCACCAACGTACCTCGTGGTGTAATCTTATCGCACCGCCAAAAAGGAGTGTCACACTGAAATTAAGCTACCCTAAAAAAAGGGCGCCCTAGTACATGATGCGAAGTGACAGAGTAGGGTATAACCGTGCTGCAGTGAGCACCTGGTTACATGGAGACCATGCCACTTGGCACTGGCCAACAGTGCTAACTGCTAAGAACAAGAACTGCCAGTCTTCCTCTGTAGATGTAAGATGGCTCAAGTCAGATGTCACCCTACACTAATATAATCCGGTGCCAACTTAGTGTGACACCAGTGAAGCCATGTGGCATGATAGTCTAGGTCAGAGAGAACATGCACTGAGGGAGCAGATATAAGAGAAATGCTAAACAAAGACATATAGCCAGTGGGATGCCAGGTAACAAATCCTCCTGTTGGTTGCTTTGTTTTACATGCTTAACCTGGAGACAACCAGCAAAGTTCAAATGATTGGCTGGGGGTATCCACTGGTCAGTCTCTTTTACCCACTCATTTGTGATCATTAAAGACAGATATCAACTTGATTGGCTAAGTTTTTTTCTCAAATGTCAATCGTACTTTATGATTGGTTTACGTGTGCCTAGTTGGTCGGTGACTCAATATTGCCCCTAGATATATCATGACAGTGATACCATATGCCTACATTGCAGAGATCCACTAAATTGTCGATTAAGTTAATTGGAGTATTGTTTGTTCAACTTTGTTGCAAGAGCTGAAGTATAAAACTAGTATTAGTAGCATGTTGACTGTACTTAGCCATTTCGTGATACTACCTAACTCCACAGGGAATGTGTTAGGGAAATGCAAATACTGTAAGATCGAGATAAAAGGCCACATGAAAACGACTTCAAACTTTGTCAAGCATCTGAAGGTAATTGTGATCTTTTTGTCTATGGTTGCATTGGTATTGATATTGTTAATTTAATCACATGTCTTTTACCCAAAAATCAAATTACTGATTCTCCCAGTGCACACTGTGTGTTTCACTAATTTCTTTCTCCATGCTATTTTACCTGAATCTAGGATATCTGCTGTACCTATGCCCATTGTTAGAAACACAAGTGCTAGCATGTTTAGTAAGAGTAACTACATGCTTATTGCTCTATCCAGTACTGTATCCATAGTTTTTGAAAAGTTAATTGATGACCGTATTGCATGCTGTGTGACCACTTGTACGAGTCAGTTTGTTTGACCACATGCAGCAGTCAGTTTGTTTGACTACATGCAGCGGTCACTGCCAGTCAGTTTGTCTTCATGACTAAAGACAGTACGGATACGTGTATAATATTATATACCTTCAAGAACGCTGTACTAAAATACCATAGTTTGAATAGTAATGTATATTCACATTTTTGAATGCATCTGAAGCATCTGATTTGGTAAATTACTGTGTTTGTGAGATAGTCATGATGCTTGTATATAGTTAGAATTCTAATATTTTTGTATACTAAAAAAAAATGATCAACTGCCATTGTATATTCACTTGTGCCGAGTTATATAAATTAGATTAATTTTAATAATTTTACAATACGTTATTATTTAATATTTATATTTACAAAAATGTACTTGTACTCGTGAGAATGTACTCGTACTCAGCTTTTAGCAATGTATTCATCCATCGTCAAAGTACTCGTACTCATAAAAATGTACTCGGCCCCAGGTCTGCATCTAAGCTCCGTCTTTTTACAGATGATTGTCTCCTCTATATCTAGACCTATCTCCTGCCAAGCTGATTCCATAGAACTTCAGTAAGACCTGAATAAACTCCAACAGTGGTCAAACAAATGGCAGATGAAATTTAACATAGATAAACAGCACACCATGCGAATTACCCTCCCTCGCAATACAATCAATGCCAACTACCATCTAGGAGGATGTACACTTTCCATGGTCACACAATACCCATACCTACGCATCACTATATCTAACACAATGTCATGGCAGAACCACATCAATAACATCACCTCCTGTGCCAACAGAATGCTGGGCCTAATCCGGCAAAACCTTAGACTAGAGGAAGCCCACAGAAGCTATGACAACAAGCCTACTTTCCACTTGTCTGTCCCCACTTAGAATACTGCAGTACTGTCTGGAACCCATACACCAAGGAGGTAAACCAATTAGAAAAGACAGATTTGTCCTGAACAACTACTAAGAGAGAAAGCGTGTCCGCAATGATTAACCACCTCCATCTCCATTGGGACTCCCTTGAGAGAAGAAGACAACTCTTTTGCCTCCTCTTAATGTATAGGATCCAAAACCAACATATTGCCATCAATGGTGAGTGAGTGCGCATGCGTCAGGTGTAGTTGATTCTTGTTTTATTCTCATACGTTTATTGTTAAAATCACAAATTATAAAGACTGTCAGCATTCCAAATTTACATACAAGCATTAGTAGCATCATCACAATACGTACATATCAATACATTTGCGATCAAGTAGCCCAAAGTTATAGTTCACTAAATTATATTGCCTAACAACCAACACAAACTTTAAAATCAAAATGGCGGATTTGTAAACAATAAGCAGAGCGCGCCAAACCAAAATCGCCCACACAGCAACTCAAATAATCAACGCATTCTTACAAAATAAATGTACATTACCTCGAGTCATTAAATATTGGTTATACCAGTCACATAAACTAGGCATTATCGAAATAGCTCTAGATTAGGAACATCTGTGTAAGGAATAATATCCCCCCTCTGTTTTATCATCTCCTGAACTTACTAACAGGCCCTCCTTCGGGTGTACAATTGTCACATACCCCTGTGTTTTAAAATACCCTGAGTCGGCCCAGGACATAAACTTACTAATATTCATATACCCTACCATCTACCTGTTTGTTTGCACCAGCCCAAACCCTGCACTTGCACTGTTTTAAAACAGCTTAGTTTTAATTTACTTTTATTCTACTTAAATGCGGCTGGCCTCGACATGAAGTTCACACAGCTCATAGCCCTGTGCTTTGTTGCTGCAAATGTGCATAGATACCTCCACCAAAACTCCATAATTGAGGATGACCTCCCAACATTTTCAAAAATGCTGACAAGAAAGCTGCCATCCTTTCCAAAATTCAGTTACAAAGAAAAACAAGATAATGCCAACTAAACCTCACAGCCTGTCCTTACTGTATATTTGTGGACTACTAGTCCAAGCAGGAGACCTTCATCCAAACCCTGGCCCCATGTTAACCTCCACTCCAGACTTCCCATGTGGCACCTGCAGTCATGAGGTACATGAACATCACTATGCCATCCAATGTGATTGCTAGTACTAGGTACGTGACAAACTCCGCCACCCCGCGGTGGCGGAGTTTGATGGGTATAATATAAGTATATTGTGGGTATAATGGAATTGTGAATAAATCTGAGTATTTCATGTTATGTCGTAGACGCAGAAGTAGATGTTCAACTTCAAGCACCAACATTGCAACAACTTTTGACACTCTGACTCTCAGCTCATTTCGACCCCTTTCCTGTAGCGTCATCGGTCTATTCTAGGGATACCCAAGCCACAGCAACACTGATGATGTAGTTCACGTGTTCCTCTGCTACCTCGTTTTCGAATTGTTGATATCGGAGGGAAACTTGGAAAGTTGTGAAATTTTGAAATCGAACGTCATTTTCAGCGTCAATATTCATCTTGAAGGTAAGGATATGAAAGTTTTTAAACTTTATACACATGTTTAATGTATATTTATGTATATATTGGCCAAGTTTGGGGAAAATCTATAGCAGAGAAGTACTTGTTTTTAGCCGAGGGAAAAACTATTTTCGCTCCGAGAAATGTCGATGTTGACAAATTCGAACGGTCACCCACTGTTTTATTTTACCATCAAAACCATGTTTAATTGTGCCATTAAGGCATCCAATATTAATGTTATTATATTTTAGCAAGTTATGGATTGTTGGTAACTCATGCAATAATACGGATTAGAGGATGATTGCCGATTTGTGATCGTTCTCAATCGTTGTTGTCACCAGCCCGGTGATCACGTGACCTGTTTTAGGCATCCTCATTGGCTATTCAGAAAGTGTTTACAAACAAACACGTGCATTTATGATTTAAGCTTGTTTGCTGCTAGATCTACAGAGGTTTCAATGCAATTCTGCTACATCAGTTGTTTTTTACTTAATGTTTTGACAGTAACTTAGTGTATTGAGTATTTGGTTATTTTACTTGATAGTGATTGTATATTTGATTGCAATTAGATTATTTAACTTAGCAGTCCTCTTTGTTTTTGTTGGCTGTTCAGCATATTGGTGCCAACACAAAAGGTAATTCAACACAAAAAGAAACCATTGTTACTCTAAATTGTAATTGAAACTACTTGTATGTCTTATATCAGGTTATTTAAGTGGTGGGTGTGATTATATATTAATTGATTAACTGTTACTCAATTAATACATAATCATTCCAACACGCGCACATCACATGCACACTTATAATAATATAAGTATAATATTGAATCTTGTTTTACTATCTGTAATCTGGATACTATTACATAGTAATTAATACATATTATACATTTTAATTTCAGAAGATGCCTCCAAAAAAGAAACGGAAGGCTCCTGCTGCTAAAGTTGGACTTGCTAGGCAGCATTTAACAGACAACTTCGCTACCTTGCCCTGTGTTGGTGAGGATATCCTGAATGGCCATGTGTTGTTTGTGTACATTGAACACGACCGTGTGATTTCGCGTACACTCACAGCTTTGAAGGATGTTGTTCCTGGGGATCTTTCATCTTATAAGTACCGGGTCCAGAAACTGTGTAAGACATTGGACAAGTACAGACATCTAACAGAAGGAAGTGAGTTTGTGAAGTTTGATGTGCTTTGCCGCGGAGTGTTTGTTCAACCTGGACCTGTTCCGTCGACATCGACCGGACCTGCACCGTTCGAACCTGCGCCGTCAACATCGACCGGAATAATTGTCATGTCATGTCTAAATAAGTTGGTTAATAAGAATTAATTTTGTGGAATACACTTTACATACTTATTTTGCTATCTCCAGTTTCTGTTTTTGTTTACTGAAAATGTCATTGAAATTGTTCAGGTGTCTGTGGCTAACTATGAATAGAATACATGTAAAACAATTGTCATGTTTGCATGTCTGTGTGTCTAAATAAGTCGGTTAATTAGTTATTCATGGAATAAGTAATTATGTTTAATTGTGGAATACAATTTACATACTTAATTTTGCTATCTCCAGTTTTTGTTTACTAAAAATGTCATTGAAATTGTTCAGCTGTCTATGACTAACTATGAATAGAATACATGTAAAACAACTGTCATGTTTGCATGTCCGTGTGTCTAAATAAGTCGGTTAATTAATTAAGTGTAATTGTGGAATACAATTTAAATACTTAATTTTTTATCTCCAGTTTCTCTACTGTCTAGTAGTGTTTCTTGTGTGTATGTCATTGAAATATATTAATTATGAATCATGTTTTAAAGAAATTTAAGAGTCCAGTAAGTTAGTTAATTAGTGATTCGGGAAGTAATTAATGATGTTTGATTGGAGAAATACTATGGACAGACACATTACTTTCCCATCACTTGTTTGTATGTTATTTTGTGGTGTGATCTCACTGAACATTTCATTAAAATATATGATGTATGAATGAATTTATAAAAAAAAATGATCTCATTGAATCGTTCGTTTGAGTAATTAATTATTAATCTAAGAACTTAATTAGCATCACAATGTAATTAAAACTACATAATTATAAATAGTTGTCCATAGGAATTATGCACTAAAATTTTTATCTTAATAATATTAATATTAAGAAAGTTGACATTTTGAAGTGCAAAAACTTGATTATTGGTCACACGTTTGCCAATGTTTTACTGTAAAACAAAGGGACGAAATTTATACATAATTTCCGACATTCAAATTGGCATAACTTTCTTAATATTCACCATAGTACAAATATATAAACACCATGTTAAAGGTATTTCCAAGCTCTTTCCAGTGATATCAGTTTTATTGATACAAAGTATTCTAAAAAAATTGTCATGTACCTACTGGTACCACACCTCGTGTGTCCAAATAAATTATACCACATATGAACAATTAAAGCACAACAGTATCCTATGGTTTTGCTCTTGCTGTGGGCTCCCAAACTATTCTAGATGTCTATTCTCAAGCAACATAACCACATCAAACCAATACTCAGTTCTGCAGTCTCTTCCAGACAGCAGTAACTACACAAATAGCATAGATGACCGAAACCCTACATTTGTACCTAATCCAGCAAATACATCTACCCCCGACTGAACAAACGTTAAAACAAAATCTAAACTAAAAGCCTTGCTTTGCTGATCAACTGCAACAGTGTCAAGAGCACAGCCAAAATATCCCAACTTCAAGCAACAATAAATTCAACAAACCATACTCTTCCTAGTGGAAACCAAACTTGATTTAAGCATCCCCACATATTCTTTTCTCCCCACAAACTATGAAGCAATCAGAAAAGACCGCAACACTCGTGGAGGTGGTGTTCTAATAGCACTGAGAAATGACATAATTGCAGACCCCCAAGATAAACTGAATACTACATGTGAAATAGTCTGGACTAAACTACACTTGTTTCATGTAAATACTTTTTCTCACACCTTCACATCTGGCACAACACAATTATGCCACGGCATGGACTATGCTGATTAACCACGTACTACGTCTACGTAGTCGTAGACGCAGAAGTAGATGTTCAACTTCAAGCACCAACATTGCAACAACTTTTGACATTCTGACTCTCAGCTCATTTCGACACAGGGTCGATATTTCCCCCCTCCTGTCAGTGCGATTGTGTGTATTTCTATTTATAACTTAAGTCTTATCATAAGGATTAATGTAGCATGATGGAAACACGAAATGTGACAATTGCCAATGACTGGCTGTAAACACGTGTCAGGCACGCGGCAAGTCGTGCGCGGATGACTTGTCATTTGCCGACATTTTTGACACTTCAAACTCAAAGGTAACAATTAAACAAATTCTTGACAACTCGTGGGCGTACATTTGAAAGCAAAGTAGTAGAGGATGTACCACTTACCACTTTGAAGTGCTGATACTATGCCTATAGTGTTTCCGGACATGTAAGACCGAACTCTGTTCAACCCACGATCATCCTTTCCTCTCCGGCTTCCAGGGTTGTAATGACGAGTGTGTGTCATTTACCGCGCAACTCTGTTGGTGCTGCTGCCATCTAACGGATAGTTAACACGCAATTGCAGTTGACAGTTATTTAGCGTTCAATTTAGACTGATATTGATTAGGACACTCGAAATCCACAAATTGTAAATGTTGTCATACTGTTATCTTAACACATTGTAAACACGAAGCAAATGGGTGCAATGTGGAACAGCAATTACTTTTGCATTTATATAAACAAAATTATAAAACATGCACAAATCTAATAACTAATTAATTTGACTTTAATCGAACTAGCATATTATTCTCAATATAATAATGAAATCGCGGTCTTCAAGTTTTACAATGAATATTTGCGATGGGATGGGTGTAAAATTATTAGAATATTGTTCATTTGGATGAAGGATATATGTGGACATATTTATAAATGCCAACTAATGTGTTGTAAGTTGTATTCAGCACCAATAATCTACAAACTGCCAACACACATATTTGGTGCTAAAATAATTGAGATTTGTTTAAAGTTAGTTAAAGATATTTTTGCAAAAAAATAATAAATGTGTTCTTGTAGATGTATAACATAATGTATACTGAATATAATCCTGCAAGAATTATTATATATTCGTTCACTCACGTACCCATTTGGCATGTTTACGCTGATCTCGACTCCACTGGGCTTTTGCTTACATCCGTATGCCCATGCAGACATTCAGGAACGTTACATGCATACTTAGCTATAATTACATATGTAAATATCATATGGTAATTGGGCTGCACTTTGCTCAGTTCGTAAAGTGAAAGAGTTTCAATAATGGTGCATAATGGCAATGCCCATTGGTTTAGTAAAACATTTGAAAACGTGTGGCGTGTACAGTGTGTATTAAACATACCCGAATTATATTATATGATCACAGTGCATATGCATTATATAATTACTAGAATTTAAATTATTTGAAAACAAAAGTATGGTATGTATTAAATATACATGAATTAATGTGGTGTATGTGCATTGCATACTTGGGTATGTGCAAAATTCCTATGACAATAAGAGCAACACTATTTTATCCGTGTGACAGTCACACAAAATATAACGTACACTGTGCACACTAATTGAGGCGTGTAGAGTCTTTTATATAGTTGGTTTGATTCTAGTAATGAAATAAATATACTGTAGGCATAGTTACTTATACACTACCCAAGTATGCAATCCACACACACCACATTAATTCATGTATATTTAATGCATACCGTATTTTTATTTCAAATAATTAAAATTCTAGTAATTTTATAATGCATGTGCACTGTGATCATGTAATATAATTCGGGTATGCTTAATACACATTGTACACACGTTTCCAAATGTTTTATTAAATAAATGGGCATTGCCATTGCGCCATTGCTGAGACTCTTTCACTTTATGAACTGAGCAAAGTGCATCCCAGTTACCATATGATATTTACATATTTAATTATAGCTAAGTATGCATGTGTACATTTCAAAAAGTCTGTATGGGCATACTGATGTAAGCAAAAGCCCAGTGGAGTCGAGCTCAGCAGTAAACATGCCAAATGGGTACGTGAGTGAACGGATATATCATAATTCGTGCAGGATTATATTCAGTATACATTATGTTCTACATCTACAAGAACTTTATTTTTTGCTAAAATATTTTAACTAACTTTAAACAAATCTCAATTATTTTAGCACCAAATTTGTGATTTGGCAGTTTGTAGATTATTTGTGCTGAATACAACTTACAACACATTAGTTGGCTAGCATTTATAAATATTTCCACATATATCCTTCTTCCAAATGAACAACATTCTAATAATTTTGCACCCATCCCATCGCAAATATTCATTGTAAAAATTGAAGACCACGATAACATTATTATATTGAGAATAATATGCTAGTTCGATTAAAGTCAAATTAATTAGTTATTTATTTTGTGCATGTTCTAGAATTATATTATATAAATGCGAAAGTAATTGCTGTTCCACATTGCACCTATCTGCTTCGTGTTTACAATGTGTTAAGATAACAGTGTGGCAACATTTACAATTTATGGATTTCGCAACTGTCCTAATCAATATCAATCTAAATTGAACGCTAAATAATATAATCTGAATGAACGTACGCATACGCAGGGCCCTACCTACCTGTTCATAAAATTAGTTTGTGTACGTATAGCCCTGCCTACCTGTTCGTAAAGTTAGTCTGTGTACGTATTATAGCCCCTTGCTAACGTATAACAAGCCCTGATGTCTCCCCGCGAAAAACAAAATGAAACGCACGTGACACATGTGTCAAACGCTCATTGCCCTAGCGACCAATCAAGCGCGCGCAGGGCGTGGCTTAAAAGCGCCTGTTAGCTTTTCATAAGTGAATCGCAAAGACGCTTCCCGAGTTCCATAGACTCGAGGCGCAACGCAGACTGGGTACGCGTAGGTTGAAACAGATTAAAAGTTAATAGTTACACATCGTAATGGTTGGGAATAACAATAGCAATAACTTAGAATAAAAATTATATTTTAAATATTCTGTTCCACTGGGTAAAGTTACACATCATCATAAACAGCCTCATAGGGGTCGGTGTGCAACTGCGGTCGGTGTACCGGTATGGAAGTAAGTTCCGGTCTGAAAGTAAGTTCCGGTTCCGTTTTGCATATTGCGCATGCTCGTGCAAGCGCAATACATCAAATGGGACCCGCGGTGGCCCACGTGACTTCATGTTACCCCGTGCCAGAAGTATGCGGTGAGTGAGTTACACCGTGGTGATCAACGTGACCTCAGGTGACCGATCAACTTTAACCCCTTGCTCGACGCACGTGGCGACTGAGTTGCATAATTAATCTTTTTTGTTGTTGCTGTAGCGACCGTTATTCCACCGACCTATACGCTCCCCTACGGTGCTGAACAGCGAGCGTACATTTGCGCGTGACCAGAGCTGAATAATTGGATTTGATCACTTGTCTGATTAAATGTTATAACAGACCATATTTGTAGAAATGTTTTATAGTAAACATTGCAGTATTATACAAAGGGCTACGTGGTTTTGATCTACGTAAATGAATGACTTTTTTGCATTTGATATTTTATTTAATAATACTATTTTGAACTGTTATGTCACACATAATTATACACGTTGACATGATAATACATTATTTTTTTACTTGTGCAATTCGTGATTGCAAGACTCATTTCCATAAGTGTATTATTAAAAAATAGCCGAGTTACGCAGAGTTGCGTTGGGAAGTACGAATTTGGAATCACCCCAATGGGCTTGCTAAACTGCATAAAAAATGTCAGTCCCATATTATGCAAAACTGATGGAGATAAGGCCATTTAAAAATTGTGACCCCACCCCGGACGAATGTTTGGGGAAAATATACATCTACAAACTACCCAAATGGGTCCCCTAGATCACACACGAAATTTCAACTCCATACATGACAAATTAATATAAATATGTGCCATTTAAAATAATGACCTCCCCGAGACCCCCACCCCCTGGATGTATTTCGAAAAGATCTACATTTACAAACTACCATAATGGGCCTGCTAGATCACATACAAAATGTCAGCTTCATAAATGCCAAACTAACAGATAAGTGTCATTAAAAAATTGTTACCCCCAAGATCCCCACCCCTGACGAATTTAAAAATATATAAATCTACAAACCACCCCTAATGGTCCACTAGATCACATACACAATTTAAGCTTCATGTCTAACTGGCGGAGATATGTGTCATTTAAACAATTACAAAACTAAGCGTTTCATTAGGGCAAACTATATAAATGGGTCACGCATACTTTCGGCAGACACCGTGTTTAAGCTGGCCGAAAGCAGGCGCTAACCCTTGGCATGTACACACGTATACCTAACACGCAAAACGGAACCGGAACTTGTTTTCAGACCGGAACTTACTTTCGACAGGTGTATATGCGGGCTGAAAGTAGGCGCTAACCTTTGATATATATAACCACATGCGCAATACGCAAAACGGAACCGGAACTTACTTTCAGACCGGAACTTACTTCCAGACCGGTACACTGACAACCTGCAGCCCGCGGGCCAACTGCGGGCTGCAGGTCTAAACGCGAGATAGTCGCAGCAACGAAGTGATCGCGGTCCATAGAGGTTGGACAAAAATGTTATCAAAAAAATTCTCCACCCGAATCCATCCATGGCAAAACCTCGTTTTCGGCGCAAATCCAAGATGACTGACATTATACGTCTAATAGTCAAATGGACTTAATTTAGGAACTAAGCAACATAGAAACACATTTGATATGTAATTTCCAACTAACTTTAGGATACCCATTCGTTTGTTGATACATTTGAGGTCGTTAGATGTCAATATCATGTATTAAGGTCAAGGTCAAGACAACATTTGCAGAGGTAAAGGTCATGCATTAATGTAAAGGTCAACGCAAAATTTGACTCTGAATTTGGCCAAAATGGTGTCAAAATAATGCAAGAGGGGAAGATAAACCTGGATGACGCACTCAAGAGCAGCACACTCGGCCACATCCAGGTTGCGCTTGATAATCAGCGTGCCTCAATGCAAACGCATGGAACCACCAAGCTGTGGATGCAGTAGCAGAGCATGGGCGTATATGAAGCTGGCCTCTGTATTTACAGTCTCTGTGTGATTTGCAGGCTTATCTTGCAGCTGCTGGGCACAATAACTACACAAAATCTCTTGCGCTATTCATCCCAAAATTGCTCACCCAAACGTATATGCAGCTTTCACGAAGGGTCTCTTCTCGGTCAGGAGAAGTGATGATGCATAATCATGTATATTTACAGATCTCATCATAGAGCAAGTTCTGATGGCTGGCATTAAGTCAACTGAGGGTCAAACGCACGGCAGTGGCTTCAACGAAAGTACTCTTCTCTTTCTTCTTCGATATAGCAGGGTTCTCTTCGAATACAAGAGATGGACATCGTGACTTGGCAGCACCATGCATCCGACGTGACATGTCCGATGTACAGACGTTGCTTCGGGTATTTGTTGAACGGGGATCATTCAACAAAACTCCAGAAATGTTTGTAAGGCTCTCAACACGTGTTAGGTCATTAAACAGCTTTATTCGTGCAGATGCATACATATGCCAAATCGTCGTGCTGTTTAGTTCCAGTGTCGCGGGTGGACTTAGTCAGTCCCAAATGCCATTAGCTCGTCGGCTAGATGACCGCATTAGTGGACGTATATCGTGTTTCAGGTCTACACTTACTTTATCTCTTCACAATGGCAGAGGAGTCAGTGAACGTGGACGATGCTCAACGTGTCAGAGAGAAGATCCCCACTCCCATGGTTGGTCACTCTGTGGCAAAGTAGGCACAAGTTCTCCCAGAAGAATCAAGTGAAGGCTCTGGCCTCAGTTGTCCATATCAAAACTGTTTCCGGGGGGGGGGTGTCGAGATGGATCCCCAGTGTCTACACCAGCGTCTTCTTGTTACGGGTGTCTGCGATATCCCTATATTTGATCTAATTAAATATGAGTTGTGCTCTTTCCCCCATCTCTCTTCGACAATCATATGTGCATGCGGACTGGGGACAAAACGGAGCTCATACACCATCTCCTGAAGCTTGCCCCTGCATGCATCGTCTCAGCCACGCTCGACAAGGGCTTGCAGTTTATTGTTGATGGGGGAGGTTTGCTCGACAAGTTATCTTGGCCCAAGCACTGCAGCTATGCTAAAGAGTTATTTGGTTAGATGTTCGCGCCCCTTAAGTTGAAAATTCAACAGATGGAGATTCGCCACGACGTCAATAAAAAATGAGAACTTGCAGATGCACCTGAGAGTCAGCGATGTCTGCTAGGTCTTACATCTGAAACGTTTGCTCCACAAACAAGCTAATTCCATGCCTCAGCTCGTGCACGCAACCCAGCCAGCGCACTTCGCAGTAGTATAGAAGTTCTTGAATTTTGCGCATTCGTCTCTGCCAGAAGACGCTTGAACTGAAGGTGTAAGCCATTAGCGCGAACGTCGTTCACGGTCTTCACGAAGGCGTTCAGTAGAATCTTTCCAATCAGCGGAACTATTACTTTTGTTCTTCCTCCCAGAGAAGGTGCGCCACCTAAACGTATATATTATATATCGTCATCCTGCGGGTCGCATTGTGTACAATCCTAGTTACAGAATATGTTTTCAAGTGATACTGTTAAGTGCTACACACATCATGTGTATCTGCAATTTCAGCTGCAGTGACATTCAATTCAGTTGCATTTCAATTTGCGTTACATGTCCATGTGTGGATGTTACAAGCATACGACAATAATTATTACACACGTAATATTTATCAATCTAAAGGTACGAACGTAGTAAATATACAAGTAACCAGTATAATGTATTATACATTTAAGTGTATTCAGTATTTCTTTTACACTGACTCAATGCAATTATAGGTCAAACTGCATTACATGTCATTATAAAAACATTACAAACATATGAAAACAAGTAAATAATAATAAAACTGGTGAGTTTCTTATGCACTTCAATTGTAGACATTACAGCAATACACGTAATAATTGCACACTAATTGTAACTCGGTCTGCTTTATACATCGAGACAGAAAATATTTAAACATTAACCTCACGAGGAACCGATAATTTCTAATTAATACTAAGTAAATAAATTAAATTAAACAAAATTAATATGAATTTTCGATGAATGACTTCTTTTTGAAACATTCAATGTACATATTAAAGAATGACAATTCAGGGGGGTGGAGACGCAACAAAGTCTTGATTTTGTCTCCATCCACTTGTACAATCGAATTGTTTTTGCACCAATATTTCTTGAATTTAGCTTCGTCAAAACGTCGATAATCCGCTTTAATGCGGGATTGTAACATTCTGATGAAAAGACACATGTTTCTTATTGTACGTTGCGTCATAGCGCTTGGCCCAAATACAATACTTGAGCAAATTAACCAATAGTAAAAGTAGTTCATTAAAGTGAGAGATTCCATGTTTGTTCAATACATTAAATAGAACCATTTTCTGAGTTATGCAGACAGCGCAACCAGTTAATTATTTCAATACGAATTCAACATACGCCCAACAACTTGTTACCGTGGAACACTCACAAAATAAATGAGAAAAAGAGTCAATTGTCCTATTACAAAGGTTCCATTTAGCATTCTTGAAAAGGTTAAAGTTTGTATTGTGTCATCAACGCTTGATGCGCTATTCGCCATGTCACATCTCTGTAACGAGGATCAACAAACGAACATTGTATATTCTCCCAGGTAACGCTAAAATCAAGTGTAGGAAAAATCGACAGCACCTTTGGTGGGTTTACCTTAACCAACTTGTTATATATATAAATTTTGTAGTAACAGATTCAGTTCCGCAAAAGGACGGGCATTCTCTTAGAAACATCCAGAAAACATTCATAACTTCACAGTAAAATCTCGGCGCTGTTTCCGAGCAGCTAGAGAGGAATTGTTTTTCCGGAGTTGCGTTCCTATCCAGTAACTTGTAAAAAAAGTCCACTTAGCTTCGCTACCGTTAACTAATTGTATAACATGTTTGATTAATAACCCGTTCATTTTTGTACGAATATTAACAATATTCAACTCTCCGTTATTAAAACTATTTTGTTATGTCTCTCTCTTAATTAACTCTGTCTTGTTATTCCACAGGAAGGAGAACAGCATCTCATTCATTTGTGTCTCCGCATTCTCAGCCATTATCAGTAAACTGCCAATGTACCAAATTGACTTACAAATAACGGTGTGCAAAATGATGCTTCTGCCTTTAAAAGACAAATCTCTCTGACAGAACAAATTAAGATTGATTTCTTTAGTGAAACTATGATATACAGACATATCTAGTCAAATTGTTATAAATGGGTTCATTAACAATTGTTTTCCTGTGAAACGAAGTGTGCGACAAGGTTGCAGCTTATCTCCTCTGCTATATATATTATGTATGGAACCATTTGTGAATCGTGTACGCAGTGATCCTATGATTAAAGGAATCTCTCTACCAGGAACAGTGAATGAGGTAAAAATTTCACAATGTGCAGATGATACCAATCTAATTGTAACACATAACAATTCTGTAAGAAAAATACTTATGCTATTAGAACTATTCGAATTAGTATCAGGGGCCAAACTCGTGGCGGGGAAATGGAGAAACAGACGAGACCAGGCTTTCGGTTTAAATTGGTCAAGAGAAGTGAAGAAACTATATGGGGTTTACCTTGGATGAGAAGTTTCTGAGAATACTAATTGGACAAAGTTCCTTTCATCTTTTCAAAAAAATATTAATTTGTTCTGCCAGAGAGATCTGTCTTTTAAAGGCAGAAGCATCATTTTGCATTCCGTTATTTGTAACTCAATTTGGTACATTGGCAGTTTACTGATAATGCCTGAGAAAATGGAGACACAATTGAATAAGATGCTGTTCTCCTTCCTGTGGAATAACAAGACAGAGCTAATTAAGAGCGAGAGAGAGACATTGCAAAATAGCTTTAATAACGGAGGGCTGAATATTGTTAATATTCGTACCAAATTGAACGCGTTATTTGTTAAACATGCTATACAATTAGTTAAAGGTAGCGAAGCTAAGTGGATTTTTTTGCAAGTTACTGGATAGGAATGCAACTCCGGAAATACAATTCCTCTCTAGCTGCTCGGAAACAGCGCCGAGATTCTAAACAATGGACTCACTGGGCAAGTATGGTGGTGCCAAGTGCACACGAACCTTGAATTGGCTCTGTCTGCCGACCGCACCTAGAAAACCACACCCTTAACATTAAGCTGGCCGGCAGACAACATCTTCTTTTTCCCCTCCTCTATCTTTAGCACGATATGCCATTCCGTATTCTTAGACAGAGGCCCAAAGGACAACACATTATCTTTGACACTACCAAGAATTGTTTGCAAAGACGCAAAGAAATCTTCTCGAAAGTAAAAATGACGTTCACGTGGTCCTGACAGAATTAGTGATCTCCTCTTCACCGATGGCCAATTTTTTCCGAGACCTGACGATTCCGCCATCGTCACCATTCACTTGCTATACCTTGTAATACCTGCAACACTCCAACAATTCGAAAGATTTTTTTTTTTGTGTGTGAATGTTTATTCGCATATAGTACATATTATATTTACAAATAAAGGTTGTACATATAATACGGATAAAACATTATTAAACTTATAGTAAAAGCTTATGTATACGTTTTCATTGTATAAGAATATTTAACCAGTTTGAATGATATTATTATTATTATTTTTTTCAACACTGAAGCTTAAGATCGCCTGCTCTAACCGTTTGAGTTGAAACCAAAGCTATAAATTGCTGGGTAAGGGTAATTACTTTTGTTGAGAAATGACGCGATATATATTTATCCTTTCCCATAATGATTTTGGACGTACGGGATATTATCTCCCTCCATTGGTCCTAACAATGACAATAAGGGATGAATCATAGTATATAACGTGATGGTGCTTACGGGTTTATTACGACCGCGCCAGTGGCCAAGAAGAACTTGTGGAGGTAGACCCTTCTACAAGGTTCCACCTCACAAGCTCCAATACAAGTTTGTAGAAAGGCTGCACGGACTGTAAGTGGTGACTCCCACTCTATTGGTCCTGGATGATGTTATGACATTATGTTGTACAGGAATATCGGATGTATCCTACCGCGTCAAACTCAAAGCCCATATAGTATGAGTACCAAACCACCATGTTCGAGTATTGGAAATGACCAAACGGGTAGTGCTGGAAATATGTGACTTTTTGTACAACAAACAAACATTAGTGTTCGCAGTTTAAGGTAGAAAGAAATGCTGGCAGGCATTTTAAATAAATGTTTGTTTGTTTCCGGATCCTGCAAGTCCAGACGACTTGAAAAGTGCCGTGTAGTTAAGACAGTCTTTTTGTATGACGTGCTTGGGTGTCACTGTGCGTCGTGCTGCCCGTTCCGTGCAGACGACTGTGTTCAGTGTTACGTAACGAGCGATCTGGTGCGTGACACGTTCTGTTATTGTTCACTGTATTGTCGTTCCGCTCGTGCGCCACATCAATCTGATATGTCCACGATGTCGGTTGTTCTCCAGTTGGGGTAGTTTCTCTGGGCGTCTCACTGGCTTTTCGTTTTACTGAAACACTTCGTTAAGACTGCTATAAAAATTATTATGACCTTTTTTTTCTCAATATCATGTGAACTGAAAAGTAACGAAGGTCGTCTTTGGGTAATGCATTTACGGTGGATGTAGCCGCAACAAAATTTTAATGTTATCGTTATCCATGTAAGCTACGTTACTATTTCTACACCAGTATTTTCCTAAAAGTTCTCTGTCGAATCGGAGGCAATCTGTTTTAATTCGCGATTCTAAACATCTAATAAAGAGACGTCTTATACACAGGGTTGTCACCTTCTTTTTGTCATACTTTACTTCATTCCTCTTTGTCCATATGCAATACTTATGTAAGTTCACCAAGAACAGCAGCATTTCGTTAAATTGTGGGACATTCATTTTTTGGAAAAGATTGAATACTACAAGGTTTTCGTCTATGTGAAAAGTAATACCTGTCAAACTTTCAAAAACAGTTTCGACGAAAGTCCAATTTTCTTGCACTAAGGTACATCTAAAAAATAGATGAGTGAAAGACTCCTCTTTTCGCATACATATATTACACTTGGGTGTTTTACTAAGTTTGAAGGTGTGCAATTTTAATTGTGTCATCAATGCTTGGTGTGCAATTCTCCATGCTAAATCTCTATATTTTGGATTTACGAATTGACAGTGGACATTCTTCCAGACCAGTTCAAATTCAATTGACGGGAAAATGAATCCGACATATGGTGGGTGCACTTTCATTAATTTATTATATATAATCTTTGTAGTTACTATTTCCGTTCCACTGTAATTGGGAAAATCTTCAACGAACCTGTGGAAACACTTTAAGGCATCTCTGTAGAACGTGGGGGCTGACTCTGAATTTGGTTTAGTCATATCTGCTAGAGAGGAATTATATTTTCGTAGTCGCAGCCCTATCCAATACCGTGCAAGAAAAATCCATTTTGCCTGACTCCCTTTTATTAATGTCAGCACGTGTTTAATTAATAATGCATTCAATTTAATACGTATGTTTACTACATTCATCCCTCCTTCAAAGAAACTGTTATGCATTGTCTTTCTGTTAACCATTTCTACTTTGTTTTTCCATATGAATGAAAACAATAGTTTGTTTAAACGAGTTTCCACGTATGCAGGCATAAATAATACACTTCCTGTATACCAAATGGAATTACAGATAACCGTATGTAAGATAACGCTTCTACCTTTAAATGTCAAGTCTCTGTTACTAAATAAATTTACAGTTTTTTCAATTTTCGAAGCAATTTTTCCCCAGTTGTTACTTTCAGCGTGGTCTGACCCTAAATAAATCCCATATAACTTCTTAAGTTCACTCGACCATTTTAAACCAAAAGGCTGGTCTTTTCTATCTCTCCATTTACCCAACCATGTTCCAAATGTTTTTTGTTTGTTTAATTTCGCTGCTGAAACCAACTCATATAATTCTATTAGCATTAGTGTTTTCCTGATAGAACTGTCGTTCGTTACAAATAAAGTTGTATCATCGGCATACAGTGATATTTTTGCCTCCTCACGTTACGTATGCGATGAGCAAAGGGTTCTATACATAGCACATACAACAAAGGTGACAGGCTGCATCCCTGTCGGACACTACACTGAACTGGTAACGACTCTGTAATGAATCCGTTTACTAATATTTGACTTGACACATCTGCATATAATAGTTTAACCAAAGAAATAAATTGAGGTCCAAACCCAAAGGCTTCTAGTACAGTAAATAAATATGTATGCGATACTCTATCAAACGCTTTAGATTGATCTAATGATATAATGGCACCTGCCATATTTGTCCCTTTGTTATATTCTATAAGATTTCGAATCAGATGTATGTTATCTTGGATGGTACACCCTGGAATTGAACACGTTTGGTCTGGATGTACTATTTCATCAATTACTGTCTTTAATCTTGCAGTAAGAGCTTTGGAGACAATTTTATAGTCGCAATTTAATAAGGAAATCGGACGCCAATTTGTCAAAAGTTCTGCGTTTTCTTTGTCTTTACATATTAATGTTATTATACACTGTCTTTGGGAGGGTGGAAGTTTCCCCTCTAGCCAACAACGATTTATCAGATTTACAAACAATTTACCAATGTAAGGAAAGGCGAATGTATAAAATTCTTTCGGTAATCCATCCGGTCCGGGGGATTTATTATTCTCCATTAGTTTTATTGCTTTCTTACATTCTTCCAACGTAATTTGTCCTTCACAGTTTTGTGAACTCTCTTCACTCAGTTTTGGAATGTCTTTAAGAAAATAGTCGTTTAGAGAAGCGTCAGTATATTTTCGGCTGTACAGTTTTTCATAATACTGTCTACATTCTTCTTTTATTTCATCATTTGTAGTAAGTATTTCTCCTTTATCATTTTTTAAAACTTTAATATATTTATCTGTGGCCGCCCTTTTTTCTTTGCATAAGAAGAAACGTGTAGGTTTTTCGTCATTTTCTAAGTATTTGACTTTGGATCTTATTTTTGAACCTTCTAACAATGTATTATTAATGGAATCTACTAAGTTTTGTGCTTCTTTAATTTGGTTTTGTAAATCTTGTGACATTTCGTGTTTATTTCCGAGTCGGTTTAGTCTTTTTAATTTCAGTTTTGCTTCTTGTAATTCAGAGTGCTTAACTCGTGATAAGCGGATAGAGTGGGACATTATTAACCGCCGGAATTGTATTTTGCATTCGTCCCACCACTCACTATTTTGTTCAATACTTGATTCTAAAGTTCCCCATAAATATTGGAAATCAGTTTGGAAGTATGGATCTTCTAAAACTTTTGTATTGCATTTTCTAAAGGCATCTTGTAATTTATATTTATTACAAATAGGTAACAACACATTACGACCCCGAGCTCCGTTCATGTCATTCCCTCCACGTTTATCCAATTTAAGATCAATCACACAGTTAAAATCTCCTCCTAATATTATGGGAAATTTCGCATCTAAAAACTGTTTAAAACAAGTAAAAAATTCTTTACGTTTGACTATATTTGTTGGAGCGTAAATATTTATCAATTGTACGGTTTGGTCGTTAATAGTTACCAGCAAACATAAAATTCGTCCTTCTGTGTCTCTTTCAATTGATTTAATTTCGAATTTTAAACTCGTTCTGAACCAAATAGCTACCCCTTTTGAATTTGATGTTCCAAATGACCAGTATATCTTCCCTCCCCATTGTCGTTCCCAATGTTTACCAAAGAAGTTATTACAACAATGGGTTTCTTGTAATAAACAAATGTCAACTTTGTTGGTCTTTAAATAATGGATAATGTTTTCTCTCTTCCGAAAATCATTTAGTCCTCTGCAATTTAGAGACGAAACTCGTATTTTGTTATTCATTAAGGGTATTTCCTTGTTAAATTCCTCTCATTATACTGCACATTTTTCTTGCACGAAGCACGTGGTTCAGAGTCGGATCCGTCTGTCTCCGAACTCACTTCTTCCTCCACTATCACGAGCCTCTCCAAAGGAAAAATGCCGCAGACAACAGAGTAGTGACACTTTTCTCATCTACTCTCTTTCGTTTTCATCTCACTTCAACCCAATTTTGCTCCTCCCCCTCAGCCTGCACATTTCCCGTGTCACTGTCCGAAAACATGTCTTCTGACTCGGGACCCGTAGGACTCCCCATCGTGACATCCTCTCCCTTATCCGACTGCAGCACCGCGTCTACGTCTGGCGCTACTTCACAGTCTATCGCATTCTTTTGTTTTTCGTCTATTTCCAGTGCAACGTTATGTAACTCAAAGTCGGCAACGTCGTCAACACCTACTAGCACCGAAACACTCCTCTCGTCGGCTGTCACTGCTGCTTCTATCTCTCCTATCTCTACATTCACCGTCACTCGTTCATCTTTCTCAGTCACGGTATTCTCCCCCTCCACCACTGCTTTCTGTGACCCCTCTACAGTTTCTTCCTCTACCACCGCCACGACGACCTCCTCTGTCCTCTCTACCACCGCCACTACAACCTCCTCTGTCCCTTCTACCACTCCATTCTCTGTCACTTCTACAGCTCTACTGTCAGTCTCCTCCAAGACCGTCACTGCAGCCCCCTTTTCCACTCTTTCATCCTGTAACTCGTCATATGATTCTTCCATGTCTTTCCCCGTCACCGGTACACTGTCCTCTCCTAGCTGACTAGCCACTCCCGCATACGTACCTGCGGTGGCTGTGGAACAGTCCTCGGTAGAATGGCCATGTCTGCAGTATGGGGTGACACAATCCCGTCTGAATGATGTGATGACTCGTTGGAGATTTGTTCTGCAATAACAATATGTATTCATCACAGAAATGGTGACATTTGAAGTCTACGACAGTTGCGAATGTCCGACGCTTACATTTCTGGCTGGCGCGTGACGTGTAGGGTTTACGTCAGTGACAACCTTAAACGTGCATATGTACTTAATGTGGTCAATCGTGCGTTTTTTGACAATGAAAGCAAGAGAGTGTGCAAATTTGACTAATTGGATGTTTACTGTCGAGAAGCTTGTTCGCGTTAGCGACAACAAAACGCTACGTCGTTACAAAAGAAAGCACAATATTTGCGTAATGTTATTTCACAAAGCGTGACAAACCAGTTGCGTGTGGCAATGCCGAATCGTTCGCACAGTTTGGCGATCGAACGATTCTACTCGTGGCTGGTATAGTGTGTGTTCTGCAGTGTAATCCAAGCGAGATGGTCAGAAGCTCGCTTCTGTATAGAATAGTAGCTGCGCCGTAAATGCGAGCTGAGAAACACCATTGATAGATTCTTGGAAACGTGCATATTCAAACAGGATTTCAAAACTTATCCGGGATGATTGTTTCTTTTGAAAATATCAACAAAACGCAATTGTAAGGAAACTAGCTGAAACGCGTATCGAAAGTCATTTCCTCCAAGTAGCCGGGATGGGAGAGCAGAAGGTAGTTCACACGAGGGAAAACTATTGCGTTTCCTGTGCTAAATATATATTTCTTAACATTTAGGCAACACATGACACGTTAGTTTCCAGTAAGAAACTCGTAAAAACTGCATACCGTTTTCGAGAAAGAATCCCACACAAACATAGTACCCGTCGATTTCGAACTGGCATGGAGATTATCTTTGAAATGCTTCTGCGTTCTAAAAAATTGTCACTATGGAGATTCGCAAAAGATCAGCGTCTATTAATTATGATTAGTCCCCAGTGAAAGACTAAATTTATTGCAGTAGTACATCGAAAATTAACTGTACCAATTTATTCCACAACTAATTACTTGAAAGAAATTCACACCACACACCCAATCCTCATGTTCCCAGGGATTCTATATGTACGTAATGGCGGTCCGATCTTTGATGATATGGAATCAAGGCAGCTATTCAATACGGAACATTACGTAGGTCTAAGGTGTCTTCCAAATACTCGGAAACGGCTAATACAATAACACACGCGAATTAAGCAGGTGGAGTTATTTTTGTGTTTGAATTACCCTAACCGAAGTCAGGGTTCGAAAAATTAGTCTATAGACTCATTGTAATGTTCCTCTCCACGGAAATCTTTAGTAAATTTTTTTTTTTTCTTTAAATGTTTATTCACATTATTGTACATATATTTACAGTATAAAAGTTGTATCAATAATTGAACAAAACCAACGAAGAAAATATGCTGTGTACAATCACCTGGTTTTCCCGGTTGTTGACTTTTTGAAATGGACGTATGCTCCCAATCGGGCTTACAAACCATATAAATCGCTTGTTATATTTACAACTAATTTACGAGAAAAATCATTAATTTTGAAACAAATCTCGGCACGGTATATGTTTATCCTTTACCTGCAGTGGTATGCGGACTTGCAGGAGTTTACCTCCCCATAGATCCTTACAATGATGAAGAGGATGAAAACAGTATTGAACGATGTAGCTTACGGGCTTTTTATGGCCGCGCCAGTAGGCAGAGTGCTGAACCGGTGGGGGCAAACCCCCCTATAGGGTTCTACCCACACCTGCCCTAACACAATGATATGAGGTGGTTATGATACAGGTTACAGGATGTATCCTACCACGCCGAAAATTGTAATTTTTGTGTATATATAAAACACAAGCGTACGCACCATGCCCACGCAAGTATATATATGCGTACATAGCAGGTGATATTCCTGTAGACCAAAACCATTTCAGAAATATTCTTCAAAAAGCATATCCCTAATGGCTTCTAACACAACAGGCCTTATATGATGTATGTATCACCCTTCTGTAAACAACAAGTAATGTCCACTGTAAGATAGTACGAAGTAATAGTGTCTACAATTCAATCGTGGTCATGTTCGTCCAATGTTCATAACGATCTCCAATTGGAGCAATAGTCAACATACTTGACTGATTGTTACTTCATGAAAACTGGTGCTATAATGTGACAGGAAATATGTGAATAAATGTGTAAATTCACATGTCACTATATAATGTGATCAAGTGTCAGATTATAGTAAATTAACGTTCACTGTGTGCACATCACTCTATATGATATACAATATACATTGTAAACACTGTGTGCGTTGACAGTTCCGGTCAGATTGTGCTCGCTGACGCGTAACGAGCACTCTAAGGCGCGAGTCTGTCGAGGAGCTGTCCGGGGTGAAAACATGTTGTTCGGAACGATAGGGCTGGGGTGTCTCCAAACGCTGACGCACTTCAAGAGCACCCACGGTCGTTACGTAACGGTGTACGGCTGTGTCGAAGTCGCTTCACGAACTGTCCCGTTCAGTATATACCACGGCACGACTGTATCGAAGGCGGTTCACGAACTGCCCCGTTCAGTATGTAACAGGCACAACTGTTTTGTCGAAGGCACTTCACGAAATATCCTCGATCGGTACTAGGCACGACTGTGTTGAAGACACTTCACGAACTGTCCCGTTCAGTATCTAACTGGGCACGATTTTGTCGAAGGCGCTTCACGAACTGTCTCGTTCAGTATGTAACACAGCACGACTGTGTCGAAGACGCTTCTCGAACTGTCCCGTTCAGTATCTAAATGGGCACGATTTTGTCGAAGGCGCTTCACGGCCTATCCCCGATCGGTACTAAGCACTACTGTGCCGAAAGCCTGTCACTCATGTCAATGTTCAAGCATACTAAATATACAGGGAACCATTATTATGCATTTTGTTATGCGGTATTTCTTCCACCCTGACTAAATACAATTATAATCCAACTACATTACATATCATTATCAAAACATTACAAACTTATGAACCCAAGTAAATAATAGTAATACTGGTGAGTTTCTTATACACTCCAAACTGTAGGCATTACAGAAACACACGTAATAATTGTACACTAATCTCCTTTATACATCGAGATAGAATATATAACCATTATCCTCACGAGGAACCGATAATTTCTAATTAGATGCTAAATAATTAAATAATTTTAAATCAAGCAAAACACAGGTAAATGTATGTATATACATACACACACACATACATATACATATATATATATACATACACACATACATATCCACGTACATATTAAATGATAACAATTCAAGGTGGATGGAGGCGCAACAAAATCTTGATTTTGTCTCCATCCACTTGTACTATCGAATTATTCCTGCACCAATATTTCTTAAATTTAGCTTGGTCAAAGCGTTGATAATCTGCTTTAATTCGAGACTGTAACATTCTAATAAAGAGACCTTTTATACCTAGAGCGGACACATGTTTCTTATTGTATTTTACGTCATTGCGCTTGGCCCAAATACAAGACTTGAGCAAATTAACCAATAATAAAAGTAGTTCATTAAAGTGAGAAGTTCCATGTTTATCAAACACGTTAAATAATACAGTTTTCTGAGTTATGCAGACAGCGCAACCAGTTAATTCTTTCAATACAAATTCAACATACGCCCAACAACTTGTTACCATGGAACACTCACAAAATAAATGAGAAAAAGATTCAATTTTCTTGTTACAAAGGTTGCATTTAGAATTTCTGCTAAGATTAAAAGTATACAATTTGTATTGGGTCATTAACGCTTGATGCGCTATTCGCCATGCCACATCTCTATAGCGAGGATCTACAAACGAACATTGTATATTTTCCCAGGTAACACTGAAATCAATCGTTGGAAACATCGACACCACTTTTGGTGGGTGAACCTTAAACAATTTGATATATATAAATTTCGTAGTGACAGATTCAGTTCCACAAAAGGACGGACATTCTCTGAGGAACATCCGAAAAGCATTCATAACATTACAATAGAATTTCGGCACAGTTTCCGAGTGTGGCCTCGTTAGAGCGGCTAGAGAAGAATTGTATTTCCGGAGTTGCATTCCTATCCAGTAACTTGCAAAAAGTCCACTTAGCTTCGCTACCTTTAACTAGTTGTAAAACATGTTTAATTAATAACGCATTCAATTTGACTCGTATATTAACTATATTCAAACCTCCATTTTTAAAGCTGTTTTGCAATGTCTCTCTCTTAATTAACTCCGTCTTATTATTCCATAGGAAAGAAAACAGCATCTTATTCAATTTTTTCTCCACATTCTCAGGCATTACGAGTAAACTACCAATATACCATATGGAGTTGCAGATAACGGTGTGCAAAATTATGCTCCTGCCTTTAAATGACAAATCTCTTTGACAAAACAAATTAATATTCTTTTGAAATCTTGAAAGGATTTTTATCCAATTAGTCTTTTCTGAAGATTCAGATCCAAGGTAAACCCCACATAATTTCTTCACTTCGGTGGACCAATTTAAACCAAAAGGCTGATCTTGTCTGCTTTTCCATTTTCCCAACCATGTTCCAAATGTTTTCTGTTTATTAAGTTTGGCTCCTGATGCTAATTCAAATAATTCTACTACCATAAGTATTTTCCTAACTGAACTATTATCTGTGACAAATAAATTCGTGTCATCTGCATATTGTGAAATTTTTACTTGTTCCACCGTTCCAGGTAGAGGAATTCCTTTAATCATAGGGTCACTTCGAACACGGTGTGCAAATGGTTCCATACATAGAACATATAGTAGAGGAGATAAGCTACAACCTTGTCGCACACTTCTTTTTACTGGAAACGAATTGGTAATAAACCCATTTACCAAAATTTTACTAGAGATGTCTGTGTATAAGAGTTTAACTAAAGATATAAACTCTGGTCCTAAACCAAATGCATGTAGTACATTAAACAAGTATGCATGCGAAACCCTATCAAAAGCCTTAGACTGGTCTAAGGAAATAATTGCAGCGGCCATATTTTTATTATTTGTATATTCAATTAAATTCCGTATCAGGTGAACATTGTCTTGTATAGACCGACCTGGGATAGAACAAGTTTGATCACTACTAACAATGTCTCCTAAAATTATCCTTAATCGCATTGTTAGAACTTTTGAAAGAATTTTATAATCAACATTTAGTAAAGAGATAGGCCTCCAGTTCTTCAATTTATCAGGATTGTCTTTATCTTTACATATAAGAGTTATGAGTCCTTGTCTTTGAGAAGAGGGTAACTTCTCCTCTTGCCAGCATCTATTCAGTAATTTAGTGTAAGCCTCTCCAATATACGGCATGGCAAAAGTATAAAATTCTTTAGGTAACCCATCTAATCCTGGAGTTTTGTAATTTGACATCTTTCCCAAAGCATTCTTAATTTCTTCTAATGTAATCGATCCTTCACATTGTACTGCTGTTTCAATATTTACTGTCGGCAAATCTTTCAAAAAATAATCATTTAAAGAATCATCAATCGGTTCAGATTTATAAAGGTCTTTGTAGAAATTTAAACATTCTTCTTTAATTTCTTCATTTGCTGTAATTACCTCCCCTGTTTCCCTAGTCAGCTTCTTAATGAATTTAGACTCAGCAGATTGTTTTTCCTTTCGTAGAAAATATCTGGTTGGTTTCTCATCCAATTCAAGATGTTGCACTTTGGCTCTAATTTTTGACCCTTCTGCTCTTTCAGTATACAAATTATTAATAACCTCACGAGCGTCAGATATTTGATCTTCTATGTTGTCTGGTGGGTTCGTGTCTTGAATTAGCTTTGTTAAATTTTGAAAATTCCAATTTGCCATCTTTTGTTTTTCTTTATAAATTCTTCCTAATCTCACAGAATGTGCAATAATTAACTGTTTAAACTCACCTTTGCACTTTTCCCACCAGTCAGAGCTTTGGTCAGTTTCTTCTGCCAATGTTTCCCACAGGACAGCAAAGTCAGCTTGAAAGTGTTCATCCTTTAAAATCTTTACATTACATTTCCAATAATTTGGCCCAAATGTAGGCTTATCAGAAACATCCATTTTAATAACCATTCTAACTAAACTGTGATCAGTGATAACATAAGGAATATCAATGTGTTCTACAGAAACTGTGTCTTGTAAGAGAGAGTTGGATACATAAAATCGATCAAGTCTACAAAAAATTGTATTTAACGAATTCCTCCAAGTATATTCTTTCTTCCCCGGATATAATCTCCGGAATGGGTCAACTAAATTAAAGTCATCACAAACAGATTTAAGAACTCTACTTCTTGTTTCACCGTAACTATCAATTCCTCCACTTTTATCAAATTCACTGTCTAATACACAGTTAAAATCTCCTCCCAGTATTATAGGATATTGACCTTGTATATGATTTGCAAAAGTAGAAAATAAATTATTTCGATCTATATTAATTACTGGAGCATATATAACTGCTAATCTTATAAATTGTTCGCCAAATTTCACTAATAAGGATAATATTCTACCGTCATTATCTCTAGAGACGGAAACAGTTTTAAAAGACAAACCAGGTCTAAACCAAATCCCTACCCCTCGCGTCCTATTATTGCCGAAAGACCAATAACAGTTCCCACCCCATTCATGTCTCCAAGAATTCCCAATAAATTTTCCATTACAATGTGTTTCTTGAAGGTAACATATATCAATTTGTTTCTCTCTTAAATATTTTATAATAAATTCTCTTTTACGCCAGTCCCGTAACCCTCTACAATTTATACTGGCAACATTTAATTTGGCAGTCATTTAGGTAAAAAGAACAAATTTCACATTTTATACAGGTTTGCTGCTAGCAGCACATTTTTTTTTTGTCTGATTTTTCTCAGAGTTTGAATTGGATTCCTCCACAATAATCAGCCTACCATGTGGGGGTGAAGCCGGGGAAGGTGGGGGAGAGTCCTCTGACTTTGCAGCCATCTCCCCCCTCTTCCGTTTCTGCGCACTTTTTCGTTTTGACGCTGTTTTCCACGACTGGGGCCGCCCCTCACCATCAGACTCCATATCCTCCGATTCGGAGAACATGTCGTCCGACACCGTAGCGCGGCCCAACACCGAGGACTTCTCCTCTGTCTCCCCCCCCTCGTGAACCTTATTGTCGTCTCTGTCCATAGACACCATCTCAGATATGACCATTACCTCTGACGACGTCACCAAAGTCCCCGACGACGTCGCCTCTGCCTCCGCCTCTGACGTCTCCGTCGTCGTCTCCTCCGATTCCGTCGTCGTCGTCTCCTCCGACGTCCCCTCCGACGTCCCCTCCGACATTCCCTCCGACGTCACTTCCGACGTCACTTCCGACGTCACCTCCGCTTCTGACATCACCGACGTCTCTACCTCCGACGTCCCCTCCGCGGCCACTGTTGTCATTATCGCAGCCGTCTTTGTCGCCGAAATCTCTACCGTCGTCACCGCCACCTTCGTCTTTTCCTTCGTCACGTCCGTTGTCACCGTCATCTCCGTTGTCACCGTCTTATCTGTTACGTCTTCCGTCTGCTCTACAGCCGTCTCCTCATCCATGTCATGCAATTGTTCCTCACCTGTCTGCCCCCTCAGTGCTCCTGCGTATGACCCCTCCGCCGAACAGTCTTCCGTGGCGTGACCATACTGACCATGATGTCTGCAATACGGGGTTTTACACTCCCGGCGATAGTGCCCTTCCTTCCTGCAACGCAGACACAGTGGCTTCCGACCCGTGACGGTCAACAGCACCTCACACTTTTCTCCTGTGCGGTCACTGACGAAGGGGACAATATGTGGTAACTTTTCCTTATCCCCCGTCATTATAACACTTCGAACTCCCGTACAGACCCCCGCAAACCCCTTTGCAACCGACTTCTCAAACACTAACGACTGAACTTTCCCATACTGTTCCAGTTTGTTAACAATGGTCTCACTGGGCAAGTATGGTGGTGCCCAGTGCACACGCACCTTGAATTGGCTCTTGTCTGCCGACCGCACCCAGAAAGCCACACCCTTAACTTTAAGCTGGCCGGCAGACAACAACTTGTTTTTCCCCTCCTCAGTCTTCAGCACGATATGCCATTCCGTATTCTTAGACAGAGGCCCAAAGGACAACACATTATCTTTGACACTACCAAGAATTGTTTGCAAAGACGCAAAGAAATCTTCTCGAAAGTAAAAATTACCTTCACGTGGTCCTGACAGAATTAGTGTTCTCTTCTTCACCGATGCCCAATCTTGTCCGAGACCTGACGATTCCGCCATCGTCACCATTCACCTGCTACACCTTGTAATACCTGCAACACTCCAACAATTCGAAAGATTTATGCGTGGGCTGAAGAGAAACCAGAGTACTTGTACTTCGGTGCGTGAAGCAAACATAGTACCCGTCGATTTCGAACTGGCATGGAGATTATCTTTGAAATGCTTGTGCGTTCTAAAAAATTGTCACTATGGAGATTCGCAAACGATCAGCGTCTATTAATTATGATTAATCCCCAGTGAAAGACTTAATTTATTGCAGTAGTACATCGAAAATTAACTGTACCAATTTATTCCACAACTAATTACTTGAAAGAAATTCATACCACACACCCAATCCTCATGTTCCCAGGGATTCTATATGTACGTAATGGCGGTCCAATCTTTGATGATGTGGAATCAAGGCAGCTATTCAATACGGAACATTACGTAGGTATAAGGTGGCTTCCAAATACTCGGAAACGGCTAATACAATAACACACGCGAATTAAGCAGGTGGAGTTATTGTTGTGTTTGAATTACCCTAACCGAAGTCAGGGTTCGAAAAATTAGTCTATAGACTCATTGTAATGTTCCTCTCCACGGAAATCTTTAGTAAAAGGCGAAAGATTTATGCGTGGGCTGAAGAGAAACCAGAGTACTTGTACCTCGGTGCGTGAAGCAAGCGCTATGAAAAAGGTCGGCATAGAAAATGGTGCCTCTAACGGCGCACACACGGCTGAGAGACAGGGCTAGAAATTAATCACTTCGAAAACAGACTACCGTTTGATAAACATCAGGTCTCTGTTCGATCATGAAGTGTTATAATCGACATATAATAAGTGACATTATGATTGTAAGCAGCTGTGGACTGGTCACCCTAAAGGAATAAGAACTACGGATTAATTAATTTCCTACTTGACCGATAGGGGCAGCAAAGTCGCAATTCTTTTGGAGACGACCGTCACCAAACGGTATCGATTCACCTTTGGCCACCGTATGAGTACCCGATGACGTGTGAAGAAAATATCATTTTATATCTCGGTTTAGGGAAACAAAATGATGTGATGACTCGTTGGAGATTTGTTCTGCAATAACAATATGTATATCACAGAAATGGTGACATTTGAAGTCTACGAAAGTTGCGTATGTCCGACGCTTACATTTCTGGCTGGCGCGTGGAGTGTAGGGTTTACGTCAGTGACAACATTAAACGTGCATATGTACACATACCGTCCTGCTTTTAGCAATTGTTAAGAAGTGAAGAAAAACTGTAACAGGTCGATCACATGACGGGCAACGACGTGTGCCATTGTGATCTTGTCCGTGTGATCATAGTGCGTAATGGGGTGGATAAAGTGAAATGATCGCTTATGGAAAACAAAATCAACTGTTGACCTGCAGATCCCGATTTGTTGTTCACTATATCTTCAAAGGGCATTTCGTTGATTTGGCACATATGAACCGAGTTAATCAAGTTAAGTTTTCCGATAGTGCGACATTGTCGCTTTATCTTATTGCCGGTTCAGAACAATAGCCCACTATTCGCATGTCAATCACACAATGCAGTCGCCTACAGTTAGTAGACGGTACGCAACACATTTTAATTACCGCAATCGAACTTCATGGGGTCAATCGTGCGTTTTTTGACAATGAAAGCAACAGGGTGTGCGAATTTGACTAATTGGATGTTTACTGTCGAGAAGCGTGTTCGCGTTAGCGACAACAAAACGCTACGTCGTTACAAAAGAAAGCACAATATTTGCGTAATGTTATTTCACAAAGCGTGACAAACCAGTTGCGTGTGGCAATGCCGAATCGTTCGCTCAGTTTGGCGATCGAACGATTCTACTCGTGGCTTGTATAGTGTGTGTTCTGCAGTATAATCCAAGCAAGATGGTCAAAAGCTCGCGTCTGTACACAATAGTAGCTGCGCCGTAAATGCGAGCTGAGAAACACCATTGATAGATTCTTGGAAACGTGCATATTCAAACAGGATTTCAAAACATATCCGGGATGATTGTTTCTTTTGAAAATATCAACAAAACGCAATTGTAAGGAAACTAGCTGAAACGCGTATCGAAAGTCATTTCCTCCAAGTAGCCGGGATGGGAGAGCAGAAGGTAGTTCACACGAGGGAAAACTATTGCGTTTCCTGTGCTAAATATATATTTCTTAACATTTAGGCAACACATGACACGTTAGTTTCCAGTAGGAAACTCGTAAAAACTGCATACCGTTTTCGAGAAAGAATCCCACCCAAACATAGTACCCGTCGATTTCGAACTGGCATGGAGATTATCTTTGAAATGCTTCTGCGTTCTAAAAAATTGTCACTATGGAGATTCGCAAAAGATCAGCGTCTATTAATTATGATTAGTCCCCAGTGAAAGACTAAATTTATTGCAGTAGTACATCGAAAATTAACTGTACCAATTTATTCCACAACAATTACTTGAAAGAAATTCACACCACACACCCAATCCTCATGTTCCCAGGGATTCTATATGTACGTAATGGCGGTCCGATCTTTGATGATGTGGAATCAAGGCAGCTATTCAATACGGAACATTACGTAGGTATAAGGTGGCTTCCAAATACTCGGAAACGGCTAATACAATAACACACGCGAATTAAGCAGGTGGAGTTATTTTTGTGTTTGAATTACCCTAACCGAAGTCAGGGTTCGAAAAATTAGTCTATAGACTCATTGTAATGTTCCTCTCCACGGAAATCTTTAGTAAAAGGCGAAAGATTTATGCGTGGGCTGAAGAGAAACCAGAGTACTTGTACCTCGGTGCGTGAATCAAGCGCTATGAAAAAGGTCGGCATAGAAAATGGTGCCTCTAACGGCGCACACACGACTGAGAGACAGGGCTAGAAATTAATCACTTTGAAAACTGACTACCGTTTGATCAACATCAGGTCTCTGTTCGATCATGAAGTGTTATAATCGACATATAATAAGTGACATTATGATTGTAAGCAGCTGTGGACTGGTCACCCTAAAGGAATAAGAACTACGGATTAATTAATTTCCTACTTGACCGATAGGGGCAGCCAAGTCGCAATTCTTTTGGAGACGACCGTCACCAAACGGTATCGATTCACCTTTGGCCACCCTATGAGTACCCGATGACGTGTGAAGAAAATATCATTTTATTTCTCGGTTTAGGGAAACAAAATGATGTGATGACTCGTTGGAGATTTGTTCTGCAATAACAATATGTATATCACAGAAATGGTGACATTTGAAGTCTACGACAGTTGCGTATGTCCGACGCTTACATTTCTGGCTGGCGCGTGGAGTGTAGGGTTTACGTCAGTGACAACATTAAACGTGCATATGTACACATACCGTCCTGCTTTTAGCAATTGTTAAGAAGTGAAGAAAAACTGCAACAGGTCGATCACATGACGGGCAACGACGTGTGCCATTGTGATCTTGTCCGTGTGATCATAGTGCGTAATGGGGTGGATAAAGTGAAATGATCGCTTATGGAAAACAAAATCAACTGTTGACCTGCAGATCCCGATTTGTTGTTCACTATATCTTCAAAGGGCATTTCGTTGATTTGGCACATATGAACCGAGTTAATCAAGTTAAGTTTTCCGATGGTGCGACATTGTCGCTTTATCTTATTGCCGGTTCAGAACAATAGCCCACTATTCGCGTGTCAATCACACAATGCAGTCGCCTACAGTTAGTAGACGGTACGCAACACCTTTTAATTACGGCAATCGAACTTGATGTGGTCAATCGTGCGTTTTTTGACAATGAAAGCAAGAGAGTGTGCGAATTTGACTAATTGGATGTTTACTGTCGAGAAGCTTGTTCGCGTTAGCGAAAACAAAACGCTACGTCGTTACAAAAGAAAGCACAATATTTGCGTAATGTTATTTCACAAAGCGTGACAAACCAGTTGCGTGTGGCAATGCCGAATCGTTCGCTCAGTTTGGCGATCGAACGATTCTACTCGTGGCTGGTATAGTGTGTGTTCTGCAATATAATCCAAGCGAGATGGTCAAAAGCTCGCGTCTGTACACAATAGTAGCTGCGCCGTAAATGCGAGCTGAGAAACACCATTGATAGATTCTTGGAAACGTGCATATTCAAACAGGATTTCAAAACTTATCCGGGATGATTGTTTCTTTTGGAAATATCAACAAAACGCAATTGTAAGGAAACTAGCTGAAACGCGTATCGAAAGTCATTTCCTCCAAGTAGCCGGGATGGGAGAGCAGAAGGTAGTTCACACGAGGGAAAACTATTGCGTTTCCTGTGCTAAATATATATTTCTTAACATTTAGGCAACACATGACACGTTAGTTTCCAGTAGGAAACTCGTAAAAACTGCATACCGTTTTCGAGAAAGAATCCCACCCAAACATAGTACCCGTCGATTTCGAACTGGCATGGAGATTATCTTTGAAATGCTTCTGCGTTCTAAAAAATTGTCACTATGGAGATTCGCAAAAGATCAGCGTCTATTAATTATGATTAGTCCCCAGTGAAAGACTAAATTTATTGCAGTAGTACATCGAAAATTAACTGTACCAATTTATTCCACAACAATTACTTGAAAGAAATTCACACCACACACCCAATCCTCATGTTCCCAGGGATTCTATATGTACGTAATGGCGGTCCGATCTTTGATGATGTGGAATCAAGGCAGCTATTCAATACGGAACATTACGTAGGTCTAAGGTGGCTTCCAAATACTCGGAAACGGCTAATACAATAACACACGCGAATTAAGCAGGTGGAGTTATTTTTGTGTTTGAATTACCCTAACCGAAGTCAGGGTTCGAAAAATTAGTCTATAGACTCATTGTAATGTTCCTCTCCACGGAAATCTTTAGTAAAAGGCGAAAGATTTATGCGTGGGCTGAAGAGAAACCAGAGTACTTGTACCTCGGTGCGTGAAGCAAGCGCTATGAAAAAGGTCGGCATAGAAAATGGTGCCTCTAACGGCGCACACACGACTGAGAGACAGGGCTAGAAATTAATCACTTTGAAAACTGACTACCGTTTGATAAACATCAGGTCTCTGTTCGATCATGAAGTGTTATAATCGACATATAATAAGTGACATTATGATTGTAAGCAGCTGTGGACTGGTCACCCTAAAGGAATAAGAACTACGGATTAATTAATTTCCTACTTGACCGATAGGGGCAGCCAAGTCGCAATTCTTTTGGAGACGACCGTCACCAAACGGTATCGATTCACCTTTGGCCACCCTATGAGTACCCGATGACGTGTGAAGAAAATATCATTTTATTTCTCGGTTTAGGGAAACAAAATGATGTGATGACTCGTTGGAGATTTGTTCTGCAATAACAATATGTATATCACAGAAATGGTGACATTTGAAGTCTACGACAGATGCGTATGTCCGACGCTTACATTTCTGGCTGGCGCGTGGAGTGTAGGGTTTACGTCAGTGACAACATTAAACGTGCATATGTACACATACCGTCCTGCTTTTAGCAATTGTTAAGAAGTGAAGAAAAATTGCAACAGGTCGATCACATGACGGGCAACCACATGTGCCATTGTGATCTGGTCCGTGTGATCATAGTGCGTAATGGGGTGGATAAAGTGAAATGATCGCTTATGGAAAACAAAATCATCTGTTGACCTGCAGATCCCGATTTGTTGTTCACTATATCTTCAAAGGGCATTTCGTTGATTTGGCACATATGAACCGAGTTAATCAAGTTAAGTTTTCCGATGGTGCGACATTGTCGCTTTATCTTATTGCCGGTTCAGAACAATAGCCCACTATTCGCGTGTCAATCACACAATGCAGTCGCCTACAGTTAGTAGACGGTACGCAACACATTTTAATTACCGCAATCGAACTTTATGGGGTCAATCGTGCGTTTTTTGACAATGAAAGCAACAGGGTGTGCGAATTTGACTAATTGGATGTTTACTGTCGAGAAGCGTGTTCGCGTTAGCGACAACAAAACGCTACGTCGTTACAAAAGAAAGCACAATATTTGCGTAATGTTATTTCACAAAGCGTGACAAACCAGTTGCGTGTGGCAATGCCGAATCGTTCGCTCAGTTTGGCGATCGAACGATTCTACTCGTGGCTGGTATAGTGTGTGTTCTGCAATATAATCCAAGCGAGATGGTCAAAAGCTCGCGTCTGTACACAATAGTAGCTGCGCCGTAAATGCGAGCTGAGAAACACCATTGATAGATTCTTGGAAACGTGCATATTCAAACAGGATTTCAAAACTTATCCGGGATGATTGTTTCTTTTGGAAATATCAACAAAACGCAATTGTAAGGAAACTAGCTGAAACGCGTATCGAAAGTCATTTCCTCCAAGTAGCCGGGATGGGAGAGCAGAAGGTAGTTCACACGAGGGAAAACTATTGCGTTTCCTGTGCTAAATATATATTTCTTAACATTTAGGCAACACATGACACGTTAGTTTCCAGTAGGAAACTCGTAAAAACTGCATACCGTTTTCGAGAAAGAATCCCACCCAAACATAGTACCCGTCGATTTCGAACTGGCATGGAGATTATCTTTGAAATGCTTCTGCGTTCTAAAAAATTGTCACTATGGAGATTCGCAAAAGATCAGCGTCTATTAATTATGATTAGTCCCCAGTGAAAGACTAAATTTATTGCAGTAGTACATCGAAAATTAACTGTACCAATTTATTCCACAACTAATTACTTGAAAGAAATTCACACCACACACCCAATCCTCATGTTCCCAGGGATTCTATATGTACGTAATGGCGGTCCGATCTTTGATGATGTGGAATCAAGGCAGCTATTCAATACGGAACATTACGTAGGTCTAAGGTGGCTTCCAAATACTCGGAAACGGCTAATACAATAACACACGCGAATTAAGCAGGTGGAGTTATTTTTGTGTTTGAATTACCCTAACCGAAGTCAGGGTTCGAAAAATTAGTCTATAGACTCATTGTAATGTTCCTCTCCACGGAAATCTTTAGTAAAAGGCGAAAGATTTATGCGTGGGCTGAAGAGAAACCAGAGTACTTGTACCTCGGTGCGTGAATCAAGCGCTATGAAAAAGGTCGGCATAGAAAATGGTGCCTCTAACGGCGCACACACGACTGAGAGACAGGGCTAGAAATTAATCACTTTGAAAACTGACTACCGTTTGATAAACATCAGGTCTCTGTTCGATCATGAAGTGTTATAATCGACATATAATAAGTGACATTATGATTGTAAGCAGCTGTGGACTGGTCACCCTAAAGGAATAAGAACTACGGATTAATTAATTTCCTACTTGACCGATAGGGGCAGCCAAGTCGCAATTCTTTTGGAGACGACCGTCACCAAACGGTATCGATTCACCTTTGGCCACCCTATGAGTACCCGATGACGTGTGAAGAAAATATCATTTTATTTCTCGGTTTAGGGAAACAAAATGATGTGATGACTCGTTGGAGATTTGTTCTGCAATAACAATATGTATATCACAGAAATGGTGACATTTGAAGTCTACGACAGATGCGTATGTCCGACGCTTACATTTCTGGCTGGCGCGTGGAGTGTAGGGTTTACGTCAGTGACAACATTAAACGTGCATATGTACACATACCGTCCTGCTTTTAGCAATTGTTAAGAAGTGAAGAAAAATTGCAACAGGTCGATCACATGACGGGCAACCACATGTGCCATTGTGATCTGGTCCGTGTGATCATAGTGCGTAATGGGGTGGATAAAGTGAAATGATCGCTTATGGAAAACAAAATCAACTGTTGACCTGCAGATCCCGATTTGTTGTTCACTATATTTTCAAAGGCCATTTCGTTGATTCGGCACATATGAACCGAGTTAATCAAGTTAAGTTTTCCGATGGTGCGACATTGTCGCTTTATCTTATTGCCGGTTCAGAACAATAGCCCACTATTCGCGTGTCAATCACACAATGCAGTCGCCTACAGTTAGTAGACGGTACGCAACACCTTTTAATTACCGCAATCGAACTTGATGTGGTCAATCGTGCGTTTTTTGACAATGAAAGCAAGAGAGTGTGCGAATTTGACTAATTGGATGTTTACTGTCGAGAAGCTTGTTCGCGTTAGCGACAACAAAACGCTACGTCGTTACAAAAGAAAGCACAATATTTGCGTAATGTTATTTCACAAAGCGTGACAAACCAGTTGCGTGTGGCAATGCCGAATCGTTCGCTCAGTTTGGCGATCGAACGATTCTACTCGTGGCTGGTATAGTGTGTGTTCTGCAGTATAATCCAAGCGAGATGGTCAAAAGCTCGCGTCTGTACACAATAGTAGCTGCGCCGTAAATGCGAGCTGAGAAACACCATTGATAGATTCTTGGAAACGTGCATATTCAAACAGGATTTCAAAACTTATCCGGGATGATTGTTTCTTTTGAAAATATCAACAAAACGCAATTGTAAGGAAACTAGCTGAAACGCGTATCGAAAGTCATTTCCTCCAAGTAGCCGGGATGGGAGAGCAGAAGGTAGTTCACACGAGGGAAAACTATTGCGTTTCCTGTGCTAAATATATATTTCTTAACATTTAAGCAACACATGACACGTTAGTTTCCAGTAGGAAACTCGTAAAAACTGCATACCGTTTTCGAGAAAGAATCCCACCCAAACATAGTACCCGTCGATTTCGAACTGGCATGGAGATTATCTTTGAAATGCTTCTGCGTTCTAAAAAATTGTCACTATGGAGATTCGCAAAAGATCAGCGTCTATTAATTATGATTAGTCCCCAGTGAAAGACTAAATTTATTGCAGTAGTACATCGAAAATTAACTGTACCAATTTATTCCACAACTAATTACTTGAAAGAAATTCATACCACACACCCAATCCTCATGTTCCCAGGGATTCTATATGTACGTAATGGCGGTCCGATCTTTGATGATGTGGAATCAAGGCAGCTATTCAATACGGAACATTACGTAGGTATAAGGTGGCTTCCAAATACTCGGAAACGGCTAATACAATAACACACGCGAATTAAGCAGGTGGAGTTATTTTTGTGTTTGAATTACCCTAACCGAAGTCAGGGTTCGAAAAATTAGTCTATAGACTCATTGTAATGTTCCTCTCCACGGAAATCTTTAGTAAAAGGCGAAAGATTTATGCGTGGGCTGAAGAGAAACCAGAGTACTTGTACCTCGGTGCGTGAAGCAAGCGCTATGAAAAAGGTCGGCATAGAAAATGGTGCCTCTAACGGCGCACACACGACTGAGAGACAGGGCTAGAAATTAATCACTTCGAAAACTGACTACCGTTTGATAAACATCAGGTCTCTGTTCGATCATGAAGTGTTATAATCGACATATAATAAGTGACATTATGATTGTAAGCAGCTGTGGACTGGTCACCCTAAAGGAATAAGAACTACGGATTAATTTATTTCCTACTTGACCGATAGGGGCAGCAAAGTCGCAATTCTTTTGGAGACGACCGTCACCAAACGGTATCGATTCACCTTTGGCCACCCTATGAGTACCCGATGACGTGTGAAGAAAATATCATTTTATTTCTCGGTTTAGGGAAACAAAATGATGTGATGACTCGTTGGAGATTTGTTCTGCAATAACAATATGTATATCACAGAAATGGTGACATTTGAAGTCTACGACAGTTGCGTATGTCCGACGCTTACATTTCTGGCTGGCGCGTGGAGTGTAGGGTTTACGTCAGTGACAACATTAAACGTGCATATGTACACATACCGTCCTGCTTTTAGCAATTGTTAAGAAGTGAAGAAAAATTGCAACAGGTCGATCACATGACGGGCAACCACATGTGCCATTGTGATCTGGTCCGTGTGATCATAGTGCGTAATGGGGTGGATAAAGTGAAATGATCGCTTATGGAAAACAAAATCAACTGTTGACCTGCAGATCCCGATTTGTTGTTCACTATATCTTCAAAGGGCATTTCGTTGATTTGGCACATATGAACCGAGTTAATCAAGTTAAGTTTTCCGATGGTGCGACATTGTCGCTTTATCTTATTGCAGGTTCAGAACAATAGCCCACTATTCGCGTGTCAATCACACAATGCAGTCGCCTACAGTTAGTAGACGGTACGCAACACCTTTTAATTACCGCAATCGAACTTGATGTGGTCAATCGTGCGTTTTTTGACAATGAAAGCAAGAGAGTGTGCGAATTTGACTAATTGGATGTTTACTGTCGAGAAGCTTGTTCGCGTTAGCGAAAACAAAACGCTACGTCGTTACAAAAGAAAGCACAATATTTGCGTAATGTTATTTCACAAAGCGTGACAAATCAGTTGCGTGTGGCAATGCCGAATCGTTCGCTCAGTTTGGCGATCGAACGATTCTACTCGTGGCTGGTATAGTGTGTGTTGTGCAATATAATCCAAGCGAGATGGTCAAAAGCTCGCGTCTGTACACAATAGTAGCTGCGCCGTAAATGCGAGCTGAGAAACACCATTGATAGATTCTTGGAAACGTGCATATTCAAACAGGATTTCAAAACTTATCCGGGATGATTGTTTCTTTTGGAAATATCAACAAAACGCAATTGTAAGGAAACTAGCTGAAACGCGTATCGAAAGTCATTTCCTCCAAGTAGCCGGGATGGGAGAGCAGAAGGTAGTTCACACGAGGGAAAACTATTGCGTTTCCTGTGCTAAATATATATTTCTTAACATTTAGGCAACACATGACACGTTAGTTTCCAGTAGGAAACTCGTAAAAACTGCATACCGTTTTCGAGAAAGAATCCCACCCAAACATAGTACCCGTCGATTTCGAACTGGCATGGAGATTATCTTTGAAATGCTTCTGCGTTCTAAAAAATTGTCACTATGGAGATTCGCAAAAGATCAGCGTCTATTAATTATGATTAGTCCCCAGTGAAAGACTAAATTTATTGCAGTAGTACATCGAAAATTAACTGTACCAATTTATTCCACAACTAATTACTTGAAAGAAATTCACACCACACACCCAATCCTCATGTTCCCAGGGATTCTATATGTACGTAATGGCGGTCCGATCTTTGATGATGTGGAATCAAGGCAGCTATTCAATACGGAACATTACGTAGGTCTAAGGTGGCTTCCAAATACTCGGAAACGGCTAATACAATAACACACGCGAATTAAGCAGGTGGAGTTATTTTTGTGTTTGAATTACCCTAACCGAAGTCAGGGTTCGAAAAATTAGTCTATAGACTCATTGTAATGTTCCTCTCCACGGAAATCTTTAGTAAAAGGCGAAAGATTTATGCGTGGGCTGAAGAGAAACCAGAGTACTTGTATCTCGGTGCGTGAAGCAAGCGCTATGAAAAAGGTCGGCATAGAAAATGGTGCCTCTAACGGCGCACACACGACTGAGAGACAGGGCTAGAAATTATTCACTTTGAAAACTGACTACCGTTTGATAAACATCAGGTCTCTGTTCGATCATGAAGTGTTATAATCGACATAAAATAAGTGACATTATGATTGTAAGCAGCTGTGGACTGGTCACCCTAAAGGAATAAGAACTACGGATTAATTAATTTCCTACTTGACCGATAGGGGCAGCAAAGTCGCAATTCTTTTGGAGACGACCGTCACCAAACGGTATCGATTCACCTTTGGCCACCCTATGAGTACCCGATGACGTGTGAAGAAAATATCATTTTATTTCTCGGTTTAGGGAAACAAAATGATGTGATGACTCGTTGGAGATTTGTTCTGCAATAACAATATGTATATCACAGAAATGGTGACATTTGAAGTCTACGACAGTTGCGTATGTCCGACGCTTACATTTCTGGATGGCGCGTGGAGTGTAGGGTTTACGTCAGTGACAACATTAAACGTGCATATGTACACATACCGTCCTGCTTTTAGCAATTGTTAAGAAGTGAAGAAAAACTGTAACAGGTCGATCACATGACGGGCAACGACGTGTGCCATTGTGATCTTGTCCGTGTGATCATAGTGCGTAATGGGGTGGATAAAGTGAAATGATCGCTTATGGAAAACAAAATCAACTGTTGACCTGCAGATCCCGATTTGTTGTTCACTATATCTTCAAAGGGCATTTCGTTGATTTGGCACATATGAACCGAGTTAATCAAGTTAAGTTTTCCGATGGTGCGACATTGTCGCTTTATCTTATTGCCTTTTCAGAACAATAGCCCACTATTCGCGTGTCAATCACACAATGCAGTCGCCTACAGTTAGTAGACGGTACGCAACACCTTTTAATTACGGCAATCGAACTTGATGTGGTCAATCGTGCGTTTTTTGACAATGAAAGCAAGAGAGTGTGCGAATTTGACTAATTGGATGTTTACTGTCGAGAAGCTTGTTCGCGTTAGCGAAAACAAAACGCTACGTCGTTACAAAAGAAAGCACAATATTTGCGTAATGTTATTTCACAAAGCGTGACAAACCAGTTGCGTGTGGCAATGCCGAATCGTTCGCTCAGTTTGGCGATCGAACGATTCTACTCGTGGCTGGTATAGTGTGTGTTCTGCAATATAATGCAAGCGAGATGGTCAAAAGCTCGCGTCTGTACACAATAGTAGCTGCGCCGTAAATGCGAGCTGAGAAACACCATTGATAGATTCTTGGAAACGTGCATATTCAAACAGGATTTCAAAACTTATCCGGGATGATTGTTTCTTTTGGAAATATCAACAAAACGCAATTGTAAGGAAACTAGCTGAAACGCGTATCGAAAGTCATTTCCTCCAAGTAGCCGGGATGGGAGAGCAGAAGGTAGTTCACACGAGGGAAAACTATTGCGTTTCCTGTGCTAAATATATATTTCTTAACATTTAGGCAACACATGACACGTTAGTTTCCAGTAGGAAACTCGTAAAAACTGCATACCGTTTTCGAGAAAGAATCCCACCCAAACATAGTACCCGTCGATTTCGAACTGGCATGGAGATTATCTTTGAAATGCTTCTGCGTTCTAAAAAATTGTCACTATGGAGATTCGCAAAAGATCAGCGTCTATTAATTATGATTAGTCCCCAGTGAAAGACTAAATTTATTGCAGTAGTACATCGAAAATTAACTGTACCAATTTATTCCACAACTAATTACTTGAAAGAAATTCACACCACACACCCAATCCTCATGTTCCCAGGGATTCTATATGTACGTAATGGCGGTCCGATCTTTGATGATGTGGAATCAAGGCAGCTATTCAATACGGAACATTACGTAGGTCTAAGGTGGCTTCCAAATACTCGGAAACGGCTAATACAATAACACACGCGAATTAAGCAGGTGGAGTTATTTTTGTGTTTGAATTACCCTAACCGAGTCAGGGTTCGAAAAATTAGTCTGTAGACTCATTGTAATGTTCCTCTCCACGGAAATCTTTAGTAATTTTTTTTTTTTTTTTTCTTTAAATGTTTATTCACATTATTGTACATATATTTACAGAATAAAAGTTGTATCAATAATTGAACAAAACCAACGAAGAAAATATGCTGTGTACAATCACCTGGTTTTACCCGGTTGTTGACTTTTTGAAATGGACGTATGCTCCCAATCGGGCTTACAAACCATATAAATCGCCTGTTATATTTACAACTAATTTACGAGAAAAATCATTAATTTTGAAACAAATCTCGGCACGGTATATGTTTATCCTTTACCTGCAGTGGTATGCGGACTTGCAGGAGTTTACCTCCCCATATATCCTTACAATGATGAAGAGGATGAAAACAGTATTGAACGATGTAGCTTACGGGCTTTTTATGGCCGCGCCAGTAGGCAGAGTGCTGAACCGGTGGGGGCAAACCCCCCTATAGGGGTCTACCCACACCTGCCCTAACACAATGATATGAGGTGGTTATGATACAGGTTACAGGATGTATCCTACCACGCCGAAAATTGTAATTTTTGTGTATATATAAAACACAAGCGTACGCACCATGCCCACGCATGTATATATATGCGTATATAACAGGTGATATTCCTGTAGACCAAAACCATTTCAGAAATATTCTTTAAAAAGCATATCCCTAATGGCTTCTAACACAACAGGCCTTATATGATGTATGTATCGCCCTTCTGTAAACAACAAGTAATGTCCACTGTAAGATAGTACGAAGTAATAGTGTCTACAATTCAATCGTGGTAATGTTCATCCAATGTTCATAACGATCTCCAATTGGAGCAATAGTCAACATACTTGACTGATTGTTACTTCATGAAACCTGGTGCTATAATGTGACAGGAAATATGTGAATAAATGTGTAAATTCACATGTCACTATATAATGTGATCAAGTGTCAAATTATAGTAAATTAACGTTCACTGTGTGCACATCACTCTATATGATATACAATATACATTGTAAACACTGTTTGCGTTGACAGTTCCGGTCAGATTGTGCTCGCTGACGCGTAACGAGCACTCTAAGGCGCGAGTCTGTCGAGGAGCTGTCCGGGGTGAAAACATGTTGTCCGGAACGATAGGGCTGGGGTGTCTCCAAACGCTGACGCACTTCAAGAGCACCCACGGTCGTTACATAACGGTGTACGGCTGTGTCGAAGTCGCTTCACGAACTGTCCCGTTCAGTATATAACACGGCACGACTGTATCGAAGGCGGTTCACGAACTGCCCCGTTCAGTATGTAACAGGCACAACTGTTTTGTCGAAGGCACTTCACGAAATATCCTCGATCGGTACTAGGCACGACTGTGTTGAAGACACTTCACGAACTGTCCCGTTCAGTATCTAACTGGGCACGATTTTGTCGAAGGCGCTTCACGAACTGTCTCGTTCAGTATGTAACACAGCACGACTGTGTCGAAGACGCTTCACGAACTGTCCCGTTCAGTATCTAACTGGGCACGATTTTGTCGAAGGCGCTTCACGACCTATCCCCGATCGGTACTAAGCACTACTGTGCCGAAAGCCTGTCACTCATGTCAATGTTCAAGCATACTAAATATACAGGGAACCATTATTATGCATTTTCTATGCGGTATTTCTTCCACCCTGACTAAATACAATTATAATCCAACTACATTACATATCATTATCAAAACATTACAAACTTATGAAACCAAGTAAATAATAGTAATACTGGTGAGTTTCTTATACACTCCAAACTGTAGGCATTACAGAAACACACGTAATAATTGTACACTAATCTCCTTTATACATCGAGATAGAAAATATATAACCATTATCCTCACGAGGAACCGATAATTTCTAATTAGATGCTCAATAATTAAATAATTTTAAATCAAGCAAAACACAGGTAAATATATGTATATACATACACACACATACATATACATATATATATATATACATACACATATACATATCCACGTACATATTAAATGATAACAATTCAAGGTGGATGGAGGCGCAACAAAATCTTGATTTTGTCACCATCCATTTGTACTATCGAATTATTCCTGCACCAATACTTCTTAAATTTAGCTTGGTCAAAGCGTTGATAATCTGCTTTAATTCGGCACTGTAACATTCTAATAAAGAGACCTTTTATACCTACAGCGGACACATGTTTCTTATTGTATTTTACGTCATTGCGCTTAGCCCAAATACAAGACTTGAGCAAATTAACCAATAATAAAAGTAGTTCATTAAAGTGAGAAGTTCCATGTTTATCAAACACGTTAAATAATACAGTTTTCTGAGTTATGCAGACAGCGCAACCAGTTAATTCTTTCAATACAAATTCAACATACGCCCAACAACTTGTTACCATGGAACACTCACAAAATAAATGAGAAAAGGATTCAATTGTCTTGTTACAAAGGTTGCATTTAGAATTTCTGCTAAGATTAAAAGTATACAATTTGTATTGGGTCATTAACGCATGATGCGCTATTCGCCATGCCACATCTCTATAGCGAGGATCTACAAACGAACATTGTATATTTACCCAGGTAACACTGAAATCAATCGTTGGAAACATCGACACCACTTTTGGTGGGTGAACCTTAAACAATTTGATATATATAAATTTCGTAGTGACAGATTCAGTTCCACAAAAGGACGGACATTCTCTGAGGAACATCCGAAAAGCATTCATAACATTACAATAGAATTTCGGCACAGTTTCCGAGTGTGGCCTCGTTAGAGCGGCTAGAGAAGAATTGTATTTTCGGAGTTGCATTCCTATCCAGTAACTTGCAAAAAAAGTCCACTTAGCTTCGCTACCTTTAACTAGTTGTAAAACATGTTTAATTAATAACGCATTCAATTTGACTCGTATATTAACTATATTCAAACCTCCATTTTTAAAGCTGTTTTGGAATGTCTCTCTCTTAATTAACTCCGTCTTATTATTCCATAGGAAAGAAAACAGTATCTTATTCAATTGTTTCTCCACATTCTCAGGCATTACGAGTAAACTACCAATATACCATATGGAGTTGCAAATAACGGTGTGCAAAATTATGCTCCTGCCTTTAAATGACAAATCTCTTTGACAAAACAAATTAATATTCTTTTGAAATCTTGAAAGGATTTTTATCCAATTAGTCTTTTCTGAAGATTCAGATCCAAGGTAAACCCCACATAATTTCTTCACTTCGGTGGACCAATTTAAACCAAAAGGCTGATCTTGTCTGCTTCTCCATTTTCCCAACCATGTTCCAAATGTTTTCTGTTTATTAAGTTTGGCTCCTGATGCTAATTCAAATAATTCTACTACCATAAGTATTTTCCTAACTGAACTATTATCTGTGACAAATAAATTCGTGTCATCTGCATATTGTGAAATTTTTACTTGTTCCACCGTTCCAGGTAGAGGAATTCCTTTAATCATAGGGTCACTTCGAACACGGTGTGCAAATGGTTCCATACATAGAACATATAGTAGAGGAGATAAGCTACAACCTTGTCGCACACTTCTTTTTACTGGAAACGAATTGGTAATGAACCCATTTACCAAAATTTGACTAGAGATGTCTGTGTATAAGAGTTTAACTAAACATATAAACTCTGGTCCTAAACCAAATGCATGTATTACATTAAACAAGTATGCATGCGAAACCCTATCAAAAGCCTTAGACTGGTCTAAGGAAATAATTGCAGCGGCCATATTTTTATTATTTGTATATTCAATTAAATTCCGTATCAGGTGAACATTGTCTTGTATAGTCCGACCTGGGATAGAACAAGTTTGATCACTACTAACAATGTCCCCTAAAATTATCCGTAATCGCATTGTTAGAACTTTTGAAAGAATTTTATAGTCAACATTTAGTAAAGAGATAGGCCTCCAGTTCTTCAATTTATCAGGATTGTCTTTATCTTTACATATAAGAGTTATGAGTCCTTGTCTCTGAGAAGAGGGTAACTTCTCCTCTTGCCAGCATCTATTCAGTAATTTAGTGTAAGCCTCTCCAATATATGGCATGGCAAAAATATAAAATTCTTTAGGTAACCCATCTAATCCTGGAGTTTTATAATTTGACATCTTTCCCAAAGCATTCTTAATTTCTTCTAATGTAATCGATCCTTCACATTGTACTGTTGTTTAAATATTTACTGTTGGCAAATCTTTCAAAAAATAATCATTTAAAGAATCATCAATCGGTTCAGATTTATAAAGGTCTTTGTAGAAATTTAAACATTCTTCTTTAATTTCTTCATTTGCTGTAATTACCTCCCCTGTTTCCCTAGTCAGCTTCTTAATGAATTTAGACTCAGCAGATTGTTTTTCCTTTCGTAGACAATATCTGGTTGGTTTCTCATCCAATTCAAGATGTTGCACTTTGGCTCTAATTTTTGACCCTTCTGCTTTTTTAGTATACAAATTATTAATAACCTCACGAGCGTCAGATATTTGATCTTCTATGTTATCTGGTGGGTTCGTGTCATGAATTAGCTTTGTTAAATTTTGAAAATTCCAATTTGCCATCTTTTGTTTTTCTTTATAAATTCTTCCTAATCTCACAGAATGTGCAATAATTAACTGTTTAAACTCACCTTTGCACTTTTCCCACCAGTCAGAGCTTTGGTCAGTTTCTTCTGCCAATGTTTCCCACAGGACAGCAAAGTCAGCTTGGAAGTGTTCATTCTTTAAAATCTTTACATTACATTTCCAATAATTTGGCCCAAATGTTGGCTTATCAGAAACATCCATTTTAATAACCATTCTAACTAAACTGTGATCAGTGATAACATAAGGAATATCAATGTGTTCTACAGAAACTGTGTCTTGTAAGAGAGAGTTGGATACATAAAATCGATCAAGTCTACAAAAAATTGTATTTAACGAATTCCTCCAAGTATATTCTTTCTTCCCGGGATATAATCTCCGGAATGGGTCAACTAAATTAAAGTCATCACAAACAGATTTAAGAACTCTACTTCTTGTTTCACCGTAACTATCAATTCCTCCACTTTTATCAAATTCACTGTCTAATACACAGTTAAAATCTCCTCCCAGAATTATAGGATATTGACCTTGTATATGATTTGCAAAAGTAGAAAAGAAATTATTTCGATCTATATTAATTACTGGAGCATATATAACTGCTAATCTTATAATTTGTTCGCCAAATTTCACTAATAAGGATAATATTCTACCGTCATTATCTCTAGAGACGGAAACAGTTTTAAAAGACAAACCAGATCTAAACCAAATCCCTACCCCTCGCGTCCTATTATTGCCGAAAGACCAATAACAGTTCCCACCCCATTCATGTCTCCAAGAATTCCCAATAAATTTTCCATTACAATGTGTTTCTTGAAGGTAACATATATCAATTTGTTTCTCTCTTAAATATTTTATAATAAATTCTCTTTTACGCCAGTCCCGTAAACCTCTACAATTTATACTGGCAAAATTTAATTTGGCAGTCATTTAGGTAAAAAGAACAAATTTCACATTTTATACAGGTTTGCTGCTAGCAGCACATTTTTTGTGTGTCTGATTTTTCTCAGAATCTGAATTGGATTCCTCCACAATAATCAGCCTACCATGTGGGGGGGGGTGAAGCCGGGGAAGGTGGGGGAGAGTCCTCTGACTTTGCAGCCATCTCCCCCCTCTTCCGTTTCTGCGCACTTTTTCGTTTTGACATTGTTTTCCACGACTGGGACCGCCCCTCACCGTCAGACTCCATATCCTCCGATTCGGAGAACATGTCGTCCGACGCCGAAGCGCGGCCCAACACCGAGGACTTCTCCTCTGTCTTCCCCCCCCCTCGTGATCCTTATTGTCGTCTCTGTCCATAGACACCATCTCAGATATGACCATTACCTCTGACGACGTCACCAAAGTCCCCGACGACGTCGCCTCTGCCTCCGCCTCTGACGTCTCCGTCGTCGTCTCCTCCGATTCCGTCGTCGTCGTCTCCTCCGACGTCGCCTCCGACATTCCCTCCGACGTCACTTCCGACGTCATTTCCGACGTCACCTCCGCTTCTGACATCGCCGACGTCTCTACCTCCGACGTCCCCTCCGCGGCCACTGTTGTCATTATAGCAGCCGTCTTTGTCGCCGAAATCTCTACCGTCGTCACCGCCACCGTCGACTTTTCCTTCGTCACGTCCGTTGTCACCGTCACCTCCGTTGTCACCGTCTTATCTGTTACATCTTCCGTCTGCTCTACAGCCGTCTCCTCATCCATGTCATGCAATTGTTCCTCACCTGTCTGCCCCTTCAGTGCTCTTGCGTATGACACCTCCGCCGAACAGTCTTCCGTGGCGTGACCATACTGACCGTGGTGTCTGCAGTACGGGGTTTTACAGTCCCAGCGATAGTGCCCTTCCTTCCTGCAACGCAGACACAGTGGCTTCCGACCCGTGACGGTCAACAGCACCTCACACTTTTCTCCTGTGCGGTCACTGACGAAGGGGACAATATGTGGTAACTTTTCCTTATCCCCCGTCATTATAACACTTCGAACTCCCGTAGAGACCCACTCAAACCCCTTTGCAACCGACTTCTCAAACACTAACGACTGAACTTTCCCATACTGTTCCAGATTGTTAACAATGGACTCACTGGGCAAGTATGGTGGTGCCCAGTGCACACGCACCTTGAATTGGCTCTTGTCTGCCGACCGCACCCAGAAAGCCACACCCTTAACTTTAAGCTGGCCGGCAAACAGCAACTTGTTTTTCCCCCTCCTCTGTCTTCAGCACGATATGCCATTCCGTATTCTTAGACAGAGGCCCAAAGGACAACACATTATCTTTGACACTACCAAGAATTGTTTGCAAAGACGCAAAGAAATCTTCTCGAAAGTAAAAATTACCTTCACGTGGTCCTGACAGAATTAGTGATCTCTTCTTCACCGATGCCCAATCTTGTCGAGACCTGACGATTCCGCCATCGTCACCATTCACTTGCTACACCTTGTAATACCTGCAACACTCCAACAATTCGAAAGATTTATGCGTGGGCTGAAGAGAAACCAGAGTACTTGTACTTCGGTGCGTGAAGCAAACATAGTACCCGTCGATTTCGAACTGGCATGGAGATTATCTTTGAAATGCTTGTGCGTTCTAAAAAATTGTCACTATGGAGATTTGCAAACGATCAGCGTCTATTAATTATGATTAATCCCCAGTGAAAGACTTAATTTATTGCAGTAGTACATCGAAAATTAACTCATGTTCCCAGGGATTCTATATGTACGTAATGGCGGTCCGATCTTTGATCCTTGATGATGTGGAATCAAGGCAGCTATGCAATACGGAACATTACGTAGGTCTAAGGTGGCTTCCAAATACTCGGAAACGGCTGTCCTAACCCTAATACAATAACACACGCGAATTAAGCAGGTGGAGTTATTTTTGTGTTTTAATTACCCTAACCGAAGTCAGGGTTTGAAAAATTAGTCTATAGACTCATTGTAATGTTCCTCTCCACGGAAATCTTTCGTAATTGTTTTTTCTTTAAATGTTTATTCACATTATTGTACATATATATACAGTATAAAAGTTGTACCAATAATTGAACAAACTAACGGAGAAAATATTCTGTGAACAATCACCTGGTTTTACCCGGTTGTTGACGTTTTGAAATGGACGTATGCTCCCAATCGGGCTTAAAAAAACTATATGAATCGCCTGTTATATATACAACTAATTTACTAGAAATATCATTAATTTTGAAACAAATCTCTGCACGGTATATGTTTATCCTTTACCTGCAGTGGTATGCGGACTTGCAGGAGTTTACCTCCCCATAGATTCTTACAATGATGAAGAGGATGAAAACATTATTGAACGATGTAGCTTACGGGCTTTTTACAGCCGCGCCAGTAGGCAGAGTGTTGAAACCGGTGGGGGCAAAACCCCCTATAGGGGTCTATCCACACCCGTCCCAACACAATGACATGAAGTGGTTATGATACAGGTTACAGGATGTATCCTACCATGCAGAAAATTGTAATTTTGGTGTATATATAAAACACAAGCGTACGCACCATGCCCACGCAAGTATATATATACGTACATTACAGGTAATATTCCTGTAGACCAAAAACATTGCAGAAATATTTTTCAAAAGGCATATCCCTAATGTCTTCTACACAACAGGCCTTATTTCATATATGTATCGCCCTTCTGTAAACAACAAGTAATGTCCATTGTAAGATACTACAAAATAATAGTGTCAACAATTCAATCGTGGTAATATTCGTCCAATGTTCGTAACGATCTCCAATTGGAGCAATAGTCAACAGACTTGATTGAGTGTTACTTCATGAAAACAGGTGCTATAATATGACAAGAAATATGTGAATAAATGTGTAAATTCACTGTCACTATATAATGTGATCAAGTGTCAATTTAAAGTAAATTAACGTTCACTGTATGCACATCACTCTATATGATATACAAGATACATTGTAAACACTGTTTGCGTTTACAGTTCTGGTCAGACTGCGCTCGCTGACTCGTAACGGGCACTCTAAGGCGCAAGTCCGGGGTGAAAACATGTTGTCCGGAAAGATGGGGCTGGGGTAGCATCAAACACTGACGCATTTCAAGAGCACCCGCGGTCATTACGTAAGAGTGTACAACTGTGTGGAAGGCACTTCACGAACTGTCTCTTTCAGTATGTAACACGGCACGACTGTATCGAAGGCGCTTCCCTAACTGTCTCGTTCAGTATGTAACGGGGCACAACTGTGTTGTTGAAGGCGCTTCACGAAATATCCCCGATCGGTACGAGGCACTACTGTGTCGAAGATGCTTCACGAACTGTCCCGTTCAGTATCTAATTGGGCACTATTTTGTCGAAGGCGCTTCACAGGCTATCCCCGATCGGTGCTAAGCACTACTGTGCCGCAAGCCTGTCACCCATGTAAATGTTCGAGCGTACTAAATATACAGGGAACCATTATTATGCATTTTCTATGCGTTATTTCTTTCACCCTGACTAAATACAATTATAAATCCAACTGCATTACATTTCATTATCAAAACATTACAAACTTATGAAACCAAGTGAATAATAGTAATACTGGTGAGTTTCTTATACACTTCAATCTATAGGCATTACAGCAACACATATAATAATTGTACCCTAATCTCTTTTATACATCGATATAGAAAATATATAAACATTAACCTCATGAGGAACCGATAATTTCTAATTAGATTCTAAATAATTAAATAAATTTAAATGAAGCAAAACACAGATAAATATATATATATATATATATATATATATATATATACATACGCACACATACATATATATATATACATACATACACACATACATATATATATACATACACATACACACACACATACATACATACATATACATGCATATTAAATGATAACAATTCAAGGTGGATGGAGGCTCAACAAAATCTTGATTTTGTCTCCATCCACTTGTACTATCGAATTATTCCTGCACCAATACTTCTTAAATTTAGCTTGGTCAAAGCGTTGATAATCTGCTTTAATTCGGGACTGTAACATTCTAATAAAGAGACCTTTTATACCTACAGCGGACACATGTTTCTTATTCTATTTTACGTCATTGCGCTTGGCCCAAATACAAGACTTGAGCAAATTAACCAATAATAAAAGTAGTTCATTAAAGTGAGAAGTTCCATGTTTATCAAACACGTTAAATAATACAGTTTTCTGAGTTATGCAGACAGCGCAACCAGTTAATTCTTTCAATACAAATTCAACATACGCCCAACAACTTGATACCATGGAACACTCACAAAATAAATGAGAAAAAGATTCAATTGCCTTGTTACAAAGGTTGCATTTAGAATTTCTGCTAAGATTAAAAGTATACAATTTGTATTGGGTCATTAACGCTTGATGCGCTATTCGCCATGCCACATCTCTATAGCGAGGATCTACAAACGAACATTGTATATTCTCCCAGATAACACTGAAATCAATCGTTGGAAAAATTGACAGCACTTTTGGTGGGTTAACCTTAAACAATTTGATATATATAAATTTCGTAGTGACAGATTCAGTTCCACAAAAGGAAGGACATTCTCTGAGGAACATCCGAAAAACATTCATAACATTACAATAGAATTTCGGCGCAGTTTCCGAGTGTGGTCTCGTTAGAGCGGCTAGAGAAAAATTATATTTCCGGAGTTGCATTCCTATCCAGTAACTTGCAAAAAAAGTCCACTTAGCTTCGCTACCTTTAACTAATTGTATAACATGTTTGATTAATAACGCATTCAATTTGACTCGAATATTAACTATATTCAAACCTCCATTTTTAAAGCTGTTTTGCAATGTCTCTCTCTTAATTACCTCCGTCTTATCATTCCATAGGAAAGAAAACAGCATCTTATTCAATTGTTTCTCCACATTCTCAGGCATTACGAGTAAACTACCAATATACCATATGGAGTTGCAAATAACGGTGTGCAAAATTATGCTCCTGCCTTTAAATGACAAATCTCTTTGACAAAACAAATTAATAGTCTTTTGAAATCGTGAAAGGATTTTTATCCAGTTAGTCATTTCTGAAGATTCAGATCCAAGGTAAACCCCATATAATTTCTTCACTTCGGTGGACCAATTTAAACCAAAAGGCTGATCTTGTCTGATTCTCCATTTTCCCAACCATGTTCCAAATGTTTTCTGTTTATTAAGTTTGGCTCCTGATGCTAATTCAAATAATTCTACTACCATGAGTATTTTTCTAACTGAACTATTATCTGTGACAAATAAATTCGTGTCATCTGCATATTGTGAAATTTTTACTTGTTCCACCGTTCTAGGTAGAGGAATTCCTTTAATCATAGGGTCACGGCGAACATGGTGTGCAAATGGTTCCATACATAGAACATGTAGCAAAGGAGATAAGCTGCAACCTTGTCGTACACTTCTTTTTACTGGAAACGAATTGGTAATAAACCCATTTACAAAAATTTGACTAGAGATGTCTGTGTATAAGAGTTTAACCAAAGATATAAACTCTGGTCCTAAACCAAACGCATGTAGTACATTAAACAAGTATGCATGCGAAACCCTATCAAAAGCCTTAGACTGGTCTAAGGAAATAATTGCAGCGGCCATATTTTTATTATTTGTATATTCAATTAAATTCCGTATCAAATGGACGTTGTCTTGTATAGTCCGACCTGGGATAGAGCAAGTTTGATCGCTATTAACAATGTCCCCTAAAATTATGCGTAATCTCATTGTTAGAACTTTTGAAAGAATTTTATAATCAACATTTAGTAACGAGATAGGCCTCCAGTTCTTCAATTTATCAGGATTGTCTTTATCTTTACATATAAGAGTTCTGAGTCCTTGTCTTTGAGAAGAGGGTAACTTCTCCTCTTGCCAGCATCTATTCAGTAATTTAGTGTAAGCCTCTCCAATATACGCCATGGCAAAAGTATAAAATTCTTTAGGTAATCCATCTAATCCTGGAGTTTTGTAATTTGACATCTTTCCCAAAGCATTCTTAATTTCTTCTAATGTAATCGGTCCTTCATATTGTACTGCTGTTTCAACATTTACTGTCGGCAAATCTTTAAAAAAAAATCATTTAAAGAATCATCAATCGGTTCACATTTGTAAAGATCTTTGTAGAAATTTAGACATTCTTCTTGAATTTCTTCATTTGCTGTAATAACCTCCCCTGTTTCCATAGTCAGCTTCTTAATGAATTTTGACTCAGCAGATTGTTTTTCTTTTCGTAAAAAAATCTGGTTGGTTTCTCATCCAATTCAAGATGTTGTTCTTTGGCTCTAATTTTTGATCCTTCTGCTTTTTCAGTATACACATTATTAATAACCTCACGAGCGTCAGATATTTGATCTTCTATATTATCTGGTGGGTTCGTGACCCGAGTTAGCTGTGTTATGTTTTGAAAATTCCAATTTGCCATCTTTTGTTTTTCTTTGTAAATTCTTCCTAATCTCACAGAATGTGCAATGAGTAACTGTTTAAACTTGCCTTTGCACTTTTCCCACCAGTCAGAGCTTTGATCAGTCTCTTCCGCCAATGTTTCCCACTGGACAGCAAAGTCAGCTTGGAAGTGTTCATCCTTTAAAATCTTTACATTACATTTCCAATAATTTGGGCCTAATGTAGGCTTATCAGAAACATCCGTTTTAATAACCATACTAACTAAACTGTGATCAGTGATAACATAAGGAATATCAATGTGTTCTACAGAAACTGTGTCTCGTAAGAGAGAGTTGGATACATAAAATCGATCAAGTCTACAAAAAATTGTATTTAATGAATTCCTCCAAGTATATTCTTTCTTGCCGGGATATAATTTCCGGTATGGGTCAACTAAATTAAAATCATCACAAACAGATTTAAGAACTGTACTTTTTGTTTCACCGTAACTATCAATTCCTCCACTTTTATCAAATTCACTGTCTAATACACAGTTAAAATCGTCTCCCAGAATTATAGGATATTGACCTTGTATATGATTTACAAAATTAGAAAAGAAATTATTTCGGTCTATATTAATTACTGGAGCAAATATAACTGCTAATCTTATAACTTGTTCGCTAAATTTCACTAATAAGAATAATATTCTACCGTCATTATCTATAGAGAGGGAAACAATTTTAAAGGACAATCTAGGTCTAAACCAAATCCCTACCCCTCGCGTCCTATTATTGCCGAAAGACCAATAACAGTTTCCACCCCATTCATGTCTCCAAGAATTCCCAATAAATTTGGTATTACAATGTGTTTCTTGAAGGTAACATATATCAATTTGTTTTTCTCTTAAATATTTTATAATAAATTCTCTTTTACGCCAGTCCCGTAAACCTCTACAATTGATACTGGCAAAATTTAATTTGGCAGCCATTTAACTATAAAGAACAAATTTCACATCTCATATAGGTTTGCTGCTAGCAGCACATTTCTTTTTAGTTTGACTTTTCTCAGAGTCCGAATTGGACTCTTCCACAATAATCAGCCTACCATGTGGGGGTGAGGCCGGGGAAGGTGGGGAAGAGTCCTCTGACTTTGCAGCCATCTCCCCTCTCTTCCGTTTCTGAGCACTTTTACGTCTTGTCATAGTTTTCCACGGCTGGGACCGCTCCTCATCGTCAGACTCCACATCCTCCGATTCGGAAAACATGTCATCCGACGTCGAAGCGCGGTCCGACACCAAGGACTTCTCCTCTGTCTCCCCCCCCTCATAATCCTCATAGACCTCCGTCACAGAGTCGTCTCTGTCCATAGTCACCATCTCAGACATGATCATTACCTCTGATGACATCACCGAAATCCCCGATGACATCACCTCTGCCTCCGCCTCTGACGTCACCTTCGTAGTCTCCTCCGACGTCGCCGTCGTCTTCTCCTCCGACGTCACCTCCGACGTCACCTCCGACGTCACTTCCGACATCACTTCCGGCGTCACCTCCACCACTGACATCGCCGTCGTCGCTACCTCCGACGACCCCTCTGCGGCCACGGTTGTCACCGTCGCAGCTGTCGTTGCCGCCGTAATCTCCACCGTCGCCGCCGCCACCGTCGTCATTTCCTTCGTCATCTCCGTTGTCACCGTCTTATCTGTCACGTCTTCCGTCTGCTCTACAGCCGTCTCCTCATCCATGTCATGCAATTGTTCCTCACCTGTCTGCCCCCTCAGTGCTCTTGCGTATGACACCTAGGCCGAACAGTCTTCCGTGGCGTGACCATACTGACCGTGGTGTCTGCAGTACGGGGTTTTACACTCCCGGCGATAGTGCCCTTCCTTCCTGCAACGCAGACACAGTGGCTTCCGACCCGTGACGGTCAACAGCACCTCACACTTTTCTCCTGTGCGGTCACTGACGAAGGGGACAATATGTGGTAACTTTTCCTTATCCCCCGTCATTACAACACTTCGAACTCCCGTACAGACCCCCTCAAACCCCTTTGCAACCGACTTCTCAAACACTAACGACTGAACTTTCCCATACTGTTCCAGTTTGTTAACAATGGACTCACTGGGCAAGTATGGTGGTGCCCAGTGCACACGCATCTTGAATTGGCTCTTGTCTGCCGACAGCACCCAGAAAGCCACACCCTTATCTTTAAGCTGGCCGGCAGACAGCAACTTGTTTTTCCCCTCCTCTGTCTTCAGCACGATATGCCATTCCGTATTCTTAGACAGAGGCCCAAAGGACAACAGTAGTAAAGGAGGTTAAGTACCGGGGATGTTGGATTCGGAGTGAAGCAAAAGCAAAGTACCCGGATGTAGGTCAAGATCAAAGGTCAATGTCAAGTACCCGGATGTAGGTCAAGGTCAAAGGTCAAGTGACCCGGATGTATGTCAAGGTCACGTGGTGCCCCCTATCGAAATTTTTCGGAACTAAAATAGCTCTCCACTGGCGGATAGTTGGTGAACTAAAATATTTCCCGCCAAAACAAAAATAGCGCCCCCTGGCGGATAGTCGGTGAACTAAAATATTTCCCGCCAAAACTAGATAGCTCCACCTAGCGAAATTTTTCGAAAATAAAATAGCACGCCACCTAGCGGTTTTTTTGGAATTAAAATAGGTTGACCCGCAGCGCCCCTAGCGGATTTTTTCGGAAACAACTATTCAAGTGGTGCCACCTGACGGACAAATTGTAAACTAAATGTTCGAGTACTTCCCAATTTCGTGCACCTTAGTTTGACCATTAGCGCCTCCTGGCGGAATTTTTTGTACTAAAATAGGTTGATCCGCAGCGCCCCTATCGGAATTTTTCGGGACTAATTATACAAGTGGTGCCATCTGACGGACAAGTTGTGAAGTAAATGTAGGAGTACTGCAAATATTCGTGTCTCTTGCACGCTTGCGTGCAATAAAGTCCCCTGACGGATACATCACGAACTACAAACATCATCCCATAGTGGACAAATGTTCGTTCGGCACGACCACGTGACCTTTATGTTCTGTCGAACTGTTATAAAAGACCTGCGTCTGTTTTTTGTGGTCATTATATCTTACATTTTGGAAGATGAACAACATGACTAGTGATGCCGTCCGACAAGGGATTTTGCTACCGAAGGCGCAGCCTTCTCCGGCTACGGGACCACTCGACCTCTCGACCCCAACAATCAACCCGGACCAACAACCAACGACCAGTTCAACGACCAGTCCGACGACCAGTTTGACGACCAGTTCGCCGATCAAACCAATTTCGTCTCTGTCATCAGCTCCGGCAATCAACCCAACCATCAACCTGACATCGTCACCTCCGACGAAGCGTCAGAAGCTGTTGTCTCGTTATACTTGCTGTATGTGTGGCAGTACCGTCAAGTATAAAGGGAATCGGTCCGCTCATGTGAAGCAGGGCTGCTGTCAAAGGAAGCAAGATAAACAGCGGCGACGTAAAGAACAACTTGAACAACAGCTTGAAGAACAACTTGAAGAGATAACAGTAAGCTTCAATTTTTCATAGTGTTCAAATGGTATTCATGCTATTTTGTTAGAACATTTTCAAAAGATCATAATATAATATTTTTTCTTATATATATCAGGTGAACATTCATTACTAAGCTCATCTCGTTACTGTTTCAGCGACAAGAAAAGGCATCCTCAAATCACACATCACGTCCATGAACTCAGACCAATTAGATGGTGAAAGACTGTTTGAGCGTTTTGTTAGACGCAGGTGTGAAGCTATCCGATGTGACAGTCGAACAGTTGTGTAATATCAATACATGGTTGCAAGAATCTGTTTCGAAACAGTGGCGAAACATTATGAAACATATGGTTCTTGCAGTTATGGAGCGTGACATGTAAATACGTTTGTGTTGTTCACGAATAAACTGTGCAAACCTCATCTTGTATCTTTTTCATAGTGTAATGCAAAGCATATGTTGGAAACCTTACTAATAGTCTTACCCTTCACAAGTATGTCTGTGTAGTTCAGTAGAGATGATAGCCACTTATGCCTGTGTAGTTCAGTAGAGATGATAGCCACTTATGTCTGTGTAGTTCAGTACAGATATGTTAACCACTCATGTCTGTGTAGTTCAGTACAGAGATGTTAATGTACTCAGACCAACTAGTGGTGCAAACGAAACACTATGCTTTGACCAACACACGGCACGAATCGGACTCAGACCAACTAGTTGCGTAAACGAAACAGAAACTTAACCGATTACGCTGCACAAATTGAACTCAGACCAACTAGTTGCGTAAACGAAACAGAAACTTAACCGATTACGCTGCACGAATTGAACTCAGACCAACTAGTGGTGCAAACGAAACACTATGCTTTGACCAACACACGACACGAATCGAACTCAGATCAACTAGTTGCGTAAACGAAACAGAAACTTAACCGATTACGCTGCACGAATTGAACTCAGACCAACTAGTTGGACAAACGAAACACTATTCTTTGACCAACACATGTCACAAATTGAACTCAGATCAACTAGTCACACAAACGAAACACTATGCTTTGACCAACACGCTGAACGAATCGAACATTGAACTCAGACCAACTAGTTGTGCAAACGAAACACTATGCTTTGACCAACACGTGTCACGAATTGGACTTAGATCAACTGTGTGTGTGTGTGGTGGTGGTGGTGTTGTGTGTGTGTGTGTGTGTGTGGTGGTGGTGGTGGTGTGTGTGTGTGTGTGTGTGTGTGTGGTGGTGGTGGTGGTGGTGGTGTGTGTGTGTGTGTGTGTGGTGGTGGTGGTGGTGGTGTGTGTGTGTGTGTGTGGTGGTGGTGGTGGTGGTGTGTGTGTGTGTGTGTGTGTGTGGTGGTGGTGGTGGTGTTGTGTGTGTGTGTGTGTGGTGGTGGTGGTGGTGGTGGTGGTGTGTGTGTGTGTGTGTGTGTGTGTGTGTGTGTGTGTGTGTGTGTGTGTGTGTGTGTGTGTGTGTGTGTGTGTGTGTGTGTGTGTGTGTGTGTGTGTGTGTGTGTGTGACTACTCCATCGTCGACACACTTCCGCGAATGTTAGAACTGTAGAGTCAGCCATTACAATCACATGACTTGAGGTGTGACGGAACTTCTAGCGTAGCGCTTCACGTTTATAAATACGTGGGTAACCAATTCACTAGTCGGAACTTATACTCAGACCGACGAGTTCCAAAAGTTGCGCAAACGAAACACTATGCTTTGACCAACACGTGTCACGAATTGGACTTAGATCAACTAGTTGTACAAACGAAACACTATGACTAAATATATAATTAGGTTAGCTAGAGAAAAAAAAGTTGGGGTTAAACTCGCGAAAATGTTAACAACAACCACTAAAGTGGTTGTTGCATAAATTTTCTGAAAATTTTCTGTTTTTGTCCCAGAGGGACAAAAACATTAAATTTTCGCGAGGTTAACCCCAACTTTTTTTTCTCTAGCTAACCTAATTATATATTTTTAACCGCTAGATGGCGCCACCATGTGACATAGTACTCTGATTATCCGCTAGGGGGCGCTACACCGGAAGTAACGTCGTACCGGAAGTTACTTGACTGTCATGGCAGCCTCTACTAGGGACGACACGTCGGAAGTGACGTCGCACCGGAAGTTACTTGACTGTCATGGCGGCCTCTACGCTTCCGGTATTCCCGGAAGTGTGTCAACGAATAGAGATCTATCATGGTCGGTAGTTGGCGTTATTCTGAGTAGTTACATTGCTATCCGTTGGGGCCATCAGATGTCGCCTGTCTCATGAACGTGCACAGTTTTTGTGTTAAGGGAAGTCACGTGATGTACGTTCGGTCTGATTGATTATGCAAATGAGATCACGCCGAAAACTAGTGTATATACCGTGCTTCCGACGATTCTGGTCTTTCCTTTTTCGACTCTCGAGAAGATCGTATCGTATCTGGTCGCTCGCACTATTTGAAAATATGGAATTGTTACGTTGAAAAGACGGCTGCTTCATATACATATGTTTTCCATTAAAAGAAGCGATACCTCATACGAGTCCTATGGTCGCCTCGTTGGACGTGAATCCGAACAAATGATCGTCTCTTGACATGAAGGTATGTGATGTTTGGCACCTCATTGAATGAAGTCCTGTCAGGTGGTTGTCCTTACATGTTATTGACATAGTCGTTTTCGATCGTAGCAGTTTTCAAATTCGCTTGCTATGGTCGTGTGTGACGTGGTACTCCGATTATCCACTAGGTGTCTCTACGCCGGAAGTGACGTGGTACCGGAAGTCACTTGACTGTCATGGCGGCCTCCACTAGGGATGCTACGCCGGAAGTAACGTAGTACCGGAAGTTATTTGAATGTCATGGCGACCTGACATGGCGGCCTCTACGCTTCCGCTATTCTCAACGAATATGTGTGTCAACGAATAGAGAACTATCATGTTCGATAGATGGCTATACTCTGACTAATTACATTGGTGTCCGTTGAGTGGCGCCGGAAACCA